>CM075810.1:44742734-45072291 GCA_037975025.1 Excoecaria agallocha | reverse complement strand
TTTTGGATATATTATTAATAATGCTATATACTTGTAAATAACAATTTATTCATTAATATATATTTTTTTATTAAATGTTGAGTGAATATAAATTTGTTATTTTTTAGTTTTTTATTTATTATTTAAATAATAAATCTTTTTTATTAAATTAAGAAAATAAAAAATTTCATATCAACATTCAGTGAGGATAAATTTCATGCTAAATTTAGCAAGAATAATATTTATCATAAAATGAATGTTAAAATTTAACGACAATTTAGTGAGGACTAAATCCTCACAAAACTTAGGGAGGAATTTAATCCTCGCTAAATTTAGTGAGGACTTTGATCCTCGCTAACCTCGCAAAACTTAGCGAGGACTTTAATCCTCGCAAAAGTTAGCGAGGACTAAATCCTCTCAAAAATTAGCGAGGACTCAGCTAGGATGACTTTTGTAACAAAATTTTTGTCCTCGCTAAACTGATTTAGCAACGAAAAATCATCATTTAGTGAGGACTTTTGTCCTCGCTATTTTGCATTTTTCTTGTAGTGCCTTTACTTGCACGAGTTTATCATGTAGCCCCTTATAGTTTGATGTTTTTCATTTAGACACTTAATGTTGTAAAAAGTAAATAATTTAAATCCCTTTTGCTGACTGGACATCCTAATTGGCAAGAATGAAGTTGATGTGGCAGGTTTGGGTGGGTTGCATATGTTTAAAGAGTGTGAGATGTGGTTTTCATTTGATTCTAACATATCCTTCAATGGTAAAATCCCTAAATCGACTTTCACATCATCTCCTTCTCCACTGATTGTCGTCATCTTCTCTCTTCCTTAATTCTTTCTTTATTTTCTCTTTTGCAATACTTAATAATTTCTAATACTATGAAGAAGATTTAGAAGATAATGTATAATAATATAATAGAGTGTCATTATCATGAACCTGCAGAGCTTCAAACCTTATAGATCGCAATAAATCCAGGAAGAAGGTTCCTTGGCTGCAATCGGTTTGGGGTTGTAATATCTTTTTAAATTAATTGATTATAATAATTTATCGTGTTTTTTTGAAGTCAGCTTCATCTTTTCCATCCCCTATTTTAAAAATTTTTGAAAGAAAAGCATTTAACATACTTTCCCATCCCCTGTCTAAAAATTTTGATGCATGGGTTCGATTTGACTCAGGAACCAAAAGCTTACAGGTTCTTCTCATTCGTTGATCCACCAATTTCAAATCATTACAAGCATGTGATTTTAGGACTCCTTCAGAAAGTAAGGGAGATGGAGCAAGAGGCTGGAAATGGTAGGAGCAAAAACAGAAACACCCATACCCATAGAAGAAATTGCTCTTTATGTTATCTTTTGGTTGTTGTTATGGCATTTGTAATAGGATTTTTGATTTAGCTATTAACTTAATTTATCTTCTGAATTAATGTAATTTTGAATTAGTGTATTATTGAATTAAGTTTTATGAGAATGAATGAAAATTTGTGTTCTTGTGTTTCCCAGTATTTAGATGTGCATGTATTCAGATTGTAAGTTGAGATTGTAACAATTCCAATAGCTGGATAATAATTGCAAATTGTATAAACTTTCAAAAAGCCATAGGCTATTAGCATTTATATATAATACAAAAAATGACCATTGCTAACAACATTGACTAAGATAATTCCCCATAAAGATCCATATTTAATATAGTACAACTAAAATTAAATATAATTGTTCGATGGTTGAATTAATGTGTTAGACATTATCAGAAGCAAAGTAAGAGCTGAATGGCTGGTTAGAGCTAATAGAAACTTATGCTACATGAAATGACACTTGTGTAGACTACTTCTTTATCATCGTAGCATGAGAATTTTGCTCCATCAATTGCCTTTGTTCATTGCATTCTTGCTTTTCCACTTCAGTCTAGGAGAGTTGAACCTAAGATCAATATTTGTTTGAAAAGAATCCCTTAATGATAGAGGTGTGTAAACAACTTTTTCCCTACTTCCATACTGAAAATATATTAAGTCAATCAACAATTGATTTGCAATTTTTTTTAAATTAATTTCCAGATTATACTATACACCAAACCCTTAACCTTTGTAGGATCACACCTGATTGATCATAAACAATTCCTTAGCCTTCTTCCTTTGGACTTTTTTATCCTCTTATGTTTAAAGAGTTTCCCCTCCCTCAACCTCTACTTCTCCTCCCTTGATCTACTGGATGAACACCTAAAGCTAACACATATATACCAACCAGCATAAGATTTCCATGTCCAGTAACTATGAAGCGATGATTTGGTAGACTTGCTGGTCTGGAATTAGGTTGTTCTTATGGCATTTGACTTGGTTGGCTTTGAACTATTAGAATTGATTGACTAGTTACTCTTGGATTTGCATTGTTTTCAACATTGATATTTGATTGACTAAGCCCTCATTGTTCATTCCTTCCTTATTTCTATCAATTATATGACAACAATATATAGTGAAATAAAGATATATCATATTTTAGACACTTATAACTAATAATACAAATATAACAAGACTAACCAATATCAGAAATCCTTTCTTATTGTGCCCTCTGATCTTGCAATGTGAGCATATCATGCATGTACCTTTTCTTGACATGTTCCCAAACTTCTTGCTTGGTTAATCTGCTGCCTTCGTCTTATTTTTTTTGGTCTCCCTGGCATGGCTATTAATTTTGGAGGTTGAATTTCTAGATTCTGACTACTTGCCCAAAGCTTCATATTTGTAATGGGTTGAATGTAGCTACTGTATGCACTTAAGTAAGTATCTTTCCTATACCAATTTGATACCAAATCAGTAGGCTTAAAGTTTCTATGCATCATTACACAAAGGGCATGCTTGCAAGGGATGCCTTTGAGTTGCTAAGCCTTACATGAACATGTCATGTTCTTAATATCAACTATGTGCCTACAAACACCATCAATTATCTCAAATGTACAGTCCCCATTCCAAATATGTTGGCACTTTCTAGCATCTACTCCTGCTTTCTAAATCATATCTATAGCCATACAAGATATATCATAGCTCCACTTTTTAGCAAAAGGTCTCATATCAACCATCCTTCCTATGATTTTTTCCCTAACATCTTCCAATGTTGTAATTATAGATTTATGCCTAGGCCCTAATATCCAACTGCTAAAAGTTTTACACATGTTCTCAAAAACATTACAACAACTTAATATCCCAAAATATGCTCTACACCAAGTCTCTTTGTTATAACACAACAAATTCTTAATAATTCCTCTGCCTATCTTGCTTAATTCATGGCTTATGTCATAGAGGCCTACCTCAAAACTTGATCTTGCACATGCGCATAATTTTTTTCTTATTTCTTCACCTTTCCATTTCTGCTTCTAGTTACTCCAAATGTGCTTTACAAACATCCTTTTTTTAGCATTGGGAATTAGCTCAACAACAGCTTATATAAGTCCTTATAGATTCATTCAACATAATTTACAAGTTATAAATATGCAATCAATATAAAACAGTATGAAAATTCATTTGTATACCTTTTGTATATCACTCTTGACCACTAATCCACTTTCAGTAGAGTCCCATAGATGTAGGTTAGTCATCAAGCATTTGATGAATCAGCTCCATGTGTCCTTTGATTCTTTGTCAACAACAGCCCAAATGGTTGCCATCTTTTGATCAATAGGTAACTATTTCACCTTTTGTTATGCCCTTAAGAAATGCCCCAGCTAATCCAATAATTGGCCTATAACCATTTAACCAACCTATTTTTAGAGCTTTCAAACACACATAAATACCCATAAAGATTTCCTTCCCAAGTATGGTTTGCTTTGAAGTCCTTATCACTACACTTGATCCTGGATTAGTAGACCTTATCATATCTACATGTCATAAAGCCTAGAGAACTCTACTTTATAGTCTCCCTAAAAATCTCTAATCACTATTAACTTTTCCCTTGCACAAATGGTTTTACCAACATATATAGAATAATCTTTTTGGAGCAACTATTATAGATGCCATAACTTAATACTAGGCCGACTAATGATCCTCTACTTATACTTTCTTGCTATCCACTTCACATTACAAGCCTTGTTTCTATTAGACCTGTAGCAAGAGTGGAATGAATAGTATATTTTTACTACAAAATCACCAGATCTACCTTCTATACTGCCCAAAATATGGCATTCACACTTAGGCTTCAAGCATATTGTCCTAACTCTACTTTTCTCATTTGGCCTTAATTTTAGGTTCACTCCTCTCTCTACTGCATAGTCTTGTAAAGCTAATCTAAATTGAATTGCATTTTCAAATATCATTCCAAGCTCAAACAATGTAACTTGACAAGTTGGATCATAACAAACTCTAGTTTTGTACCTTTTTGCTGGTAGCTCTCTAGCTACATATTCACTGCCATTATCCCATTTTCATCACTGCTACATTCACTACTAGGATCACTGCTATCAAAAATTTCTTCATCCTTACCTACCTTTCCAGGGTACCTTTGCCTCTTATCTTTGTTGATACTCTCAAAACTTGCATCAACCCTAATTGGTCGTTATGGAATTTCATCTATATTAACTTTTGTAAATTTTCACTTATTCACCCTTGCATTTAACTTGGACTTTTTAGCTTACAAAATATCTTCATCTAAATCACTAGCCTCTTCTTCAAACACCTCATCATCATCATATAACTCTTCATCACTAGATGTCTCTTCATACTCTTCATCATCATAATCTGAATTATCAGAATAAGATCCTTTGTATTGTTTATTTTCAGATTCTTCCCTTAATGTGTCTCCAGCCTCACCTTCTGCCCTCCTATCTTTACTTTTATTTCCTTGTTTTTTTCGACCTCTCCTAATGTTGTTGGCTACAACTTTACCCTTATTGGCCTCTTTTGTATTAATGCCATAACTATCCCTGACTTTTCTTTTTACCCTAACTCTTTGCCCATCAAAAGCGCTCAAATGTTCGCTTATGGGGTCCCCATCAATAAAGTTACTCCCCCTACATTCATTTTCATCATATAATAATGGGGTGTCCACTGTGTGTACAAAGTGGACATCCACCCTATCACCATTCTTTAGTTCAGAGGCTAAATCTAACATATCATTATCAATTTTCACAATATGAAAATGTCTAGTTTGTTCACGATACAGATATATTCAGACACATTGGTATATCTTACTATTTTTGCCCAGTTATGGAATTTTATCACATGCATCTTTTCCACATTTATGAACACATATTCTAAGTGAGTTTGTCCATATACATACCTCATTAGTGGGTTCTAGATGAGTTGTCACCCATGGTGAAAGAATAAATTAACAACTACTCTCCCCATTTCAACTTCAAGTAAATTAAACAAAAGAAAAAAATTAAAAAAAAAGGTTACTGTCAACACTTTGTAGCTAGGGATTTATAAAAAAAAACCCTAACATTCTAACACAAATAACAAAAAAACCATTACGTTTACAGATAAAAAAAGAAAATTACCTTGCAATCGTCAAGTGCTTTGTTTATTGAAATCCAAATATTCCTCCTTCACTTTGGCCTCCACTACATATGGAAATGAGGGAAAGTTTGTTCAAAATCGAGCTTTTATGAATAAAGAGTACAAGAAAGTTGCGATTAAACCAAACTCAAACAGATCACGACACAAGAGCTAGAGAGAGGAATAAATCTGAGCTACAGATTAAAGAGAGAGAACAAGAACATTAGTCAAAGTGGGTAAACTTGCCTTTTTTCAACCGTTTATTTATGTGCCACATGTTTCGATTTAATTGGTCCAAATTGATGTGTATACCACTTCAGGTACATGCCTTGCACACAGTTTCAACTATCAAAAAATGTATTTAAGTTATTTACCTTTTACAACATTAAGTGTCTAAATGGAAAACATTAAACTATAAGGGGTGGGATGACGAACTCATACAAGTACAAGGGGCCAACTACATACTAAACCATATATAAATAAAGGAAAGTTCATTAAAAATCCATAATAATAGACTCAGGGGAAGATACAAGGGGTTGAGGGGCCTTCAATCCTATAACTTGAAAAATTATATGTGTAGTATATTCTATAATTTCAAAAGTTAAAAATGTATTTTCAATTTAGAGGGACGTATTGATAAAAAAAAGTATACATTAAAATTTTAGAATTCTAAAAATTAAAATTACACTCCATTTTTTACTTTAAATTTTTTAAAATTTTACTAACTGATTCTTCAAAATTTTAAAATTTATTTTAATTTGAAATTAAAAATATAAATTTGTCATTTAACAAATAACACAAAAATCTCCTAGATGTCTATTAAATTCTTTTTTAAGTACATTTAACTTTCATCTATTCTTAGTTACACCTTTCTTAATCTTAACTTACCTTAATTAACACAAAACTATATCTAATGAAGAATATAATCATGCATTAACCTAAGTAATTTAACCTAAGGACATGCATATCAATGATCAAACTAAAATTCAATTATTAACTAATAATTAAACAAGTTAACAACAAAATTTTAGCTAAATAATGATAAGACTGTGCTTTAGAACTAAGAATAATCAAAACTTGCATTAAAATTAACCACAAGCTTAAGTCATAACAATAAAAGTTAAGGATTCAAGTATCCTTTAGCAAAAGTTAAAGAAAACTACTCACAACTTATGTTTAAAACTGAAATAAAGTTTTTAAGAAAACAATAAAATAGAGAAAATAGAAAATAATGTAAAACTATTAAACTCTTGATAACTGATGATTGATGATTTTTCTTTGGTGCTTCAGTCTTCTATTTATAGGCAAAAGAAATTGTAGAGTCCTTCTAAACTTCCTGAATTAAAGTAGGAAGAGAATTCTTCTTAATCGGGAAATCTTTCGCAGCATGGGAGTTACTTTCACATAGCCAAGTAAATTTTCTCTTTGCTAGATGCACTGCTGTGCATCCTTTCTTAATGAAGTACATGGCCAAGCAGTTTCCTTTGAAATGACACACACGGTCAAGTATTGATTCTCTCCAGCAAAAATGGTACATGGCCAAGCATTCCTTCAAGCTATGAAACACACGGCCAAGCAAGGAGAAAACCCAAGAGACACATGACCAATCATCACTTTAGCTCTAGGGACACATGGCCAATTAAACTCCTTTGGTGAAGATGCACGGCTAAGCAAGAAAATGGGTTTCCTCATGCACGGCCAAGCAAGCTTCTACTGGACTTCATGAAAGCATGAATTTCCACTTTTCATAATTTTGACCCAAATCTTCTTGCCTTTTTACAATTAAGTTCTTTTCTAGTAAAATATACCTAAAAAATACCAAAACTTCTAATTAGCTTTTAAAACACATAAATCAACATTTAAACTAAAAATCAACCTAAATTACATCAAATTAACTAAATAAAAACATTTAAAACATACTAAAAATAATATATAATTCAAACTTATCACCTATAAATGGCCAGCAAATAGAAAAAACTTTGTGATATCTGCAGTTTTAAAATGTTTTTCCACAAGGGCAAATCATTCGTGTCATTCATCCACATTTCTCGGTGGGCTACATTCAAATATAACTGAACTATTTTGTGTTCATATAATACTACCAAGACCACTATTTTAAAATAGTGAACTAAAAGAAATCCTATCTTTTCTTTAGGACAAAATAATAGACTATATAAAACTTTGCTGCATAAGTTTCATATCCGTTTTACAATTTGAATTGGTTAATAAGACTAGAAAAAATAGAGTATAATTGCAAAGAGGGACAGAACAAGACCTATATTTTAGCTGAGCCCTTTTTACTCAATTTATTTGCAAAGCTGAACTTCTACGAATGTCATAACACCTTAGTGGTAGAGAAAACAGGGCACAAAATGGCTAAACAAAAATGACTACAAGTTATATACCATGTAAAATGCCTTGCTTCAAGAACCATAAAAGACTCCAGCAGTTTCCCATAAAAGATGCAAACCAGGCACCCGAAACAGAGAAGACCAACCCGAAGAAAAAACATTTTTAATTTTTTTTACAACTCAAGATATCTTTTCATAGGTTAAAATAATAGGATCTGGAGATTCATCAAGAACAGAAAAAAGTTTTGAGAGACCAGACCAAAAACAGACAGTAAAGGAAATACTAGAAGTAAAACTTGAACAAAACAACTAACCAAATGTCGATAGCAGTGCAAGAGGTGGAGATCAGCAGCTCAAGTGAAGAGAAGTAGCGAGAGGTGGAGTAGGAGGAGAGTGAGGAAGGGAGAGTGGAGGCGAAAAGGGGAAAGACTAAAGAGTGAAAGGAAGAGAAAGTAAAACCTAAACCTAAAGTATTGTCACCTTAATAAAATTCTATTTTTAATATTTTAAATATTATTAACTAGATAATTAAATTTTTTGCTCCCTTCAAAAATTCAAAATAAAAAACTTTTCCCTCTTAAAATTTGTTATAATTTTTATCTTCGATTCAATTTTTTATTATTAAAAAATAATTTATATTTACCATTATTTATAAAAAAGAGAGTAAATATAAGATATTTTTTAAATGACTATTAAATTAATAGTATTAATAAAATAATTTATAAAATAAAGTATTTTATAAGCCGATGTTATTTTTTTATATGTTAAAAGAAATATAGATATTTAAAAAAACGTTAGAGAACAAAATAAAATTATATTTACTCATATAAGTACATTCAATCATTGATAAAATAAGTACTGAGAGTATATGTACTCATATAAGTACATTCAACCATTCATGATATAAAAGTAAATAAAGTTAATTGATAAAATAATTACATATTCATATAGTCATATAATTATATTAATAGATAAAATTTTATTATATATAATAACTATATATAATCACATTATTGATTTGCAACTCCATTACTAATATAGGTATTGTAGAAAAATATATACATACTAGTTGAATGACACTAACAATAAATAAAATTAATTGGTAAAACAATTATACACTTATGTAATACATTAATTGGTAATATTTCATTATATATAATAAATATATTTAATTACATTACTAATTTAGATATTCGTATAGGTATTGTCCTAAAAATAGATGAATATTAGTTAATCGATACTCAAAGTAAATGAAATTAATTGATAAAGTATTTATGTGATAAATTGCTTCACTTACATATTTATATAGATATTTAATAAATACTATTTATAAAGAAAATAAAATAGTAGTTGAGTAATATTAAAGATAGATTAAATTAAATATAAATTGTTTTAATCATATATTCATATTCATACTCATATATATAGAATAATTATTATTATTATTAAATTTTCTGTTCTTAATAATTAAAATATTTAGTTTAATTTATTGATTTTTATTGGTTTTTAAGTAATGTATCTCTATTATGGTATATTTTATTTCCACTGCTAGTGCTGTGCCACCCCATGAATATTTAAATGTTAAGTTACTTTCGCGAAATAAAATTAATTATTCATTAGATAAATTATTATTTATGAAGATAAATATTTCAAAAAATATTAGAGCACAAAATAAATTAATATTATTTGAGTGATACAAAAATAGGTAAAATCAATTATTAAGATGATTATCTATTTATATAAGTATATTCAATCATTTATGATATAAAAGTAAATAAAGTTAATTAATAAGATAATTACATACTCATAATTATATTAATTGGTAGAATTTTATTATGTATAATAACTATATATAATTATATTATTGATTTACAACTCCAATGCTAATATAGATATTGTGCAAAAATATATAAATACTAGTTATAATACTAAAAATAAATGAAATTAATTGGTAAAATGATTATACAACCGTATAATATATTAATTGATAATATTTCATTATATATAATAAAATTAATTGATAAAATTTCATTAATATAATTATTTTATACAATTACATTATTAATTTAAATACTTAATTACTTATATAAATATTGTGCAGAAATAGATGAATTTTAGTTGATTGATGCTGAAAAGAAATGAAATTAATTTCTAATGTAATTATATACTCATATAATTATATTAATTGGTAATGTGATTATATACATATATAATTACACAATTTGGTAAATTTTCATTAATATAATAATTATATATAATTATATTGTTAATTTGCATACTCAATTACTCATAAAGATATTGTGCAAAAATAAATGAATACTAGTTGAATGACACTGAAAGAAAATAAAATTAATTGTTAAGGTGATTATATACATATATAATTATACAAATTGGTAAAATTTTATTAATATAATAATTGTATATAATTGTATTGTTAATTTAAATACTCAATTACTCATATAGGTATTGTGAAAAAATTAGTGAATGTTAGTTAAGTAATACTGAGAGTATATATACTAATATAAGTTCATTTAATCATTCATGATATAAAGATAAATAAAGTTAATTGATAAGGTAATTACATACTCATATAATTATATTAATTGATAAAATTTTTATATACAATAACTATATATAATCACATTATTGATTTATAACTTCATTATTAATATAGGTATTGTACGAAAATATATAAATACTAGTTGAATGACACTAAAAATAAATGAAATTAATTGATAAAATAATTATACACTTATATAATATAATAATTAATAATATTTCATTATATATAATAAATATATTTAATTATATTATTAATTTAAATATTCATAAAGATATTGTCCTAAAAATATATGAGTACTAGTTAATTGATACCAAAAGTAAATGAAATTAATTGATAAAGTATTTATATGATAAATTGATTAACTTACATATCTATATAGAATTATAGATATTGTAAAGAAAATAAAATAGTAGTTGAGTGATATTAAAGATAGATTAAATTAAATATAAATAATTTTAGTTATATATTCATATTCACATTCATATATATAAAATAATTGTTATAATAATTAAATTTCTATTCTTAATAATTAAAATATTTAGTTTAATTTATTAGATAATTATTATCTTAAATTTGTGTATTAAAATATATAATTTAAATAATTATGAAGTTAAATTTATGCAGTACATATATAATAAAAATTATAAGTAATATTTATATAAAATTACTAGTATTATATATAATAATAATAATAATTAATAAATATTGATTCTTTCAGTACAAGATAATTTAATATAGTTCAATATGGTTCTCAGACTGGTTGTAGGTAAAATATCCATATCTGTTTCAAATAAAATAAACGGTATAATTTGGTTCAGTTCTAGTCAATGGTATAGTTCGATTTTGGATATTTTTTTTTTCGGTACTTCGATTCGGTACAGAAAAATCCAGATCCGTATACACTCATAACGAGTAGTTTGGTGTTATGCTCTTTAAATATTAAGAATATATTCTCTTTAAATATTAAGCATATATTGACAGCCAAAAAGTTGTAATTTTCCAAGGGTTAATACATAATTTTTTTTTCTAAGTTACCATTTTTGAATATATTACTTTTTTAAATTAATGAAATTTTTTGGTATTCGATTACTGTTCACATATTAAAAGCGCGTAATTTTCATATGTTTTTTATATAGTTTCAAATAAAAATATTAATAATTTGTTATTCAATTAATTTAATTACGTAATCTATTAAAAGTTAATTGTTAGGTAGAAATTTATGTATTTTCTCATGTCACGAAGTATGTAAGCTTTCCATACTCAAGTGAGTAAATCCATCATTGGAATTTCCTTCTCTTTCACACAACAAAGAGAGAGCATCTTTCTTTCTTTCTCTCTCTTCTAAATTAAAATTTAAGATAATAAGAGTTGCATCCACAAGGCAAAACTGGCCAGCTTTTAAGGGGCCAAAAGAATCATCCGCCACTTTTACTATTTATTTATTTTTTTTATTATTCCGATATGAATACATTTAATTTAAAACATTTAAAGGAGAAGACTATCACAAAATTTAAAAATTCTTGTCAACTGAAGGAGATGACCCACGTTTGGTTCTTCTGTCCTGGACAAAATTTTCTTGCTCATCAAACAGGACCATTTCCATTGTCACCAATAAGGATGGTGCCCATTTTATTATTTAATATAATTTTTTTATATTTTTTTATCTATCAACTCTATAATGTTCTATTTTTTTTTCAATTCAATCATTTATCTCCCCTCTTAAACTCTGAAAATGATCTGTCAAGCATCTTTGCTTGAATTATAAGTTGCTATAAAGCACCACTCTTTCCATTTACTTTTTAGCTCTTCGATTTTTCAGTACAAGTCGGTTCATCACTTTCAGAAACATGGGTAGACAACCTTGCTGCGATAAGATCGGTCTCAAACGAGGTCCATGGACTATTGAAGAAGATCATAAGCTTGTCAATTTCATTCTTAACAATGGCATCCATTGCTGGCGTATGGTTCCTAAGCTCGCAGGTTTCTGTTTTCTTCCTTAGCTTTCTGCTACAAGAATTAATGATTTTTATTCGATAATGCAAATAATGGTGACATTTGTTTTTG
The DNA here is from genome assembly GCA_037975025.1 of Excoecaria agallocha. NCBI lineage: Eukaryota > Viridiplantae > Streptophyta > Magnoliopsida > Malpighiales > Euphorbiaceae > Excoecaria > Excoecaria agallocha. Next base: position 45,059,849 of record CM075810.1, on the reverse strand, counting down.
TATTTATTAAAGGTTTGCTCCGATGTGGGAAGAGTTGTAGGCTTCGATGGATTAATTACCTCAGGCCTGATCTTAAAAGAGGAGGTTTTACAGAAATGGAAGAGAACCAGATTATTCAGCTTCATTCCCGTCTTGGGAATAGGTAATTAAACATAATGTTTTTATTTAAAAATCTTTTTTTAATGCATAATTGATGTTGATAATGATGTTAATTAATACTATGCAGATGGTCTAAGATAGCTTCACATTTCCCTGGTCGGACCGACAATGAGATAAAGAACCATTGGAATACTAGAATCAAGAAGAGACTAAAACAGCTTGGTTTGGACCCCGTTACCCATAAACCTATCAATGAACTCGTTCCACTTCAGTCTGCACAAGAGATTCATAGTTCATCTAATGATCCACCAGAAAACCAGTTGCTAGAAGATGAAGAACAACAGCTGAAACAAAATTCTGATCTTCGGGAAAACTTGTGTGGGAAACATGGATTTTGATTCTTTGATTAACGAATTAGAAACCAATACTTCTTATACGAACTCATCGTTATCGCTCGAAGAATCGAACAACAACCCTTCTCGTGTCGAGGCTTCATCATTGCTGCAAAATGACTATTTATTGCAGTGGGTTGACGCTAGCGTTGATTCTAATATTCTTTCATGGGATATCTTCAACCATCTTGATGATGATATTTTTTTCCTGCAAAATAGTCAATGTAACATACCAACTTCTGTTCCCAAGTATTCTTATTTCGTCATCAATTAAGGAACAAATTAAATGTTAATTAATTAAAAAAATTAACGATTAATCAAATTATTGATGATTGTGACTGAGTGCTAGCTCTAAGTTCAACACTTGGAGTTTTGACTTTCTCTTTTTCTTTTCCGTTGTAAATTAATTTCATGTTCTTCCACTGTCACATTGATTGAGAGAGTGTCAAAGCGGCCTGCATGGCCCCTACTGTTGACATGTTGGTCGCCTTTGTATAAAAATATATTTTCTCTATTACAATAAATTCTCATATTCCATCCTTATGCATCATTTACTCTCCATTTCATTTACTTTGTTAAATACTTGATTTATCTCTTTTTTTAATAAAAATAAAATAGCAATGCAGTTTAACGAATTGATATATATATATATATATATATATATGCAATTATCTACATCTTCCGATCGAATTTTTAATTTAACGATTTAGATATGCATGTATATTATATTATCACCTTAATGTAACAATCAGCGATCGTTTAAAAAAAATTTTACTGGCACAAAAGATAAAGAGAGGCTAAAGTTTATAGAGTAAAAAATTATTAGACTTAAACTTAAGGGGCTGAAGCTGAATTTTTCATTTGGGAAAGATGGAGGCCTCTAACTTACCATGTAGTTTAGCCGCTGCTAAGGTATACCAATAACCACTTTTGTTGCACAATTTTTTTTTTATTATTTATTTTTAAATTCACGGGTGTTTTGAAGTTCATAAATGCTTATCAATTCAGTTTTAACTGGATGTAAAAAAAAAAAAAACCTTTTAATATTAATTTATTTTACTTTGTAAGATTCGAATTTAAAATTTAATCGATTTTTTATATTTAGGGAAGAGTAAAATCCGTGTCTGCGGGGAAACGAACTGCACAATGATGAGCAGGGTATGTCGTGCTAGGCAGTAAAGCAGTGAATGCGTGGATCCTCAGTGCATGCATCTACAAATATAATATTAAGCTAAAATAATTGTATCCCGTTAATCCAACTAATCATATATATTTCAAATATATTTTTCATCACAATAACATAGGCAACATTAAAATGTGTAGTTTTTAATTAGCTAATCAAGCCAATTAAGTCTTCATTTAACAAAACAAACCTGCAGCAAAATACTATGTTTATATGAGGCTGAACACTAATTAATTAACTGTATATTAACTGTTGAAATTTTGGTGCAACTATACAATTTTTAATATTTTAATAAAACCCAATTAAAACAAGTGGCTAGAAAAAGATTAAACTACAAAAATTATTACATGTGTCTTCTCAATGCAATCAACAGCCATATTAATATAAACAGTAGACCAATGCAATAAACTTCTGTTCAAATGTTGTTAATAATGAGTTAATTAGCTATAATATGATTCCACAAATTCCTTATTATGATTTTGATAATATATGTAGTTGTCCCCTGAAAGAGATCGAGTCCTTCTCGGTTTAGGATTCTCGATCTACAAATGTAACTACTTCATTGTATAGCTTTTTGTATGTGTTTGCTACTCTGTTTGTACTTCCTATCAACACTGTGTATATATATACATATTTATCAACGAGAATGGTGTGCAGCATTCCACCCTCACAATGGTATCATAGATCCAATAGATTTAAACACTGGTTAATATCATAAATGGTTACTGAATGTATACCTAATATTTTAACAGTTACTAAATTATTTTTTATGATGAAATTGTCACTAAAATTTAAATTATTTTGTGCAAAAGTCATATTGACCGATTTTTAGCAAAATCAATTGTCAAACTGCTGACGTGGCATGCCACGTCATCTACTTGTACACATGTGGCATGCCACATCATCAACTAACGTCGGCTACTTTTGTATACATGGCATGCCAAGCTAGCTACTTTTGCATAAGTGGTGTGCCACATTTGCTTACTTGTGCACACGTGGCATGCCACATCAGTACTCCAACAAGGGTCATTATCGAAAATCGGTCAAGATGACTTTTGCTTAAAATAGTGCAAAGTTCCGTGATAATTTCGTTACGAAAAATAATGTAGTTACTTTTGAGTTATTAGACGTAAGTTTAATGACCATGAATGAAATTAACCAGTTTTAACACCATCTTTCAATATTTCTACTAATACTACTGACATCTCAACATCTTCAACCTCAGTGGCATCTATGCCCATGCCCTCCTTTTCTCCAAATTTCTCCCATCATCTCTCCATCAAATTGAGTTCTACCAATTTTTTGTTATGGAAAACATAGCTTACTCTTGTTCTTAAAGGGTATCATTTATTTTCTCATATTGACAGTGGCATTGCTCCTCCTTCTAGTAGTGATCAATTTCATCAATGGAAGTAGCAAGATCATCAGATTTTATCTTGGATTTTTTCTTCAATTTCGTAAAATATGCTGCCACAGATCATTGGAGCTACAACAACTAAACAAGCTTGGGACAAGCTTCAAGCCGTATACTTTGTTGGTTCTCGACCTTAAGTTCACAACTTTTGACAGCAACTATTAACACTTAAGTTTGAGAATGATAGTATCATGGCTTATATACAACGGGCTAAGAGTTTGTTCGATCAGCTAGCCTCTTTACAAAATTCTATGGCTGATGATGATTTTATTTATTGTATTTTGGGAGGTTTAGGGCCTGCTTATAGACCCTTAATTTGTCTGTACTTTAGAGGCATGTCTGGAATATGTTAGTTTGAACAATTTATTTGGATTGTTGCTCATTGAAGAGGTGCAATTGGCTCGGGATAATCCTATTGATGATTTTTCTTCTAACGCTCACTATGCTAATTGGTATTTCCACAACACAAAGGGTCGAGGTCGAGGGAGACATAATAGGGGTGATTGATCCTTCAATTATTTTGGTAACTTATCTAATTGGAATTTCCATTCAACTAACTCTTCCTTTGCTCCTTTGGATAATAGCTTTGTGATCTGTCACAATTGCAAAGGCCAAGGCCATTTTTCTCATGTTTGTCCTTTTCCCTAAATAACTAAAGAACAATGCCATCAACTAAAATCTGCATCTCACTTTGCCTTTACATCTTCCTCTTCTACTCAACCGTGGGTTATGGATACTGGTGCTACTGATTATCTCACTTCAAATTTGGAAAATCTTTCATTCCGAGTATTAAGGGCTTGAATAAGTCACCATACATAATGGGTCTACACTTCCTATTCATTCAACTAGTTCTTTCAACTATCAACTTAATGGTACCTCCCTCAAATTTCATGATGTTCTATTTGTTTCTTTAGCATCTCAAAATTTAATTTCTACTCGTTCTTTGACTGCTTCTAAAAATATCTCCATTGAATTTTTTGCTAACTTTTTTTGATTAAGAATTAGGCAACGAAAGCAACACTGTTGCGAGGCTAGAGTAAAGATGGACTTTACTATCTTCCAATGTTACCATCTCTGCCTATTCAAACTCATTTAGCATCGGTGTCAACTTGGCATACTCGTCTTGCCCATGCTTCTTCTTCTATTGTTAGGAAATTGTTAGATTCTCATTTAATTGTTTTTTTTTATAAAAATATAAATAATTCCTTATGTCATGCTTGTTCTATGAGCAAAATTCATAAAATACCTTTTTTTGATTCTAGTTTTGTAGCTACATAGCCTCTTGAACTGATTTGTTCTGATATATGGAGCCTTGCCAAAATAAAATCTCAAGATGGTTTTTCTTATTATGTTATCTTTCTTTATCACTATAACCAATATACTTGGATTTATTTTCTTAAACATAAATCTGAGGTGCTCTCTACCTTTATTAAATTTTGTTCTATAGCTAAAATTTTTTTTGGCCTTCCCATTAAGTCTTTTCAGGCTGATTGGGGTGGGGAATTTCATGCTCTCACAAATTACTTAATTCAGTATGGGATTTCTCAACGTTCTTCCTGTCCCTATACTTCTGAACAGAATGGCTGTGCTGAATGCAAGCACCGCCACATTATTGAATTCGGTCTTGCTATGTTAAATTATGTTAAACAGCCTGCTACTTTTTGATCCTATGTGTCTGACACTACTATTTATGTCATAAATAGAACTCTAGCTTTTACCATAAATTTTGATGTTTTGTATCTTAAGCTCTTCATCATATGCTTGCTTATAGTTAAATATGCATTTTTGGTTTCCTTTGTTATCTTTGCTTTGACATTTACTTTTCATAAACTAGATCCGTATTCCACTAAGTGTGTTTTTTTTTTGTTATAGCAAATTGCACAAGGGATAGAAATGCTATTATCCTATTACTCACAAATTATTTATCTCACGTCATGTCATCTTTTCTGAAAAGGATTTTCCCTTTGAGGTACTCCATCAATAGGCATCCGATATCCATAACTCATCTATGCCTCTATTGCCATGCCCTCTGTTACCTTTTTACTTATTGCAAAATAATCCAATCCTCCCACTTTACATCCTTCTCCTGCTACCCATTCGCTTGACTGTTCTCTTCAAAGCACCTTAGCATGTCCTATGCCACATGTTGCTCCACCTATCTCACCTCCTTTGAATCTGTTCCCACCAATTTTTTCATTGCCATTGGCCTTGCCTAAGCAAACACAACATCCACCTCTTCCTGTAGCTGTTGATTTGCAACCTTATGGACCACTAGCTCCCTTTACTTTGGTTGTTGGTGTGTTGGGTTCTATATCAGTTCCTAATGCTATACCGACCTTATCTGTTGCACCTCTCCCTTCTTGCATGACCACTCATTCCCAAATTGGGTCTTAAAACCCAAAGCTCTTATTTCTCACTCTTTAGAGGCTGATCCAACTACATATTTACAAGCTTCGAAGCAACCTTGTTGGCGTAATGCTTAGAGGATGAGTATCATGCCTTGCTTCCCAATGGCACATGGGACTTGATTCCAACACCTCTTAATGCTAATATTATAGGATGTAAGTGGGTATTTAAGATGAAGACTTTGCCTGATGGTTTTATTAAATGGTATAAAGCTAGGCTAATGGCTAAAGGCTTCCATCAATGATCGGGCTTTGATTTTATTAAAACTTTCAGTTCGGTTGTTAAACCCATCATAATTCAATTAATCCTTACCTTGGCAATTTCTCTTAGCTGGAATGTTTTGAAATTAGATGTATCCAATGCTTTTCTACATGAGACTCTTAATAAGGAGGTATATAATAGCCTAAAGGGTTTGAGGATCCTTTTTGTCCACAAGTTGTTTGCAAGTTAAAGAAATCCTTGTATGGTCTTAAGCAAGCTCCACACTATGGCATAAAAAGCTCACTACCACTCTGCTGTCCTTTGGATTTATTGGTTATAAAATGGACTGCTCTTTATATTATTTTATTTCTGATGATGTGAGACTTTATTGTCTCATTTATGTTGATGATCATCTCCTGACAGGAATGATTTCGTGATTCTAAATAAATTAATTGTCTTTCTTGAACAATAGTTTTCCATCCGTAACTTAGGAAAACTCTCATATTTTTTGGGCATTGAAGCTATTTGGTCTGATAATTGATTGTTTCTTACGCATTCTAAGTACACCAAAGCAATTCTTGAGAAATCCAGGATGGTTGCTAGCAAGTCAATCCCTTCTCTAGCCAACCCCATAGACAAATTAGCTCTTACTGATGGTGATGCCTTTTCGGATCCTAGTCATTATCATAGTGTTGTTGGCAACCTACAATACCTTACATTCACAAGACATGACATCTCATTTGCTATTAACAAAGTATCTTCGTTTATACATGCTCCCACTATCCATCATTGGAGCGCTGTTAAATGTATTTTGCGGTACTTAAAGTGTAGTCTTGATCATGGTTTGTTCTTTCTAAAACTAATTTTATCTCAGTTACATTATTTTTTGGATGCGAATTGAGATGGCAGCGTTGATGACCGAAAGTTGACCCCAAGATTTACGGTGTTTTTTTGGTTCATGTCTGATTTCTTGATCTTTTCGAAAATAGTGGACGGTGCCTTGATTCTCTATAGAGCTGAATATCGATCTATTGCTTTTGCAACTTTTGAACTCATCAGTTGGTTACTTATGCTTTTCGAGAAATTGGATTTCCCTTGTTCAAGTCTCTTATGCTCTGGTGTGATAATTTCAGTGCTGTTTATCTTACTGCTAATTTGGTATTTCATTGTCATAGCAAATATTTGGACATTGACTTTTATTTTGTTCGTGGTAAGGTGAAGTCCAAGGCTCTTATTGTATTTTACATTTCAACTGTGGACCAAATAGCGAATATTTTTACTAAACCTTTGGCCAAAGGCTGATTTTAGATTTTTCGAGACAAGCTGCGAGTTCGTTCCTTCCTCTTCAGCTTGCGGGGGAGTGAAAGAGATAGAGTCCTTCTATTTAGGATTCTCTATAGATGTAATAACTACTTCATTGTATAGCTTTATGTTTATGTTTCCTACTCTGTTTATACTTCCTACCGTGTATATATATACACATATTTATCAATGAGAATAGTGTATGCGCATTTCACTCTCACATGCACACATATGTTATGCTTTATATATATATATAGAACCAAAAAAAAAAAAACCTCAAGACTTAATTATAAAGTCACCAACAGCTTGCTTTAACAATTTAAAATAAAATTTGTTTCTTTTTTAAATAAAAAAGGGAAGTAACTCTTTTCACCCGGTTCCAATTATTAAACCTCAAAACAATCGTACCATATTATTTGAAATAAGTCAAAATTAACTAATACACAATCACACAAAATAAGAGAGAAAAAATTGATACATTCTAGGGAAAAAATACATACATCCTCAAGCAGGAGCAGAGAGCGACGAACCTATATTAGATCTTCCAATTCTATAACTCATAACTGTATTTCAAACCAACTACATCAAAACGAAATGAATCTCACACAGGGAAAACATAACAATACCAACACATATTTTCATTTTTTTATCCAATTAATTGGAATTGCACTGCAAATTTTAAGTTTTTCGAATTAGATTGCAATCCAGATTTATCAAAATTCAAGACATAAAATTAATACATATATAGTACTCTTTTTGTTTTTTTATCAGTTATTTTTTTTATTTTAATTAGAATTAAAAAATAATAAATATACTTAAATTTAGTATTAAATTGCGTGATTAAGACTAAATTATCAAATTTGATTGATTTTGACTTTATTAGGAAAAAAATAAATTGAAAAAATAAATTAAATTATATTAAAAGTTTAAAAGTGACAGATAAATAAAATTTAAAAAATTATTTAAAAGTGACAGATAAAAAAAAAATGAAGAAAATATCATACAATAGAAGAAATAATTTATTTTGTTAATTAGGCATAATTATGATATATCCCTACTTGCTATATTAATTATTATCCACCGTTTTATTTACTATGGAATAACCTAAATTATCTTGTCTCCAACATTAAAGTTTGATTTTCTATTAATTAGTAACGCCACTTTATTAAGTAATAGATGAGAAGCTGTGAGGAAAAAGAGAAAACAGAGAGAAAACAAACAAGCCCCTATGTCTCACCAAAAGATGGCATTGACTTGTGATTATGACTCATAGAATGATTAGTACTTTAGCAATTTAATTTTCTATATTTATAGAGAGAGATAGATATATAATTTATAAAGGGAATCATGATGAATATGATAAATTTTATTTATAATTCTTTAATCACAAAACTAATATGTCTACAATTATTTAAGTGAGGTAGAGATAATACTATCATCAAATATTTGAATCAATTTAATAAATTAAATTTTAAAAATTAAGTCATTTCCCCAAGATATTATCATAAATATACAAAAAAAAAATTAATGAAAGTTGATAATAGGTCATTATATTTCTAATTAAGAAAAGTCTGTCCAAAGTTCGTTGAGAGTACATGAAGAGTGTTTCAATTAAACATAATTAAGCTTTAATAACTATAGAACAAATCAAAATTATATGATATCCATATTTATTATTGTTAAAATTTGTAAATGAGTATGTGAAAATTTCCAAGCAACGCCACAAGTTTGTAGAGATTCCACAACGGAGTCGCATATTTAATTAATCACATCCAACCCAACTTGACATCGTTCAAGTACTAGTTGATTGCAATAATTAACTTCTCATTAATTAATATAATTAATTAATTAATTAATATAAAAATATTGATTGGTGGACTCAAGCGTATGGGCTGGCGTCATGCCTATACTTCCCAATTATCGTCGCCATTATCACTAATCAACTATTTGCTTGGTAACAAAAAAAAATTAGGAAGATAATGATGGATTATTATTTTATTAAAGAGCGTTATTTTGTTTTGTATTTCTGGAACATGCATCCGCTTTATTAATTATGACATCTATCACTTCAACTTTGAGCTAGCATATTATAATAAAAGTTGAAAGGAAAAAGAAAAGATAACAAAAAATATTGACATATACACATTAGCATTAATTAATTGAGTAATTCAAAAATCGAAGTTGCTTAAACGTATATCTCATATCTTATATATATTTAAAAGGAAGGCTCCATTTCTTCCAAATAAAGTTTTCACAGAAGTTAGGAATGAAGACCAAATTTGGCTTTATATATATAGGTTCATAACGAAATATATTTAAATTATTCGTTGATAAAGTAGTTTAGAACTTTTATTTTTCCACTAAATAATAAGTGTTAAAAGATAGAGAGAGAAGGAAAAAAAATGATAATTATGTGATTCAACATTTAAGGCCGACTTTGTCAATTATATATTTAAAAGGTTGCTTGGTTTCAAAGGATTCCTAATAAATTATGGAATGGAATCCTCATTGGCTTGTAATTTTTTTTAGTGAACATCCGAATAGATTTCAAGCATTTTCGTTATTAGGTGAAATTTAGGGTGCGTTCGGGGACGATTTTATTTTTTATTTTTGGTTTTTTTTTCTTAAAAATAAAAAAAAATATGTTCGACAAATTTGTTTTCTTTTTTATTTCTACAAAAATTTAAGAAGTGATTTTGACAATAAAAATATAAATTAAAAATCTTTAAAATGTGGTTTTTATGATTTTATTTTTATCAATAATTTAATTAGTTCATCCTTATTATCACCACCGCTGCCACCACCACCACACCACCGCCACTACTACATCACCACCACTATTGCCGCCGCATCCGTATCCGCCACCGCCACCACCGCCATACCGCCGCCACCGCTGCTGTCACCACCACCACACTGTCGTTGCTACCGCCACACACCGTCGCCGCCACCAAAAGTCTGAACCATTTGGTAAAAAAATAATTAAAAAAGAAATTATTAATGTAACCCATGGATATGCATGCCTTCCTCTCCTTCCTTTTACAACCTTTCAGAATTAAGTGATTACTTGGTGCAGTCTATTCAGACACACTTAGAAAAGAAAGCTTTGAGTTTTGATAATTCTTCTCAAAATTTAGAACAAATGGTTCATGAGTTAGAGAAGGCTTATGACCGTATCAGCTGGGACTTTTCCATAATACTCTTATGGATATAGGTTTGCCTATTTCTCTTATTCAAGTGATCATGAATTGTGTTTCTTCGAGTAAAATTTAAGTTCTGTGGAATGGTGATATTATTGATGCCTTTTCTCCTTTTCGGGGTTAAGGCAAGGTTGCCCCCTTTCTCCTTATATTTTCATTTTATTAATGGCGAGATGAGCCCATGGCATTCAACACACTATCAATAATGGCACTTGGCAACTTATTGCCCTTAATTGTTGTGGCCTTTTTTTTTGTCCCATTTGTTTTTCATTGACGACCTTATGATTTTATTGAGGTAAATTTTGATCAGGTGGCTGCTATCAATTTTGTTCTCACTAAATTTTTTGCTAGTTTAGACAAAATGTTAGTTCACAAAAGATTATGGTTTACTTTTCTAAATATATAAAGACTCATCTTCGTTGTTCTTTGAGTTCTCAGTTGGACTTTAAGGAGACTTCTAATTAGGGAGGTATCTTGGTGTACCTGTGCTGCATTATCATGTGACCAGGCACACTTATGACTATCTTTTAAATGAAATGGAACTTTAGTGTATACGCTGGATCCTGAGATAGATTTTGTCAAGATTACCTAATGAGGAAGCATTTCTCTTGAAAAGGACAAGGAGAAGAAAAGTCCAAAGTCTCTCTATATTTTTGTTGTATTCAAAAAGATTTTGGGTCTCCAGGCCATCAAATCACTTGGTGGAGCCAAATGGCCTCGTTTCAGGTGATTGGGCTTAGGGATGATCACAGGGCAAGGAAAATTTGATACTCGTAGGGAACTGGCCCCGAACAAGGTAGGGAATCCCTGATTTTTCTCCCGTGGGGGCACGGATGGGGATTAAAAAATCCCTGATGTGAATTTTGGGGTAGGCAATAGGGTATCCGCCCCGCAGGGATCCCCGACCCCGGTGTACATATTACTATATTATCCCTAATTTAGACATTATTTACGTATTTTCCATTCATTATAAATTCCCTAATTAAAACCCTAACCTCATGTCATTTTCCTTCTTCTGCCATCTCTTCTCTTCTCCCTCACAGACACAATTGCTTCTCTTTCTCTCTCTAACAAATAAATCTCTCTTCCTCATCATAGCTCTGCGCCGGCACCTACCTTTGCTCGCAGATTGGTAAGTTCGTTCTCTCTCTCTCTTTTTCTTTTTTTTTATCTAAAGTATAATATAGTCTTTTTCTCTCTCTCTTTTTAATAAAGAAATCCGTCTTTGAAGGCATAGATCTTCCTCACTGCAACCTCTTGCCGACGTCTAGCTTTGCTCATCAACTGGTTAGTCCGTTCTCTCTCTCTTTTTATTTTTTTTATTTTTATCTAAAAAACTTGCTATTCTGGTTTATTAAAACAGGATCTATAGTTTATGTGGTACTGTGGTAGGCATTTGGAGTTATATCCTTCTTAACACAAACAATCAAAGTTTAATTTCTTCTTCTTTCTATTTAATGTTTCTCAAGATTTTTTTGTTTAATAAATCTCAAACCAAGATTTAAGTTAATTTATTTTGTTATGAAATAAATAAAATTTGTTTTAATTTATTTTTTATATATTTGAGAGTATGGTGAGTGAGAATTCAAATTCTAAGAGCATTCTAAGTGCTTTTGGCCATTTAGGTCATGAGTAATTTATTATTTAAATTTTCTTTAAACAAATAAAAGGAGAAAAAGAATGAAAATGAAAATATATAGGAGATTTTTTGACTTGCCTTTCTTTTTTATTCTTTACAACTAAGAGGAATTCTCGTATGTTTGGTTCGTTCATTGGTCAGATGCAGTAGAGCAACCTTTCTTTTTCTTTTTTGACTTATAGAATTGTACAGAAATTAAACTCACAATTGGATGTACTGGTGATGGTTTCAGTATCTCATAGTTGAAGTTCAAATTTGTTATATAAACATGCACATCTCTTCATCTTTCCACTGTAAGTGAAAGAAACTTTATGAATGAAGCTTTCATGTATCTTGCCCTTCCATTTTAACTTCTATCTTATTCTTCAGCATTTTCATTATTATGTTTGTGACCCTTTCATTTTATTATTTTGTTAAGATATATAGTACAATTTATTTTCAATTCTTTAATTTATTTGCTACCTAATTTTGAAGGTTCTGCAATTATGAAAAAGCATAATCTATATGGTTGTTGAAAGTTTAAATTATAAATAAAACAAGCAATTGTATTTAGACGATCCAAATTTGTTTGAAAAGACAATTTTACTTGCAAAAGATGAAGTTGGTGTTTGTTCTGCTATTGCCTACTGAGTTGATGGTTGTTGTTTCACTATTGGCTTGAACATTCTTCATTTATTTTGTTTATTAATTTGCATATATAGACAAATAAAAAGAAATTTCTGCGGATGAAGTTGGATTGCTATAATTTAACTACTTAATTAATTATATATAATATAATATACCTGTTGTGCACGTAAATATAACATTATTTTTAACTAAAACATAATATGCCTTAATTAATTATATATAATATAATATACATGTTGTGCACATTGGTCTTATATTACTTTTGTTTAGCTACTTAATTAATTATCATTTTTTACTCAAAATTGCATTATATTAACTATGTTTTGAGCCCAACACAATACTTATCTAAATTCTATTCATGTGATCAACATGCTATATTTAAAGCCAAACTCAATTTCAATTTACTTTTAATTTATACAAAAATATTGAAGTAATTTTTTATGTTTGATTAATTGATATTTCATGTTGATATTCGTCGGGATGGAAGTATTCCAAGTGAAGTTATTAATTTTTAATGAGTTAATATTATTTTATAATTTGAATTATATGAGATGTTTATAAATATTTGTATTTGAATGGTATGAATATTTGTAATTTTAAGTTATTAATTATTAAAATTTGCATTTAAATTTTATGTGAATTTAAAAAAAATGAAATAAAATTTATAGGATATATTTAATTCGAGTCGAGTTGAGGAACGGGGATCTCCACGGGGTGGGGATGGGGGGTTTATTCCCTCGTGTTCCAGGCAGGGGTGAGGACGGGGAATCCCTGATATAGCATGGGGCAGGGAAATGGACCCTTTCCCCACCTCGCCTTGTCCCATGAGCATCCTTAATTGGGCTATAATCACAATCGTTACTTTTTCCAACTCTTCTAACTAGCTGGTCGCGACCCATGACATATAAAAAGGGTTATGACTGTGACATGGCCTTTTTTCCAAAAAGCTATAAAAGGTAGAAGTGAAAAAGGCACAGGGTTTGACTTTTCATTTTGAGCAACCTTTAGCCTTCCTCTTTCCGATTTTGTAGCTCTCAAGCTCCAAAATCAATTTTCAAGCTTGTTTATTGGATTTCAAGTGAAAAAAGACTCTTAGACTTTAAAGTTCCATTTTCAACAAGTGAAAAACACACTAAAGGTAATATTATAAAGCTTTCCCCCTTATTGGTTTGATTTCTCTTTTGGGTAAGCTTATACATTCCCTTTTAAGTGTCGTAAACTCATCCTTTAAGTGCTATCTTAATTAGTAGATTTTCTTATTTTAAATAGATTTATGTTGTGAAACCCACTTGTGGGTAGTTGATATGTGGTAGAAGCATCATAAGTTGAGTGCTTAAAAGTTTTGTTTTAACTGGTTTTGAGTTAGTTTTAACTTAAAAGTAGTAAAAGAGTTTATTTTGAAGGTTTTTAATTTGGGTGCTTTTTATCCATTTGTTTCACCTGGTTTTCTAGGTTTGATACGCACAAGGAGGTAGTCAACATAACAAAGAGGGAAAAAGAAGAAGTCATTATTTTGAAGTGACTTTTTATCCCTTATTACCATAAACCTATCTGACTCACACTCATGACTTGCTAGTCACAGGCATGAGTTATAACTCATGGCCATGACATGAAGTTAGGTTGTTATTTGGATTTTAGGGCATAACTCGCTAGTCACAACCAAAAATCTTTTACCTTTTAAAACCTTCATATTTTTCTTTTTCTTTTCTTCTTCTACATTCTTATTCCTTTTTATGTATAATTATATGCCTCTTTATATGTTATATGGCTGGCAGAATAGAAAAATACTAATTTTTTATATTTATTTATCATTTTATATACATGCTCAGTGTAATAATAAAACCTTATCCATTAATTGAAAAACTCAAAATAACCAATTCTTTACAATCACATAAGGAGACCAAAGTACTCATCTAGTTGAGTTCAACAAATAACAACCTAATTTAATTATATATATATATATATATATATATATATATATATATATATATATATATATATATATATATATATATATGTGTATGTATGCCATGTATTATAACTTTCTAATCTAATCTGATTGGGTGTGCTTTACTTTGTATTGTAATAATATATGTATGGGAAGAGGGATAAAATCATCAATCTAAATGTCCAGCAACATCATATTAACCAAGGGTACAAATAAGAGTGAGATTTTGAACCCTTCTCTTGGTTTGGCCTTATGAGGTTGAACCACCATTTCTCGATATTCAGTTGGATGGCGACTCTACTACACCTACTTTGTCATGTCCAAAGATACATCCTGAGGTCAATTGCCATTAATGGGATAGGAGTAACTCGAAACATTATCTCATACCTTTTCAAAATTTAGGATTTATTGAATTAGGTCGAATTCTTTCACCATTGCGAAGCAACCGATCTTCATGGGTAGGAGACATTCACTTGGCCATCCCTAAAAATGAGATCAATCTAGATAAAATTGTGTGCCCAGGTGATGTGCATCACATTAAGCTTTCTGTTTAGAATACAAATAGTCTTTCTCTTACTGGTAAAGTGATCCTTTCTTAATCTATTCCACTCTTTTTTGCCTTACAATACTGTGCAAACTACTTTTTCCCTATCTTTTTGTGCAATGATGCAGAGAAAGTAGTTCGTAGATTTAATTAGGGCAATTTGAGTGAAAAAACTAAATTCTTATGAGTTGGAACATGATTCAACAACCTAAAAATTCAAGGGTTTTGGTGTGCATAATTCAACTTTTTTGATAAAGCTGGCCCCGGAAGTCTCTACCTCTCCTAATAGTTTATGGTTTAGCATTCTAAGATCCAAGTATAATTTTAGTGGTTATAGTTTTGCTCCAATAGTACATAATGCTTACACTTCTATTTGCATGGCATTGTATTAACTGGGATAAATTTGTTTGCAATTCTTTTTGGTCTTTAGGAAATTTAGTTTCTATTTGCTTCTAGTTTTATTTATGGGTCTATAAAGTGGTAGAAATTTATTTTCTCATGATATTATGCATCTGGATGAGAGTTTAATAAGAAAACTGGTGATTTTTTTGTTAATAAATATGGCAATACCTTCCTCATAATGAAATTATACATGTAGCTATGTGTTATCCTCCTTCAAATTTGGAAGCTAATGATTAAGGTTTTTGGAGGTTGTCCTCCTCAAGTTATTTTACCATTAAGTTTGCTTACCTTTTTTTTTATTATTGAGTCAGATCATAGTCCTAAGTTTTCATGGATTATTTTATAGAAATGGGCTATTCCTTCTTATGGGATGAACTTATTTTTTTTAGCAAGTTCTCAATTGCAATATCCTTACTAATATGGTCTCAAACATTTGGGCCCTTCTAATGTTTGTAATGTTTATACCTTTTGCTCCTAAATCTAGCTTTCATGTGCTTTGCAATTGTTTCTAAATAGATAATTTTTAGATTTTTTTCTTAATTCCAATGATTAGGATTATTTTTTTGATAATTCTTTCAGTATAGGCTATTGGATTTTTGCTAATTTATTGTTGAATAAGGTGATAATGAATTAAGTGCCTTGCCTATCCTTTTTGGAGTTAGTTTGGATAAGGTGAAAGAGGTGCCATAATGCTATGTTTAATTGGACTTTCAAGCCAAATTTTTCTTAGCAAAGATGTTTCTTATGCCCATTTAATTACTAATGCCTTCGCTAATTTGTTGCATTAGAGTGAGGTTTCAAAAGCTCCTATTTTAGTTGGTTAGAATTATCCTTTGCCTTCATTCAAAAGATTAATATTGATGCCTCCATTATTTAAGCCATAGGATAATCTATTGCTTAGAAGGGGAGGGATTAATTAGAGACTCCAATGGTGCTTAGATCCGAGGCTTTAGCTTGAACATTAGGTACTATCCTATTTTGTATGCTTGGTTTACTCTTCATGGTTTATTGCTTACTTCCTCTTTAGTCTTGCCCAATATTTTATTTAAATGTGATAATCAGGTGGTGATGGCAATGGTTCAAGTTCCTATAGTATTCTTATCTACTGTTTGATAATTATCAAGAGAATTAAAGATCAAATTGGCACATTTTCTTTTTGTAGAATTGACCATGCCCATAGATAATTTAACTTATCTGCTGATTGTCTCTACAAGCTCACCTATGGTTTTCCTCATGGCCTTTATAAACTAAGCACTCATCCTCTTGCTATTTTACCATTGATTAATCTTGATGTTGTTGGTGTTTGCTACTCTCATTAGTTGTTTTTGTTGTGATAATGGTATTTTTCATTATAATTTTGAGTTTAGAAAAAATTCACAAATATATTAATATAAAAAGCTATTTAGGAAGGAAAAACTACAGTTAGCTTTACACTATTCAAGGCTAAAATTCTTGAACCAAATAAGGTAATAAGAATATATCATTTGATTATTCTAATCACCAGCTCACATCAACACCCACATAGATATCTTCAATGCCCAACTTGTTGAATGAGATGTTAAAAGCTCTACTACAAACAAATTTTGTAAGAATATATGCTAACCAATCTTCTAACTTGAAGAATGGAAACTGGACTACCTTATCTTTGAGTTTTTCTTTGATAAAATGTCGGTCCACCTAGACATGTTTAGTTTGATCATGTTGAATTAGATTATGAGCTATTGCTATAGTTGCTTTATTATCACAAAACAAATTCATTATAGATCCAAATGGATATTCAATTTCCTCCAATAACACTTTTAACTACAGGAGTTCATAGAGACCTTTAGTCTTGCTTTTGAACTCAGCCTCTATACTAGACAATGCAATAATGTTCTGCTTTTTACTCCTCCATGTAACCAAAATTTCTCCCACAAATGTGAAGTAACCTAATGTAGATTTTCTATCCATGATGTTTCTTGCCCAATTTGTATAAGTATAGCCATTAATTTGTAAATGATAGTTTTTCTTAAACAAAAGTCCCCTACCTGGCAAGGATTTTAGGTACCGTAAAATTTGATTCATAACATTCATATGATCTTTGCTTATAGAGTTCATGAATTGACTTACTAAACTCATTGCGTATGCAATATCGAGGTCGTGTGTGAGATAAGTAAATCAACTTTCCCATAAGACACTGATACCTTTCTTTGTTTGTGGGAATTTGATCTGAGAATTCTCTTAAACCATAATTCTAAACTATTAGAGTATCAATAGGTTTACAACTAAGCATTCCTATTTTGAATAGTAGATCAAGCACATATTTTTTTTGTGATAAAAATATACCTTGATTTGATTGAGCAACTTCGATATCTAAGAAAAAATTCAACCCTCTAAGATTTTTCATCTCAAATTCAATAGCTAAGTACTTTTACAAGCTAGAGATCTCCTCAATAGCATCTCTTGTGATTATCATATCATCAACATGGATTATTAGAGTTGTTACCTTCCTTTGTCGGTGTTTTAAGAATAGAGTGTGATTTAACTTGCTTTGATTGTAGTAATTTTTCTCATTGCAAGAGTGAATCATCCAAACCATGTTCGAGGTGACTATTTTATTCTATATAATGCCTTTTTTAGCTTACAAGTGACCTTCATTTTGAAGAAGTAGCAAAACCAGGTAGGATGTCCATGTAAACCTCCTTCTTAAGATCCCTATGGAGAAAGGCATTTTTAACATCATAATGGCTAATCTAGGTTTGCAGCAAGGGAAAGAAATACTCTCATTGTATTTAATTTTGCCACATGTGAGAAAATTTCTTGGTACTTTTTTCAATATGTTTGGGTGTACCCTTTCGCAACTAGTCTTACCTTATACCTTTCGACAGGCCCATCCACCTTGTGTTTAACAAAAATACCTACCTACATCCTATGGTCTTTTTCTTTTTGGTAATGGTATAAGTGTCCAAGTATATTCTTTTTCAATGCTTCCATCTCTTCATTTATTACTTCAATCAATTTAGGGTTATTCATAGCTTCACTCATTGTATTAGGGACCAGATCTACATATAATTTATAAAAAAGCTTTAAGGGGTTTTGACAATCTATGAGTTGAGCCATAATTAGTAATAAGGTATCTTGATTTCCTCTCTTCATGATCTGGTGAGTATTGATTTGTGGGCTTTCCTCAAATTTTCCTGGAAGGTAATTTATATAAACAAAAAACATTTTAAGAGTTATTTAGAGAAGAGTTCAAAGATTATAATTTAGGAATATTCTCAAGAGATTGAACATTTTTGTGGTATTGTTGATAAGGGTTGGGGGAGCTATTCATTTTCAATCTTTTCGAGCTATTCATTTTCTCTCACTTAAGCCTTTTCTTCAATTTTGTTACTCCTTTTATTTTTTGTTATGGGTTGATGTTCATTTTCAATCTCATTACTCCTTTTATTTTTCATTGGATCAGTACCAACGGGAAAAACTAGTCAATCTAAATTCTACCAACCCAAACCCAAATTCAGCTCTCCACTTATCATCTCCATATGAAGAGATGATTAGGAAGATTGTGATGAAAAAAATTCTCTAATTCTAAAAATGTGACATCCATGGTTGTGTAAAGTCGTTTAGTAGTTGGATCATAACACCTATATACCTTCTTATTTGCTGTATATCTAAGAAAAACATAGTGAACTGCATATGGATCAAGTTTGGTCCTCTAATTTTTAAAGAGATGAACATATACAACACACCTAAACTTCCTTGGTGAGACCATTAAAACAAAGGGTAATGTCAAATTGTGGCTAAAAACTTGAAGAGGAGTTTTGAAGTCCAAAACTCATGTTGGCATTCGATTTAAAAAATAAACAATAGTAACTACTGCATCTATCTAAAATCGGGAGGAACATATACACTAGTTAGAAGTGCTCGGGTTGTTTCAAGAATCTGCCAGTTTTTTCTCTCAGCAACACCATTTTGTTGTGGTGTTTAAGGATAAGTGTTTTCATGATGTAGGCCATATACTTAAAAGTATTCTTGCAATTGTATATTGTGATATTCGTCGCCATTATCAGAATGAAAGATATGGAGTTTAGCATAAAATTGTGATCTAATTTTGTTATGGAATGATTAAAAAATGCCAAACACCTCATGTTTATTTTTAATAAGATACAACCACATCATGTGTGTATAATTGTCTACAAAAGTGACAAACCATTGCACACCAGAAGAACTACAAATATAAGCAGGACCCCAAACATCAGAGTGCATAATTAAAAAAGTAATTTTACATTTATTCAAACTTATTAGATAAGGCACACGATGACTTTTAGCTTTAATGCAAACGTCACATTTTAAATTTGAATCATTCAAATTTGAGAATAATCCTGGAAATAGGTGTTTTTAATAACGAAATGATGGATTCCCCAACCAATTATACCATAACAAGATCTGCTTATGTTGAACCCCTATATAGAGCGCACTATTTTCCTTGCCATGACTAAAATCATCCATGTAATATAACCCCCCTTTTTTAGTACCATGACCAATGATCTCCTTCATAAGAATATCCTAAAATAAATAAAAATTAGGATACATCAGTACACAATAATTTAGCTCCTTAGTTGCTTGGCCTATGCACAATAGCTTATTAGAGAGTGAAGGAACTAATAATGTATTTGGTAATAAAAAAGGTGAAGGAAAGAGCCACGGTTCTAGCTCCAATGATTGGATATATTATTCCATTTGCATTGGCAATGTTGGTTCTTTTTGGTTGTGTAGTCTTCGCAAAATCACAAAAGTCATATGGCCATTCGCCTCTGAGTCAATAATCCAGCCATCTTGATTTTCTTATTTTGAGCAGAAAAGAACACATTCATCATTACCTGAATTGCTTTGAGCATTTGGTTTCATTGTATATTGAGGTACAAGAGACAATTGAGATTATATTGTTACATGAGCTACCCGTCTCGCATTTTCACCTTCACCTATTTCTTTTTTCTTTTTTGCTTTAAGTTCTTGCCACCAATCTGGATAACCATGTAGTTTGAAACATGTTTCCCTGGTATGTTTCGTATTCCTACACACAATGTGTACAACCTCCTTTTTGTCCCATTAGTTTTTATTTCGACATAATATGAGGCTTTCCATTAGATGATGTCTGAAGTGAAATATGTTGTGGCTTCTATCATCCCTTCAAAATCATAGCAGCACTAGTTTCTGTATCTCTATTTGTCATCATCACCGAATGCCTCAAATATTCTCTTCGAACTAGTGCATAAGCCTATTTTGTAATAGGGAAAGGCTTTATTTAAAGAACATCTCCTTAAATCTTGTCAAGTTGATCATCAAGTCCATCTAAGAAGGTATAAACTCTATCCTCCGGCAGAATAAAGTTATACTTTTCTATATCAAAATCACATTCCATTGGGTTTGGACGATGAAAATCAATTTTTTTCCATAATCCTTGAAGGTTTGTGTAGTATGTTTTAATAAATCCTTCTCGTTGTTTAAGTCTTATTACTTTTCTTTTCAAATCATACACTTGAGATGTGTCGGAGTCATCAAAATATGTTGTAGCAATATTATCCCACATTACCTTTACTATTAGAAATGTGATAAAGTTACTAATATGTCTTGTTTCTATTGAGTTAATCAATCATCCCTTCACCACCGCATTTTCGATTCTCCCTTTTAGTATCTTAGATCTGCTGCTTGGGGCTGTGGAAAGTCTTCATTGATATATCCCAGCTTATCTTTGCTAGAGATATAAATCTCGAGAACTTAGGACCAAAGGGCATAGTTGATGCAATCTAACTTGATATCGATCTATGTATTTAACTAATGGCTCATTATTTGGTTTTGATTATGGGTGTGGTTCAGTATTTGTACCAATATAGATGTTAGGTCTACAAGAATGGATTCTCTCCTTCCGTTTGTTTTATTATAGCAATCGATTCCTCTATTATTCTTCAGTCTTTCTTATTTTTTGGGTTATAGGATCTCTGATCTAATACCATGTTGTTATAATGGTATTTTTCATTATAATTTTTTAGTACAAAAAATAGACAAATATATTGGTACAAGAAGCTATTTAGGAAGGAAAAAACTATAGCTAGCTTTACACTATTCAAGGCTAAAATTGCTTAACCAAATAAGATAATAAGAATAAATCATTTTATTATTCTAATCACTAGCTCATGTCAATAGTTTTGTGCACTTGTTTGACCAAAAAGAAAAGAGAAAACAAATGAGCAGAATGATCAATGTATGGGTATTTTAAAAAATCAAGAAAAACATAAATGATACTAGTGTTCAAGAGCAATAATAAGATCAAGAAGCTCCAAATTAGGAGAAAGGTTCAGAATAAGCAAAAAAATAATATAGATCAACAACTTGCTCTATCTCCATCGATATTTGAAAAATTGTTAAAGGGCTAAGAAAAAAAATCAGAACAATGCTAAAGTAAGAACATCTATATGTCAAGAAAAAACCACTAAAACAAGAGCTATCCTACCTCCAAAAGTTTGGGTGAGACTAAATGCTCCACTAGCAAGTAAAGCATCGAATTTGAATATCTCGATCATCACTAAGCTTTACATCCATAAAACTATGTGGTTTTGAGATTATTATGGAAGCAATTAATGAATAAAGTGCTATTAAGCATTAATCATTCAATATTAAAACTTTCTTAATTTGAAATTAGTGCATTCAATGTCAAATTACAATTATTGCTCGAAATAAAAAGTAAGAACAATTGAAGTTACATGCTAATTATAAGTCTTAGACCTATCAAATGGATCAGACTAATGAATTTGAGGTGGATCAATTTTGGATCACTTTTGAATAGGATCAGTCTTCTGGTCAAATTTACATTTTTTTATTTATTTTGCAACATTAAACTAATTGGTTAATTTTCAAATTGTATAATCAATTTAAATATAAATATATTTCAACTACTTTTAAATTTTAATAATAATTTATACAAATTTCAAAAAACTAATTTTATTAAAAAATATTATAGACACATATTATTATAAAAAGACTCAATTATAGTATCATTTTATATTAATTAATTTTTCCAAATACATCAATCAATAAAAATGATTCATTACACATACATATATACATACATATTTGTATTTGAGTATATATATATATTGTATACATACATGATCTGCATGTATGTATGAATATATGTGTACTCAAAATGATACCATTTCACAAAATGTATGTATATATATGTGTACCATTAATCTATGAAGTTTTTTTCTCTTTTTCATCAAATATTTCATTTAATAATTTATAGGAAACAACTTATTTGGATCAAAATTATAAAAAATTTCATAGATTAAGTCAGTAGAAAAATGCAACATTGAATAGAGAAATTAAAAAAAAAAGTGAAAAAGATAGTCACTAATCACATTTACATGACAATTCACTATTGATTTGTTTCATTAAAAACTCAAAATGGATTTTGATAAAAAATTTCCTAATATATAATTATATATAATTATTGATATAGAGAGAAAAATCCATGTTGGATGAAATTTCTTTTAAAGTATTTATCACAAGAATAAAAATGACACTTCAGGTAAATTTTGGCACTTAGTTAGTTGACTAAATATACAAAAAAAGTACAAATAAATCAAAATGTCTACTTACACTTTATTTATTTTAAACTTAATATTTTATATATAAATATAAATGTCCACATTTATCTATTATATCATATTTATCTAATTCAACAATTTTTAAATTATCACTTCTAAAAATTGAGATGCAATATGCCATTATCACATATTAAAACCATACATATTTGTTGTTCAAAAACTCATAAATATCTAATATCTATTTCATTGTTGATTACTATATATTTTGAGAAAAGAGTAAAATGGAAAAATCTAATTGATAAACAAGATACACCGCTGTATTTAATTGAACGGCTTTAAAGGCTTGAATGGATAAAAATTATGATTTGGATTTGCAGCGCAAACAAGATCATAATCTTGACTCAAGTATATCAAGACTTAAACTTCCATATTTATGTTATTTCAGGAGAATAATTGGATATTTTGAAAAATTATAATATATTGAGATAAATTTCAAGAAAAATAATAACAATATATCGAGATCATTTACACCTTTGAATATGGGATCTTGATCATATATATAAACCAGTGTCCAATAAAGAATAGAACTCAGACTATTTTCTTCATAAAAATTATTCTATTACTAGAATTTTTTATAAGTAACGATAGGATTACAACATTAAAATCAGACGAAATACATAAATTGGCACTCCAACTTAACATCGATTTTCATTTAAACACTTTAACTTATTGATTGACCAAATAAACAATTTAACTAAAAGATTAATGTATACTTAAACCATTATTGTTTATGTGGCATAGAAAGTGTAATTTACCCAAAAAAAAGTGTATGAAAGGCAAAAACAACCACTCTTCCCCCTCTTGTCTCTCGCCCCCTTTCTTTCTCTCTCTTTTTCTCTCTCTATCTCATTTATTCATTATATTTCAATTGCAAAATCCTAACCCCTCATATGATATGCCTCAACCCACCACCACCATAATCCAATCTCTGCCTCAGCACTCTCTCTACCTACTCTATCTGGCTAATACCTTTTGCAAAAGAATCATTGCCTTATGCACCTGGTGTTTTTAATTTGGGAGCCTTGCAACAAAATCAATACCTTTCCCAGTAAGCTCTACTACTTGCCACACAACGTCGATTGCCAGCTTCACCCATGCCCGTTTTCTTCTTTCACTTCTTTCAGGTCCTAGAATATCAACACACGATTTGCTCCCTATATTTGAAAAACAAATGATAAATCCAATTTCATTTTTTTTTGGTCAAGATTGGGCTTTTAATGCCGTTAATTAATGAAATGTGTTATTGGCATTAACCTAGGTATGAAATCAGGTGACTACTGTTTGAGTCTATGGTTGGCTTCTAACACCAGCAAAAGATGGGGTAAGCTTTTCTTTATTTGCTTTACTCTTTTTTAGCTCACTCTCTGTTTGGGCATTATGGTTCTTTACAAGCTTTAAGAGCTAAAGTCTATGTTTTTTCCCATTTAATAATTTAAGATGCAATTTGATTTAGGATTTTATGTTGATGATGCTATCATTACTAAGTTATTAAGCCAATGTCTCATAATAAGTTATAAACTTCTTCGGTTTGATTAAAGATGGATTTATATGGATAAAAAGTTATAATTTTTATGATAAAAAGTTATAATTTTTATGAATATGGTTTCTTTATTTTATAGAAAAGAGATTTCTTTATCTCTGTTTCTTTTGGATGGTGAGAATTTTGCCCTAATTATAGAATTTTCATTATTTTAAATCATCCCATAATTGGTTGAGTCTTTGAAACAATCTCTTAGGAAGAGGTTGAAATGGAGGATATAAGTGATGAACCTATGGCTCGGATTTAAAGAACCCATTGTTGTTGATTCCTCTGTTCTTCACTCCATCTTATTTCTCTTTTTTCTCCTCCAAGTTTCATCACTGCAGAAAACTAAACAAAATGCAAACCAAAACGATGCCTTTCTCATCATCATCATCTTCTCCTCTTATTGCTCTAATTAAAGTTAAGAAGTGGGTGAAAGCTATCTATTGGTAGGTGTGACGCATGTCAGAGCTGTCACTTATTTTTGAGTTCACTCCTGAAGTCTCCTTTTAGGATTCGAGACTATATGAGTCTCACTTAACTCATAAATTGGCTAATTCACAATAAAAAAGGATCAAACCCAAATTATTGTTAGTAGACAACCTATGAAAGGCATTTATTAATGGACTCAAAGAGATAGGTGTCATGAAGTCATCACCCAATAGTATATTGGGAAAAGAATCTTGACCTTTTGATGCCCAAACAGAGATTGGTGTTCAGAACATCACTTTTATTAGGCATCTTGGTTAGGTGTTTACTTTATAATTGGGTTTTAAAATTTAATCCATTATCCTCTTGCACACGATGCAAAATGATAAAATTAAATAAATATCCCAATCAATTAATAAAGCAGTAAAAAGCAATGAAAAAAATCTACTTAATTATTACATGAGCAAATCATCCCAAAGAAGATAATAATATACAAAATAAGATCAGTATCATACATAAAATGGGTTATTGATTAATTTGGAAACGTAGGTTTCCTCATGTATATTTACAAAAAAGATTTTATTACTTATTGTGTGAATTTAGGCTAAAAATTGAACATTGGTCCATGTTTTAAAAAGTCCAATTTATTTGATAGAAAATATTTTAAGCATTTTTTCCTCTTAACGTGCTTGAAAAGTTCATTTTTACTAATTATTACATCCCTAAAGAAAATACATCCAAAATAAAATAATAATAAAATGAAATAAATAATAACCAAGGCAAGAAACCATAATAAACAAGAAAATAAAATAAAGTGATAATTAACCAGAATGTCCAGGAGGTAGAGATGATGACCAACTTAGGAACACGAATTCTCATGCAAAAACTTATATAAAACCATATGTTGCCAAAGAATCAAATACTTAAAAAAGCACACAAAAATAAATTAGTTAAAACCTTTAAATAAAAAATTAATCACAGATCCATTAGTAAAAATAGTAGAGACTTAGGTACAGAAATGAATCATGCAAAAGTAAAATATGATCGAAAAAAACATAAATATCATAAAAATGAATAAATACATAAAAGCACAAAATATACAAGAAAATGCCCCAAAATATGCTCATAGATGCCCAAAATAGGTGAGTGACTGCCACAAGAAAAGCAAGGGATGGGATGGAAAGATGGGCTAGTGACATCCCATCCATCAAATGATGGACGGTTATCGATCGGTTTATCTTCCCATCTGTCACCTCTGGATAGAACATAAAGTGTAGAAAAATGGCAAAAAAAGTAAGAAATCATGTAAAATAGATATCTGACCTTATACATGTAATGTTTAAACACTAAATCATGCTAAAACATGTTAGAAATACATAATCATATATTAATTACATCAAAATCATGAAAATACAGAGTATAAAGAATATTTAAAAGCTTTACATATTGAAAAAATGGAGGAATCTCAAAGGTCTAACCATGCCTCTAGCAAATCAAATAATTCAGAAACAAATTGTACCTCAATACACATGTATATCATTCACATATAGTAGTAAACAACATATTCAACCAATGCTAAATAATCATGTGAACATGTGGATGAAATTGTAGAGAGAGAAAGTAAGAAGAAGCCTAGACTATTACCCTCAAAATATATTTTAACTTTATGATTCCTGTAGTCTATATCTTTGCTCTGATTCGTGCTCCTTGATTCTGAAAAAGAATATGAAATTCATTTACATAAGTGTGTTTTGGTAATCAAAAGAAGAATTGCTAGAGCCAAGGTTTAGAGAGAGAAAGAAATTAAATTGTTCTTCTTTAAAGTGGCTATCAAAGAAAAGTGATTCCTCCCCCTTTTAAAAAACCCTAGATTTTTATTTTTATACCTCAGAAAGAGTTTGAGTTGAATTCCAACTCAAAACACTCCAAATCTAGAGATAAAATCTCCCAAATCCAGAATAAAATCGTTGTGAAAAAAAACTACCTTTTTCAAAATCCAAAAAATATGGGAAAATCTAGGTTCGGACAAGCATCCCTCAATTAGGGATGGTCATCCCTCATCACTAACCTAGAGTTTTCCTAAAATGCCCATCTGTTTCGACCATACAGGAGAGAGATACCTACAGACGGGCATCTTTTAGGTGACAAACGGTTGTCAATCACCACTAGAACTAAGGTTTTAATGCATATTTTGCTAAAACACTTAAAAACATTTGGAAATACTTGAAAATATTTTTGAAAATGCTCAAAATTTATAATCAAAGACTCAGGATTGGAACCTGCTATTAGTAATATATTGTATCTTCATCATCGGATAACCTTGATCGAGGCTACTTTGGGTCAAAGTGTCTATAGTTGCCCCTAATTTGGGGAAGCTGATGCACTAGTGCCAAAGTGAGCCAAAATTCAGAGTACAAGGAAAAAGATATGTATTTGAGGTGGTGAACCTCTTGGTTAATTTATTTCTTAAAATTCCTAATTAACACCTGGAGCATGCAAAATTAGAATTTGAGATTAACTCCATTGAAGGCGATGAGTCTCCAAAATTGTATAATTAACACCTAGAGCATTCAGAATTGAGATAACAAAAAGTTTTGCTTGACTAATGCTTAGGGCACACAGAATAAAGATTTAAGACTAACTCTATCGAAGGCGATGAGTCTCCTCTTGTCCAATTAGCATTTAGGGCATGTAGAATTGAGATAAGAAAGAAGGTTTTGCTTGATTAGCATTTGGGGCATGCAAAATGAGGTTACTTGAATGTATCTGATTAGCATTTGGGGCACGCAAAATCATGATGAATTAATAAAGACTGATTAGCACATGGGGTATGCAGTGTTTCTTGAATGTATCTAATTAGTGCCTAGGGTATGCAGAACCATAATATCTTGGTTGAATTTGATTAGTGCATAGGGCATGTATAATCAAATTGCTTGGTTGATCGAAAAGTATGGTTGTTCTAATCTTGAAGTAGTGTTTTGCTAGGGAGGTTCTTAGCAAATATGTATTTGTTAAGGTGTTAAAAGTCTTTTCCTAGTGATGGTGTAGCTTTCCTAAATTTACTTTGTCATCAGGCTTTTGCCTTTCATTCAATGATCCCTTATTATCAACAAGGATGCATGTATTTTTTCTTTTTAGGAGGACATGTCTATACCCTCTGCTGAGAGTTTCTAGGACCTGCTATGAAAAGATGCTGAATGTTAGTGAGATGCTTATTGGATTTGGCCTTTTTGTGCCTTTTTTATTATCTTTTTTTATCATTTTTGTCATTACTTATTGTCACATTTTGTCATTCTTATCTTGTTTATACTTTTTGTTGTTAATTTCATTTCTTTTTATTCATTCAATTTTGAGTGTCATATGTAAATAAAGGATAACTATAAATATAGAAAACATATAAAAACTAGGTAAATACATGTTTTGAATTTTATATACATCAAAATTTTGAACATGACAAAAAGAAGACTCGTTGAATACAAATAAGCCACTAAGGAGGTCCTGGTGCTCTACGATAAGCTGGCCTTGGAGGTGGTCTAGGAGTTGACGGCCTGGTTGGTACCATACTCTGAGGTGCTGTCGGTGTTTACTCCTTTGCTTACTCAAATATAAATCTAAAGCCTAGTCATGCTGATGTCAAAGGAATGTGATTGCCTCCTGCATAAGAAAGGATTTAATAGACAACACACAAGCTATCATTACAATTATTTACATCTCAAAATTTCTCATTTTTTGAGAAAGACAAAATTTTGGTAGCATTCCGACTAGGAATGGACTGCCCCCTGCATATAAAATTATTTACAATGCAAAAGTAAATCATAGGCCATCATGGTCGTCAAACAATATATATAAGAATAATACACACTTTATGAGAATTTCAATAAAATTTGGGCAGTATTTCGGCTAAAAATGTGATTGAGTCCTACATAAAAGACACATTTAAAAGCAAATAACAAGCCACAGGCCATCATGGCCGCCAAATAATGTAGATATA
The DNA here is from genome assembly GCA_037975025.1 of Excoecaria agallocha. Lineage (NCBI taxonomy): Eukaryota > Viridiplantae > Streptophyta > Magnoliopsida > Malpighiales > Euphorbiaceae > Excoecaria > Excoecaria agallocha. Next base: position 45,030,907 of record CM075810.1, on the reverse strand, counting down.
AGTTATTAATTACATGGTGCACAAATAATACATAGGAAAATTTTAAAAATATAAAGGCCACAAACACAGTATTGGGGGAATGAAGAAAATTACGGCTTTTCATGCTCATACATAAGGCTTTTAATTAACTATAGTGTCATGCAAAACGAGTTTGTCAATTAAACTACATAACTTAAACTACAAGGCATTATTGATTTTAAATGAAAATATAGACTAAATAATGAGTGCTTACATCCATCATGCCAAAAACTAAAATTTTACAACCTAATATATGTTTTAATGAAGAATTAAAATGATAAAATAAAGGGAAAATGAAAAAAATTAAATGCTACTTACTTGAGGAAGATGAAAGATAAAAAGGAAGAAAAAGTAAAAAAATGAACACTCCCTGAAGTGTGCCTCACTCCTAGGAGGCCATAGGCGCAAATGGCTTGAAAAATGGACGTTGAACTGAAGAGAAAAGCTTGAAAAATCGGAGAGAAAGCTTGAAGGTTGAAAATTATGGCAGTTCTACCAGAAAAATGATGAAGATGACTATTTATGGTTGGAATCGAGTAAGGGATAGGAAGCCCATCTATCACTAGAAACCCGTTGTCCCGTCCCTTAAGCTAAAATGACCAAAATGCCCCTCTTTCCTAATTTAAACATAATTTTCTCATTTTAACTCCATTTTCTTCCATGTTTTGACTGTTTTCATCAATTTTTCGACCTCTATCCACCTAAAATTAATTTACATTATAATTTAGATTCTTTTTTGTGAGATACAATATTATTTTACAATATTTACAGGTTTTTATTGTTTTTTATACACTCAGATGTCCAAAAGTTTAAAATACCCCTTAAAATCTTGAGATATATGACTTTTTACATTCCATACCTTCTAGGGTTGACTATTCAGGTCATCAAGCCTTTAGATCCTAACAAAATACAAGCAAAGAAAAATGCAATAATACATACATGCAATGCATGGGACATGCAAATGAGTGACTTTTGGCATTCCCAAGGTGAAGGATAGGCAACTTATGGCTTGATCATGGTAAAGGATGGCTATCCCTCATTAATTTTCTATAAATAGTGCTTAAATTTCCTTGATTTTTATGCTTTTGATGTTTCACCTTCCAAGAAGCTTTCATCAAGTACTCATCTCTCTCTCTCTCTCTCTCTCTTTTAGTCATTTATTATTTCTTTTTCATTCTTCATGGACTTAGAATTCTTAAAAAATTTCATTATCATGACCATTAGACTTGCAAAATTACATCGACTACTGGATGAACCGAGAACTTAGAAAGATGCTCTTTTGGCTCACTATTCGAGTTTGAGATTTTTGAAGAGAACTTCTCCAAATATACACTTATTGACTACTGCTCTCCATTATTGGGACCCGACAGTCCATTTGTTAAGGTTTACACACCAAGAGTTATGTCCTTTACTGGAAGAGTTTGCTACTTTGGTTGATGCCAGATTAAAGCCCGATGCTTGACCATACTTGCCCCCTCATATTGTCAGCTATCTTAGAGAGGTGGTTCGTGCCCTGTGCATCCTTTTTTCTAAGGCTAGGGATCTAGTTCCTTATGGGAAGATATTTCCATATCTTCCCATTAGAGCCCTTTATCGATGTCCTAGCTGACTTTGATGACATACCAACTTTCCATTTTAGTATGGTACTACTTTGTTATTTTGCTCGATGCTTATTGGTGTATGCTAGTGATCCCATGACTGTAGGTTATGGGCTATTTAACATTGTGGATGGCATACTTTAGGGGCATAACCCTTTTCCCCTAATTGTGGCTGAGACCATCATTGGCTTGGATGACTTCAACCATAACTCTCATGCTTAGCATGGCTTTTCTTCCTTCTTCACGGTCAGTCCCATGCTTCTACTGGTATATCCTTTATTTTTGAAGATAGTACACCATTTACAGGTTTTCATACTAGTTTTCTTATCGAGATGCATATCCTTTCGAATTTTCACATATCTCTTTGCCTTATTTTTGCCTGAGATGAACTTGACTCACACCAATGGATTTTTTTAGGTATGGCTTCATGAGAAGTTGCAATTATTTTTAGAGCCTCTATAAGGTCCCAAAAATGATCCTAGTCAAAATTACATGACTCAATGTATTATTATTTGATTTAGACTGATTAAATGTGTGAATTTAATATTGGAATAGTGGGGGCATGTGATAATTTTAAATTAATTATGAATTGTTTGGTATAAATTGTAATGGTAATTAGTATTTGTGGGGTGTTTTTAAAAATGAATAAAAGTTAGGATTTATTTTTAATAGAGAGGGAGTTAGTGGAGACTAAATAAATAAATAAAGGATAAGAAAAAAAAGAAAGAAGATATAATACAAAAAAAAGGATGGGAGCAGGTGGAGCAGACCACGATCGGGAAGGAGAGGCGGTGCTGGCTGCCGTTGCTCACGATGCTGGCGAGGTTTGGATCGTAGCACCGCTGCCACCTCCGGTCACCCCTGTAAGCTCCATCGTCCCTATTAACGGCGTCGTTTCTCCCAATTCCTTCAACCATCGTGGCCTCCTCTCTTTCTTCTTTTTGATGGTTTTCGATGGCAGATGAGGGGGCTGGCAGTACCGGTGGGATCTTGAGAGCCAGGCGCTTCTCCAACACCCTTCACCTGCCTCCAGTCATCGGCAAGATGCAGTTCGGGGGGAGGAAGAGCCAGTGATCTAAGTTGGATTTCTAGCCAACTTCGGTAGCCATTGGGCACGTGAGCATCACCTGGAAGTTACTGATGGCTTGATTTACCAGCGGATGGCTTCGTTGTCTTTCCGGCGAGTCTCCGGCGAAGCTCCAACGATCGATTTGGTGAGGACAAAAATATGCATATTTGAAGTCAATTTTCACTAATAAGTATGGGAACTATGTTAAAATTTTGATTTCATATATAAGATTGAAGCAAGGTTTGGTTAATTTTTATGAGATTATGGTCAGAAAAATTAAGTTTTGCATTACTGAGATTATAAAAAGAACTAAGTACCCATCACTAGATTTTTTCCACCTGAATTATATTTTGCAGTATAATTATTAGCTTGGGAATGAAATAAAAATTTTATAACTGTAAGTGCCCATATTGACACTAAGTGTATGTGTGAATTGATAGAGTATGGGAATTAAGTTTAATTGAAGGTAAATTGTGAAATTGATATGAGTTGATTTCAAGGCTTACGGATTGATAACAAAAAAAAAATAAAAAATAAATGCTGGAGATGAAAAAGGAACAGACCACTGAGACTGAAAAAGTTGTAAATTTGTCCAATTGAGTCATTGATTTAGTGGTGTTATCTGATCATGAGGATTATTAATAAATATTAATGGTATGTAAGAGTCATTGATAGATCTTAAAACCATTATTTGACAGTGAAATTAAGATGTGAATTTAGTAGAATTTCAATTAAAACTTATGATATAGGATTTAGATAAGTTTATTGAAATTAAAGTAGTGACAGGGTGTTTAATCTCGCATGCAAATTTCTTGGGTTGAGTTGGGTAATGGTGGAGCCAAAGCAAATGAATCAATATGATAGTAGGAAAATTTGCTTTTATATGTGTAATTTTTGAATTGAATTGATTTAATTAAGATGGAGTATGCATGATAGCATTTGAGATTTAGTTGTCTTCAAGTGTTTATAGTATAACTAAAGAAAAATGAATTGTATTGGTTAATAAGATTGAAGTTTCAATTAGTTTTAATGAAATTGAGGGTGAAACTTGCTGAAATATAAATAAAATAATTAAGTTTAGCCTTGAAGCTTGTAATGTTGTCTTGATTAATTCTTGGAATGAATCTCCAAAATAAGTTCATAGGTATTTGGTTGGTAAATTTTAGTTACATGTTAAAATTATTAATAGATTAAGGGGCTATTTGTTTTTTTATAATGGGCTTAAGATGCAAATTATAATTGAATTTCAATTGGAATTTCTGAAATAGGTTGAGAATTGATGGGTTATTAATATTAGACTTTATTTAAGGATGTTTAAAGGTATGCTAGTGTTAGATGATGGAGGTTTAATTTTAGAATGTGAACTTGGTATGAAATGGTTTAGAAAATATCATAAGCAATATGATTTCCATAATTACTTAAGCTTGATGAATAAACCTAATGATATAAAAATATAAGGATTTTAGTAAGCCAATGTAAGGATGAACAAGGTTGATTATGACATAATCTTTAGAGCTTGGGAAGTATGGTTACCATAATTATTGATATAGTATTGTCTGAACTTATGTTCATAAAATTTAACCATACCATTTAGTAAGAATTCTCTCTAATATCCTATTGAAAACAAATATATTGAATAGCTATTATTTAAGTAAATTATTGATCCTCATAATTGAATAGATTATAAGTGAGAATTATAACATTATGATACAAAATAAGTAATAATGTAAGTAGTATAGTGGAAAATTATTGGTATAAATGTTAAACATTTACTTCCGTTAATAAATTCTTGCTCGACACTTGAATAAAAATTAGGAATATCATTATATTTAATGGAGTAGATATAGTGGTATGTTTATGCTTTTATGATATCATGAGAAATTGATATTAAAATGTTATGCTTTTACATGTGATTGCCTTAGTATATGACTATTGGAGATTATATAGTTACATATAAAGCATAATATTAAATTCATATGTATATATAGACATCTCTATTAAAGGTGATACATTGCATGTATCGAATATAGTATTTTAGTATGAATGTTTGATGATTAAATTAAGTACAGTGGAGCATGGGAAATGGTTATGATGAACCATATAGGTACGTCCTTCAGTAGAGATTGTGTTTATATGTTAATTCATGCACCCATGGTTTAAATAATTGTATATGAATTCATTCTTATGAACATAAAATAGTTAGGTATGAACGATCATGATTAGTACAAGTATTGTTCATGTATGGTTATTAGAATGTTTAAAAGTAATTTGAAAGAATCTATATAAAGTAGATTCCTTTGATGACTGAAGAATAATTTAACGAGAATTTGTTGAATTATTGTGAAATAATTCATGACATAAGTGAAAGATAGTTCACAAACTGTACAAAAATATTGAAGATTCTGAATAACTTTATTTTTTGGATTGAAAAGGAATTGAAATGATGAGAAATTTGATAAATGTTTTGAAAGTAAGTGAAATTTTTGCCCTTAGAAATAACCAGATAGTAAAAACTAGCTCAAGATATAATTGGCTGGCCATAGGGATATCTTTGTATCACGGTGCAAGTCATGACGACTTGCTATGCTATGGATTGGATCTCTGATCACCATGGCTTCTCTGTCTTTGTTCTCTGCTATGTGAGAATTGGTCCCTTGAGGATCATTTCTCTATCTCTGTTGTGGCTCTATAGGGTCCACGTCCTATATATCCTGTTTGAGATTTTCTGTCGGGTCTGTACTAGGGGCATTAATATGAAAATAAGTTACAAAGTGTAAAAGAAAAGAAATGTTATAGTTCAAAACTAATTTGCATGAGAATTATTCTCTTATATATAGAAAACAAATAATTAATTGAAAGTTACAATATTATTGAGCATGTGATTCTTAAATACTATATAAGGTAGTTTCTTAATTTGTTATATTTGTTCATATATATATATATATATATATATAAAAAAAAGTATGTATACAAATCTGTTATGGGTCAAGTGCATAATATTTGGTATAATATGGGGTTATGTAATATATAGTTCACCTTGCTAAGATTGTTTTAATGATTACATGAAAGTGAGTTTATAATGCATACTATATTTTAAATGATGCATATGTATGAAGGAATTATGTCAAACGTCTTCTGTGGTAATAGTTACTGATGAATTGCTTATGGAGTTATTAAGTTTTGTTGCCTATATGAGAAATATGTTCATTCTCTTATGCTTGTGAATTATTGCTGAATGTAAAAGCTTAGGTCAAAGTTAATTGAAGATATCAACTGGTAGTATTATTAAACTTTGTACTTGTAGAATTGATGTTATGTGTTATAAAGATTATCTTTAGATTATACTGTTCTCCACTAAACTTTATAGCTTAGCACGGGTTTTATTATCTGTGTAGGTAACAGGATAGGCTTGTTTCAGGTTAGGTAGCTGCTATGACTCAATCACCAGAAGAGGGGATCTAGTGTGGGCAGATCACCTTTGAGGTCTATAGATGTAGCGATGAGATTTAAATGTAAATTGTTCTTTATTTTGGAGTATTGTAGTGGTTTAAAAGTTTAATATGTAATATTGAATCATCTTAGGAAATGTGATTAATAATGAGAATGGATGTATGCGATGCATGTTGAAATTATTTTTGTATTGTGGTGCCCCTGAAGGGCTGAGAAAATTGTCTGATTTTCAGGTGGATTAGATAAGTTTTCAGGCATTATATTGCCAGATTTTTATTTGGTGATTAGTCAAGTGGACAATTATAGTTTAATCGGTATACTTAATTTCTAAGTAATTCATATTGGACGAGTCTGCAGTCAACAAAGTAGTTAAGGTTAGAAATTTTTTTTTTCGGGTTATCATATGTTTCAGTTAGACTGTTCAGTAAGGGTGTTACAACCTCCTCCTCGAGTTAGGGCCACAGGTATCTACCCTATGAGCTATATCATAGTCAAGCATTTGAAATATAAGTTTTAATCAATCTAGAATATGGTTTATATGGTCCATTCAATGGATGCTGATATCATATTTAAATATACTTGGTTTCCTATTACTTCCATGATCCTAGATGGAGCTTCAGGATGTGTTCCCATATGTAGACTTCATCGGGCCACTTTTTATGTCATTGGCCATCATACCCATCAGTTTAAAAACTAGCAATATGGTGTTAGATGTGCTTTAAGCTTTTAGAAAGACATCCTTACTGATCACTTCTTGATAGAATATTATCGGATGATTTAGGCTTGACTTTCTGTGAGAACCTCCATCCCTATGATCAATGCTTATAACTTCACCATCTCTAACTCATACAAGCAATGGGTCACCAGTCTAGCTATTGATAATAGAATTCCTCACCTGAGGCACCTAGAGAGAGATATGATACCGATACAATAGGTTACACATTTTCATAGATGATGTTTCTATTTTTGTTGGACTTTTTAATTTTGAACATGTAAAAAATATGCTACTTTTGATTACATGCAAGACATTTCTTTTTGATTTTCGTACACATGATCATTATTTGATGTTAACCCAATGACACATACTATTCAATCTTGAAATGAAACTTTACCAGGATCACAACTCATGTGATCAATCCGCCCTCTTATGTTTTTTTGATTGATCATTTTCTCTTAGCCTCTAATTTTTACCCAAGTTGCCTTTGTTTTATTTTCACACAGGTGAGGTGCTAATGTACTACCCCAAAAATGATCCTAGTTGAAATTACGTGATTTAATGGATTATTATTTGATTTAGACTAATTAAAATGCATGAATTTTGGATTTGAGTAATAAAGACAAGCGATAATTTCAAATTACTTATGAATTGTTTCGTATAAAAATATTTAAGGGTATAATTGAGGTAAAGAAAATAAGTTTTGGGGTAAAATTGTGGTTAATAGTTTAATTGTTGGTTGTATTTTAAATTAAAAGTATAGTTTGGTAGTTCTTTTTAGAAGGCAATGCATGCAAGGAGTGAAGTGGGATTTGCCCACTAAAATCCCTTGAAGTTGGTAATCATGTGGTAGTGTTTAGAGGAGAGGTGGCTTTTTTTTGTTAATGGAACATGCAGCCAAATAAATTCAAGGAACTTGCCTCTCTCTCTTGAGTCTCTTTTGCATTTTTTTGTAAGAATTAAAGACCATCTTCTTAATTTTCTTTCTTTGGTTTCGGATGGAAGAGGAAGGTCTAATGAATAAAGGATTGATTTGAAGCTACAAAATTAGGTTTAGGAACTATTATTTCTTGCATGAATTAATACTTGTGTTGATTATAGATTTTATAAGTATATTGACTTGAATTAAGATATTAGGCATTAATGTGAAAGTGTTGTCTAGAAATTCAGATTAACCTCCAATGACTATTTTGATAATAAGTTGAGTTTTTGAACTCCGAATTTTATGATTCTAGTTGGGATAGAACCGGGACTTTTGTGCCTACAAATGTTATATAAATAACAATAATGAAATTTTGCCTCAAAGGTCCTCAAAAATACCCAAAATAGTAGCCCTTTTGCATTTGGTGGGTCATTGGAGTAGTAAGTGTTTCTTATATTTTAACTCCTGGGATATACATCAAAATGGCTTGAAATTTTTATGGTATATAGTTAAGATCTTAAGTATCAATAAAAATTTCATTTTCCATGTGAAAAATATTATGGAAAAATCGGACAGTGAGTATGTTTAGCATGAAGGAATAATTGTAAATACATTGTTAATCACTTAAGGACTCAATTAACAAGTTCCCAATCAACAAGCTTACTAGGATGAGCATGTTAATGGATAATTATAATATCTATAAAGTAGGAACTAAGGGTTTTTAGATTAATTTAACTTAATAATTTAATCTATAGTATGTCATAGATATGTACATAAATGAAAGTATATAATTGAGCTTAATGATTATTAATAGCTTTTCATTATATGAGAGTAATTATATGTTGATGTCTTTATGTATCAAATTAGAGTCTAATATCATACCATTAAGTATATACAGATAAGTGCCATTAAATGATTTAGAGTTTAAATTGCTTGACATCGTATAGAAAATATAGATAGCATAAATAATATACAGTGTTTAGGAGTGCAATATAGTAAAATTGATTTCATAATAAAGAGAGATGATGAGGTATATATAAGATAAGTTGATATTAACAATGGATTATGTTTTTCATTGGCTTAGAGTTATATGAAAAAGTAGAAACAATATAGTTGCCTTCATAAAAAGAAAAGATAATAGCCATAGTCATAGTGTATCAACTTTGATAATATTGAAAGCAATTTATTTTGTAATTGTATTTTATCGATATTGAAGCCTCTATAGCTACCTCACCTGAATACTATTGCCATACTATGATTGGGGTTGGAATAAATGTAATTGTGTGCTTAACTCCTATTATACAATGAGTTTATCTACAACTTAAATTTAATGTAATGGCAAGTGTCGATTAAAGAAACATCCATACAAGCTAATTATGGAACAATTTGTGGTAAAAATGAGATATCTTTGTGTACAATGGTCAGAATGCTATAAGTATGCATAATAGACTCCTAAATGCATGTTTTGTATGTAGGAAGTATGAATTAAAATCGTATGCAAGCATGACAAATGTTAACTTGAAATTCATAGGGACTGGATGTACTACTAGGGAATAGACCTTAGTAAATTAGGTATAACTTTTGGTAGAGTTGTTAAAATGCTACAAAGTAAAATTATGGTAAAATTAGAGACATGGAAGTATAACTTTGATGAAGAAATGTTGGTCTAATTCATTCTTAATTTTATTCTATGAATTTTTATAAGTGGTAACAAACACTGTTTTGGTTCTATGAGAAGCCTATAGTTTTTCTCAAATATCTCGAGCTATAGACAAGATATGAAGGTGAATTTTGATGATTTAGAAACTAGATACATAAGGGAATAAAATTATAGAAGATTATTTAGCCTAAAAATGATGTTTTCAAAATCATAAGTGGCTCACAATTTGGGTCTAGAATGCTTCCCTGTGCAGAATTTTAATGTATCTTACATTATGCCTTTTTTATATAGTTAAGTTAAATTTGTGTCTATGTAAATACACAATGAATTGGATATGACATTCGATATGGCTATTAATAAAGGGTTCTATATATTTATATGTAAAGATGATGGTACCTAGTTGTATACATATCAATGAATCTAAAGCTATTATATTTAGTTGTTTGACTTGTCCTTGAATAGGCTGTGATATATAATAAAAGTCTAGATGATTATACACGATTCCTATTGATTTCTTGAAATTACTATGATACATATAGTTTGAAATGTTAACTTTACTTGTATAAAGAAGTAATGATTCAAAGAATATGTGTAAAGTGAAATGTATGAATATGTCTTTACTTAATCGAAATGACATGATTAAGCATATGTTCCGTCACATGTTAGCATGCTAAAATACAGATCTATAGTGCTATATACTCAATTATAGAAATCTTATTAAAACATATATGGCAATGTTATATAAGACTATGTATACAAATGTATGCATTAATGAGGGAGTATCTTGTCATGTGATTGTTACATGAGCAAATTGTATAAATTGTTTATGAAGTGTGCATATATGTTTATGAACTAGAGAAAATATATATTTTTACATGATTATGTACGGGTACAAATGGCATTATATAAGTATAGTCTTGACATACGGAATAGTTACATGATTGAATAGGATTACAAGTACAGAATAGTAATACCCAACAGTAAGCATGTTCACAAGTTTACAGAAAGTTACACATGAGCATGTATATGAGTACATTGTTCATAGTTACACAAGAGTATACATATGCATATAAGAATATGCATGAATAAAGAAAAGATAAAGTAAAGAATTTTATTGCCTGCTTTGAGTATAGAAAGTGGATAGATAGGCATGCCTATAAGGGTACCTTGCAGCTGGTTTTGAATAGTTTTTGCCTGTTTAGGTCCACTTGAAATTAAAAGTTACGGTGATTCTGTTTGGGTTTAAAAGTTAGAGTTGATTTTAACAACCCCGTTTGGGTTGTAGTTGACCTCGTTTGGGTCCGCTTGATCGATTCAAGTTATTTGTTTGACCATGTTTGGGTCCATTTTGTCGATTTACCATACAGTTTTGTCCTTACAAGGGATCACCGTTTAATACCTCTACGTATCTTATTTGTACCTTCGGGTGCTATCATATAACCCGTTATCCACCTCTTTAGAATATTGCAGGCTTAATTACAAAGGTTAAGAAAAGTTTATTGATGAATTTAAAGTTTTATAAAGTATGAATGTTCTTAATTGACTTCATACCATTTCATGTGAAGAATTCATTTTATTGTAAATAGAATGTGCATCTACAAGAAGACCACATAGTAAAAATATGTAAACAATATTATTAGTATCAAAAATACATGCTAACTTATTAAATGATGAACTTGCATTGTATTAATGCTTTGTTTACAATTTATGATTTATGAAGAAACTTATATTAGGGTAAAGGGTAGTATATTATTAAATGAATGCAATAATTGTCATAATTGCATAAGCATAATCCATACTAAAGGTTATAAGAGTTATACTATAACACCCATTGTTTTTGAAATATTTTTATTATGATTATATATATGTGTTCATAATGTTTATATGTGCACACCTATTAATGTGTATTTGTCATTGTGATCCAATGTATGCAAATCTAAGCCCCATGATCTTGGTATGTAAGTATAGTCTGGTTATAATGTATAATTGATATACTTGATTGATAAGCTTCTTTTTATGATTAAATATTAATAAATAAACTAATCATATGATAAAAAGTTAAATTTAAGGCCAAAGGATGTTGGAGCTTACATTATTATACATGGTGAATGAAACATCAATGTAAATGTTACTGTTGAATTTTATGATTTTCATATGTTGATATGAATGTTGAATTTTATTTATTTATTGAAATAAATTATTGTTATAATTAAGGCATGATATGTGCATTGTTGACAATCACTGTGAGTGGTCGTTTATCATGATTTTAGTCCCCACTAAGCTTTATAGGTTAGCACGGGTGTTTCATCCGTGTAGGTTTTTGAGGTGATATCTGTTGCAGGATGGCCAACCCAAGTCATCGAGAGAGACTATTATAGACTTTTATTTTGGCCTCTTTGTATATAGTAAAGATTTTATGGTATTAGAGATATTGTATGTAAAGTTATTAATCAGTTGTTGTATTTTATAAAGAGACTTTAATGTATATTGAAAAGTTTTAATAGTATAACACTCTTATGTATTAAAATTGAATATATGTTCTCTGTATAGTTGGTTTATATTTAAGTTGAACTGTTAAACTTGCATAATGAGAAAGATAAAGCGATATGTATTGGTTAAAGGATAAGATTGCTACAGCTAAAGCCGCTATTTTTTTTATTTTTGATCCATGGGGCATTTATTCTCTTCTTTTTCTCTTTTGTCTTTAGCCATGGAACCTTTTAATTCCATTGACATTCATAGTTACTCTGAATTCATTGCCATCACTATTTGACAAAATGGCTATACCTTTGGGTAATAGATTTTTAAGCATAAAAGGTCCTTCCTATGTGGGTTTAAATCTGCCTCAAATATCTAGAATACTTTACCTAATATGCTTGAACATTAAGTCTCCTTTTTTCAGCCGGTGTTTGCTTACTTTCTTCACAAATGAGCAAGTAAACAAGTTTTAATAAACTTGATTGCTGTAATAACCCTCATCTTGTCCCTGTCTAGCAGATTAAGCTATAATAGCCTTTGACTAGCCCATTTTGCTTTTAAAAATTCAACTTCTAAAACTACTCTTAAAGACTGATGCTCAATCTCTACCAATAATACTGCTTCTATCCCATAGACTACGGAAAATGGAGTGGTCCCTATGGATGTTCTGGCTATGGTCCTATAACCCTATAGTGTAAAAGATAGTTTATCAGCCCAATCCTTGTAAGTTCAAACCATTTTAGCCAAAATTCTCTTCATATTATTATTAGTTGCTTTGACTACTCCGCTTACTTAAGGCCTATAAGGAGAAGACTTGTGATGTTGAATCCCATACTTGATGAGCATCTATCTAGTTTCACCTAAAAATTATAACCTATTATCTAAAACCATATGATGAGGCAAAATATATCTGTATATCAGGTTCTTCTCAAAGAACTTAGCCATGTCTTGTGCATCACCTTCTTGAAAGACTCTGCTTCCACCCATTTGGTGAAGTAATTGATAGCTACTATTCTGAACCTGTGTCCATTCAACTCAGGTCTGCATATTATTGGCATAGCTGGCATTCTTTGATATATTTATAACAATCGGTGTCTATTGTGAGCCAAAAGAAAGCTTATCTCATAATCTTCTTCGCTAAGGCAAAGCCATTAATACGAGCCTTGCACACTCCTACATGTACTTCCCCTATGATCTTATTCGCTTACTTTTCATCCAAACATCTCAATTAGATCCCATCAGGCTGTTGCTTATAAAGAACTCCTCCTACAGTAAGATCCTTTTCAGTTGCTTCTTCGGGAAACAATGACTTTTTTAGATAATTTTGGATGTCAAAGTACCAAGGCTTTCCATCACTCACCTCAATATCTATGATATGTTCTTCCTCAAAATACGGCCTATCAGAACTCAAAATCAACATAGGCTTCATAAATATTCCCTCTGGATTATCCCAAATGGACACTAAGGTAGCTAAAGCATCTGCCAACTGGTTTTATTCTCTAGACACATATCTAAATGTACAAACCTCAAACTGACTATTAAAACTTTCACTATAAGAAAATGTTAAAATAGCAACAAAAATATATCTGTTGCTAATTTAACAATGAAAATCAGATTCCGATGCTAATTAGAAATTGAAATCAATTTTCATTGCTAAAATTGGTTGAACTTTTTTTCTTTAGTAATAGAATAAAAAAATGGTTATATTCCATCTTTAAAAAAAGGGGGGAAATTTTATGCCTAAATATAGCAATGAGATACCTATACCGTTGCTAAATAAGGCACCAATAGAAGGCAAAAAAAATTTTGAATGAAAATTAGCAATGGAAAGTAAATTTTGTTGTTATTTTAGCAACGAAAACTAAATTTCATTGCTAAAAAGAATTTTCATTGCTATTTTGAAATCGAATTGCTTAAGGTTGGTTATTTAGCAATGAAATTAAATTTTTGTTCCTAAATTAGCAACAAAAAAATAATTCCATTGCTAAAGAACCAACCTTAAATCAATTCGTTATCAAAATAGCAATGAAAATTTTTTGCATTGCTAATATAGCAATGGAATGTAAATTTTGTTGCCAATAGCAAAGGAAAAAATTTTCATTGCTATTTCATTATTTACCCTAGGTATAAATCATTCCCTTGCCTTTTCCCAATTCCCTTTCCTTTTCTTCTTGCCTTGTCATCCTACCTCAAACTCCTTTTCTTTTTCCCTCGCCCTCGCCCTTGCCCTCTCCATCTCCATTATCCTCCCCTTTGCTCTCTCCCTCTCCCTTTCCCTCTCAATCTCCTTTACCCTTTCGCTCTCCCTTTCCCTTGCCCTCCCCCTCTCCCTTACTCTGTTGCTCCCCTTTTCCCTCTCTATTTCCCTCTGACAGTATCGAGGCTTTGATCACTGTTATCTTCTTTTCCCTTGTCTTGCCAATAAATCAGTATTAATAAGGAAAATATTTTATCTGATCCTTGTAAATTGAGAAATCTGGTCCCTAATAGTAAAGAATAACGGGAAAAAACTGCACCTTAGGTTAAAAAATTGAAAATTTATTAAAAAATTGGCTTCCATAAAAAACAAAAACTCAAACTTTCCTCTTTCAAAAACCTAAACCATATCTCCTCTAAACTCAACTAATTTCTGATATATGTAATCCCTTTATTCCTTCTTGAAAATCATAAAAGGCAATATGTTCTTATTGATGCCGGTTGTGGCACCGATCTTAGCACTGGTCTCTTGCTGAGATAGATTTAAAAGTAAGAAAAATTTCAAAAGAAAAACAAATAGAAACCTCAAAGAAAAAGCTGAGATAGATTTAAAGGTAATAATACTTCTTCTACTCTCTAAACCTTCAAAAATGATACTTATACTTCAATTTTAGTTTTTTTTTATTTCTTCTTTATTTTACTGCTTTGATTCTTTTTTTAAAAATTTTTCCATATCTAGTCTTGCTGTGCATGTCTTCGAATAAATAATATACTCTTTAAACCTCAAAAGTCGATACTCACACTTCAATTTCGTTAATTGTTATAAGCAATTGCATTATTTTGTACTTGTTGCTAGTAAAAACATTTATTTCTATCTAACCAATAATGTCACCATTAGTTTATCGATGTGAGATGATTTTACTATTGTGTTGCAGATATACATCAAAAGAGAACATAATACGTTATGTAAAAAGTGCAATAAAGCTGCAAAATAAAACAGTTCGGGATGTTGCACTACGCTGTTGATGGATGGCTGTGAGTTATCTTGTTCGTATTCCTGCTTGAAGAGTTTGTCCTATTTAAAGTTAATTTTATCAAGATTATATTTTTATCTTCTCAAAACCTGCTGGTTTAGCTGTCAAAGGACCACTTAAATTTCTAAAGCCTGTCTATAATTTGAGTCATTTAAACTGATCCTCTCAATTGTTTATTCATATCTTTGTAGAATTTTAACTGATTAACGCAATGGTCTTAACTAATAGGTGAATTAGAGAACGTTATTTCCAAGTTTTTGCATTCAAATGAAACTTCACATAAATGGGATTTTGGAGGTCATTTTCTCAATTAATTTCACATAACTATTTATAGAACATAGGAAACAAGGATGAATTGATTTTTAATGTTTTTAATTATCTCTTTACTATTGATTTATTTTTTTTGTTAAAGCTTATTTTAAATAAATAATGCCTAACAATTAGTTCAATTGAAGTTGCTTCTCACTTAGCTAGAAAACTCTTAATGTAGAAAGAATCAGCTAGAGATGGTTTGTAGTTATAGGGTTTAGAGAGGGTTACCTTGGTTGCTGAAAGCAAAAATGTAATCATATGTTCTATTATAACTGTTTTTGGTTTAATGAAATAGATGGCCAGCCTTAGGGTGTAATAGAATAATTATAATCTTTATATCGCTTAAAGAGGACCAAGCAGCTACAAGAAAATCAAAATCTTAGGTGTAATAGTTATTTATATGTTTTGATGCTTATGTTTTCTTGACATTTTTGAGAAAAAATTGGAAAAGACTTTATGTCTTTGTGGTGCTTCAAGACATGAGAAAATTGGTTACTATAATGTGTTTTTTCTTGTGAAAGTGAAAAGTTATTTCAAGGCACAATGGAAATTCAATTTATATTTTTTCTGTTAACTCTAATAAATATGGAACTTATTGAACAACAATATTAATTGTGCTTTTTTCATTTAAAAAATTGTTTACATAAAAAAATTAGATTGTACAAAGTAAATAAAATATTAGTCTTAAAAGCTTTTATGGTATTTACTTGCTCTTATATGATGTATTTTGTTTCTCTATACATGTTTTTGTGTCATATTATTTTGCTTATGTACATCACATAATAAGTGGTCGATATCTTTTATATAATGTGTCTATTGTTGACATTATTTATTAATTCTGATATTGGTTATTGCTTTATTGCTTAACATAAGTATTGCTTAACATAATTCTGATATTTTCTTTTGGATCATATAAAGAAATCTTTCATCATAGTAATTTCACCTCTTGATCTTGATTTCTTTGGATTCTTTTCCAATTCTAAATTTGCATCTATCTCATTGCCATCTATATATAATTTGGGACTACTAGTCTAGTTTGTTAAAATATGATTTCTTTTTTTTTGGTATAGTTTTTGTAAGCTAATAGCAGTGGTGGAGGATGGGGAGGGTAGGGCTTCTTTCTTGTCTTTATTTTTCCAAAGGAGAATTAGTAAAGTTTGCACATTTCAATTTTAGTATCTCTTTTATGGATTAATGGTGATCTCATAGCAATTGAAGGTGATCATTAGTGAAAATTACTTTGATTCACTTTTTTTTTAGTTATTCATTTTCAGGTATACTCAACACTCCTACAGATTTTGATTTTAAACTTAACAGGTAACCTAAGATTTTCAAACTTCGTTTGTGAGGCATGTTGCTGAAATTGAAAATGTTAAGATGACTGACAGCCTTACCCTTTCTTTTTCATCTCTATCTGAATTTGCAGAACATTAGCCCCTAGCATTCCTTTACTATCTCTACCAAATTAAAGGGGCTTTTATAGAGGTCTCTGCTCCTGGTGGTTATTTTGTGAATATTTTGTTTGGCTTGGCTTGTTTGTCCTCATTTTTGGTAGGCTCTTGATATTTTACAATCTGATTTTTTTCTTTCTTTTTGTTATATGTTCTTTGGCACATTTGTTGTAGCGTTTTTGCTGTGCTGCTATGTTCTGGTATTTCTTTTGTGCTTTTAGTTTTCTTTATGCTGCTATAGCTTATACGAGAGTTATAGCTACATGTTTACTTTGTTCACTATTGTTACAGTTAGGGATGTTTCATTTCCTTCTTATTTTGATAACCCTTGCTTCCTTGTTCAATTTTTGCTCATGAAGTTTAGCTTTGCTATCTATTTTATTTTTAGTTAATCAACATATCTTGCATGCTTGCTTAATAGTTACTAAGAACTAAGAAATTTACAAATTCTTAACTTCATTTGCTGTGATGGTAAATTCACTTAAATTGTGTTGGTCAGTAGATATCCATTTCAAATATTTTGTTATTTGAGGTGGAAAACACCTCATTTGGTTGAAATATGTATGCTCACTTTCTCCTATCTCGATGACCTTGGTCTTCTTTAGTTCAAAGATGTATGCTCACTTTCTCTTTCCTAAACTTTTATTTTTATTTTAAATCTTACACTTGATCTTTATAATCTTTTATGCTCAAATGCTCCTTACGATGTTGAATTTTGAATTTTTGTTTTGTTTGGTGATTATTGAGCTGGCGACATTATTTTCTTTTTGCATTAATGCCAATTAAATTATCAATTAGATTATTGAATAGTTGAAACAGTTGGACTAGTCGTTTACTCAACAACATATGTCTGCTATAACAAATCCCTTATATATATATATATATATATATAATGCATGGGACATGCAAAATAAGTGACTTTTGGCCTTCTAGAGGTAAGGGATAGGTAACTCGTGGCTTGCTCATGGTGAGGGACGGCCATGGTTGACCACTTGCTATAAATAGCTTTTGAATTTCTTGGTTTTTATTCCATTGACCTTTCACCTATCCAGAAACATTCATTAGGTATTTCTCTCCCTTCTTTTCTTACCTTTTTGTTTCCTTTTAGTCTATTTTCTTTCAGTCATTTATTTTTCTTTATCATTCTTTTGCTTAAACTACTTAGAAATTATCATCACCATGACCAATGGACTTGCAAAATTACATCAACTACTAGATGACTCAAAAACTTGGAAGGACAATCGCTTAGCCCCATACTACAGCTTGAGATTCCTGTGGAGGATGTCTTTACATAGGAATTTACTGCTTGCTACCATCCAATACTAGGACCTTTGCTCCATGTATTTAGATTCACTCACTAAGAGCTTTGCCCTATGCCAAACGAGCTTGCTGCTATGGTTGGTGTCAAATTCAAACCTGATATTTGATCTTGTCTGCCATCCCCTATTTTTAGATATCTTAGACAAATGGTCCATGCCCTTGGCATTTTACCTTTTAAGGCTCGAGGTTTGGTTCCTTTTAGAAGGATATTCCTACTAGCAATTGATTGATGTTCTAACTAATTATAATAATGTACCTACTTTCCATTCTAATGTGGTCCTGCTCTTTCGCTTCACTCGATGCCTGTTAGTGCATAGTGAGGATTCTATGATTGGGAATTATGAACTATTTATAATAGTAGATAGCATATAGTGGGGGCGTAACTCATTTCCTATGATTCAGGTAGAGACCATCATTGGTTTGGATGCTGCTCACCTAAATCCTAATTCTTTTCTTATTGGCATTCCTTTGAATTTTTAGGTATGTCCTTGATTTTGAAGGTATTATGCCCCTTATGGATTTTCATACTAGCATTTATAATTGGAAAAATGTGTCATTTTTAGATTTTCATGCATTCCTTCACCATATTTTTGCTTGAGATGAACCCAACTCATCCCAGCGACTTTTTTTAGGTGTGGCTTTGTGAGAAGATTAAGCTATTATTAAAGCCTCATCCTTTAGTCAAAGTCACAAGAACTGACCCTATGAGGCATATCATAGCTAGGCATTTTCATCATGAGTTTTTGATGTTCCAGGAGGTAGTTGACTTGTTAGGCAGTTTGATAGATCATCATATCGCATTTAGGTGCACTTGGTTACCTATCACCTTTGTGGTCAGGGATGGAGATTTTGGGTGTGTTCCCTTATGTGGATAGCATCATGCCACTTTCTATAATGTTGCTTGCTATGCCCGATAGTTTAGGAGTTGATAGGATATTATTAAGTAGCCATTGGGTTTTTGTGGTTGTACACTTAACTATTCTTTCATATCTAAGAACTATAAAAGGGTATGGGCCCATCTTCCAGTGATGATAACTATCCTTAACTTTAATGCTTACGTTTCACTACTTCTAATGCTCACAAGTGATGGGTTACCAGTCCAGCTATTGACAATAAGCTTTGGACTATTAGGCACCTAGATGAGAGAAAGGTGATACATATAGATTAGATTAGATACTATTATAGATCATCATAAATCCTATCATCAATCAGCCCTTTTCAGGTTTTCTTAATTGATTATTTTCTCTCAACCACTAATTTTTGCCCATATGCCTTTTCGATTTTCACCTTAATGAGGTGCTTAACTTTAGCAAGGCCACTATTTTTCAATTTTCAACCCATGAGGCATTTATTCTCTTCTTTTTCTCTTTCAGTCTTTAGCCATGGAACCTTTTCAATATGTTGACATTCATAGGTTCTCTAAACTCATTGCCATCATTATCTAACAAAATAGCTACGCCTTTGGATAACAACTTCTTAAGCACAAAAGGTACTTCCTATATGGGCTTAAACTTGCCTTGAATATATGAAATTTTTGGTCTCATCTGTTTGAATACCAAATCTCCCTTTTTCAGTGGGTACTTCCTTACTTTTTTCCTAAATAAGCGAGCTAGCCTTTTGTGGTAGACTCGATTATGATAGTAAGCCCTGATTATATCACCGTCTAATAGGTTAAGTTACAATAACCTTTGCCTAACCCATTTTTCTTTTAGTAGCTCAGCTTCCAACATTACTCTCAAGGATTTATGCTCAAACTTTATTGGTAGCACTGCTTCTTTATAGATCAAAAAATATAAAGTGGCTTCTGTCAATGTTCTAGCTAGAGTCAAATAACCCTATAGTGCAAAGGGTAGTTTATCGGCCCAATCCTTATAGGTTTGAACATTTTGACCAAAATGTTTTTCACATTCTTATTGGTTAATTCAATTGTGCTATTTGCTTGTGGTTTATAAGGAGAAGATTTGTGATGTTAAACCCCCTACTTGATGAGCATCTATCTGGTTTCACCTAAGAATTACAAATTATTGTTTGACACCACATGACGAGGTAAACCATATTTGCATATTAAGTTCTTTTTGATAAACTTGGCTATGTCTTGTGCATCCATTTTCTTCAAAGATTTTTCTTTCACCCACTTGGTGAAATAATCGATAGCCACTATTATGAATCTATGCCCATTTGAGGTGGGCGAATGGATCATTCCCATAATATCTATACCCCATACAGCGAAAGGCCATGATGATGTTAGATTGCATAATTCTGACACTGGTAGATGTCTTGGGTCTATATACCACTGGCATAGCTGGCATTCTCTAACATACTTAGAACAATTAATGTTTATTATGAGCTAAATAAATATTCTTTGCTAGGGTTAAACCATTCATATGAGCTCCACATACTCTTGCATGTACTTTCTCTATTACCTTTCTTACTTCCTTTTTATCTAAACATCTTAGTTAGATTCTATTAGGCTGCCTCTTTTAATGCACTCCTCATACTACAACGAATTAGGTAGATAGCTTATGGATCATTCTTTGGTCCTTTTTAGTAGCTTCCTAAAAAACACTAACTTTTCTAGATAGTTTTGGATATCAAAATACCAAAGCTTTCCATCTTCCACCTCGATATCCATGATCTATTCTTTTTCAAAGCATGGCTTATAAAAACTCAAAACCAGGATAGGCTTTATTGTTATTTTGTTTAAGATTAAAATGCAAGAGAAAGGCAATAAAATTAAAAGGAATAGAAATGATAAAAAAAATAAAGGTAAAATGAATAAAGAATAATAAAAAAAGAAAATAGGAAAAGAATAAATTGACAACAATTAACCAAAAATGACACAAAGTAAAATGATAAGTCTTCCAAATTTAATAAGTAAAGCACTAGTGCTATACCTTTCTCACAAGTACTAAAGCCTTCCTAGGAGGCATATATTCCACATTTCACAGACAATCATCATACAGATAACTTTGATGATAATGGTTTTCCTTATATTGGAGACACAGTCATGGGGAATTGACAAAACCTATAGTAGACATATTGTATGCTTATGGAATGGAGAAACTTGTTAATAATACCCACACCAAACTATATCAAAAGATATAAAACGCTTGTGAATAAGGAATGGCTATGAGTCTGTGATGAATCTTTTTCCTTTGTTATTGCCCTAAAACACCTGTGGTACCATAAAAAGTCACCTGAATAGGTTGAAATCAAAAGAGATGCACAACAAAGAGAAGTGAGGATATTTTTTCACTTTAAAGGGATTAAAATTAGATGTTCATAACCCTTCCCACCTCCTTTAGATAATGAAATTATTTAACTGATTGGAAGGAAACCAAAGTATACTTCACCAGTAATTGATCCATATGGTTGAAGATAAAGTGAAACACTTCACTAGTGATTGATCTACATGGCTGAAGATAAAGTGAAATCTTTCGCGAGTGATTGATCCATATGGCTAAAGATAAAGTGAAAAACTTCACCAATGATTCATCTACATGGCTAAAGCAAAGATCACAGTATAAAACTAAAGCATACTGAAAGAGGGATAGTTCAGAAGGTTCTTTTAACTTTCACTGATGAAAGAAAGAATTATGTTATAGTATCTCCAAGGTAGATATATAAATGAGAAGCAAGCTATAAAGTATGCTATCAGTGATTCCTCATAAATGCATATTTGCTAGATGATAGTTGTGAATTATATGATGTTTTTAGTATGATTTTAGTTGTTTTATTAAGTTTATTTAGCTTTAATTTGGTTGAATTTTAGTTTAAATAATTAAATTTGTGTTTTAAGTGCCAATTGTAAGTTTTGGTATTTTTTAGGACTAAATTGAAGGAAAAAGGACTTAATTGCAAACTATGTAAAGTTCTAGGTCAAATTCATAATTTTGAGAAAATGAAGTCAAAAATTCTTACCTACAGTCTAGAGAAGTTTAACACAACAGTGCATTAAGTTGCATACAGTTTTAAATGGCCATATATGAAGGAAAGTAGGAAAAACAAGCTCAAGCTGAAGAAACAAGTTTAGTGCAGTGAAGCCTTACGTGGCTGTGCACTACACAAATGGCCTATGCACGACTATGCATAGGAAGGCCAAAATGTTTACTTTTCGTGCAAGGCCAGTAAAGAGAATGCATAACAGTGCATCAATTTGAACTACAAAATGCTTGCCCGTGCAATAGAGTTTGACATTTGACGAAACTTTCAATTTAAGTAGAGTTCTTTTCCTATTCTAATTCAGGAAATTTAGAAAGCTAGTATTCCTTGTTTTGGCTATAAATAGTCGAAAAGAACACTTGATCAACAACATCAAGTAGAAGAATCATCAAAAACAACTTTTTTACTTAGTTAATTTAGTTTACGTTCTTTAGTTATTCTGTAGTTATGAGGAACAAAACTCATGAGTTGGAGAGTTTCCTTGGTTTTTTTTGTGTAAGTTAATTAAGGGAGCTTCTATAACTCTTTATTTTTGGTTCTTCTCATTAGTATATCTTTAATTTTTACTATGAATAGTGAGTAGTTTCTTTGCTTTTTCTAAAGGTTCCTTAAAGCCTTAATTTGTATTGTGATGACTTGATTGAGCTTTTATTTCAATATAAGTTGATTATTTCTTGGTTTTGAATATATTCTTATATTTCATTGGGTTAAGACTAATTGTTGGTTTATTGGTTTAATAACTAAAAATTTGTTTAGGCACTATCAATGATTTGCATGTTCTTAGGTTAATTTTTATTATCTATGCATGATTATTTTCTGATTTTGAGATGGTTATGTATTGATAGTATTAGTTAAGATTAAGAGAGGAGGAACTAAGAATAAATTGGAGTTGAAGTTTCTGTAAAGGAATTCAATGAATATTTAGGAATATCAACTAAATTTTTATGCTAATTATTAAATTGTTCTTAAATGAGAATTTGATGCTTAAGAAATATATTTTTGTTTCAAGATATCAGGCTTTATTTTATCTGGTTTTTCCATAACCACTAGTATTTCTATTTGATTTAAGTCATTATAATTTGAATTAAGGTGGATAGTCCTTTAGTGAAAGTTGTTTTAATATTGATTTTTCCTAAATTTGTTTACTTATTTTCATTTAAAAATCTAGTTTATTTATAGTTGTTTATTTTAATTAGTTGTTTTTAATTTAAGTTACATTACAAAATACAATAACCTCATGGATTTTTCTTCTTTCCTTTACACACAAACCTTCATTTTAAAAATCCAACATTCCTTCATATAAACACAAATTTTTCCTTGGGTTTGATATTTTAGGGTCATAATTATATTTCCCTATATTACTAGTCGATCTAGTACACTTGCTAGACACCGGTCAAGTTTTTAGCGCCGTTGCTCGGGAAATAATTGGCATTTTGTTTATTTATCATGATGTTTAAAATGGATTTTTGAGTGTTCTTCTTTCTCTTCCTTATTTATCTTTTGATTTTATTGTTTTAATTTTTCAGGTGTGATTGGTTTATGGTGAGAAACAATCCAATTCTGCCCATAGGGCCTAAAATCGAACAAACATTTCATAGGATAAGAAGGCTACAAGGCAACATGAATAATCCAGAAATAGAACCACCTATGAATGATCCACCACCTCCTAGGATTGAAGAGCAAAACATACCTTATCAAACTCCAGAGAATGGGTTTAGACCCAGGACCATTAGGGACTATGTTATTCCTAGGTGGAATGAAGAACATAGAACTATTAGGATACCTCATCACTAGCTATTTGAGATTAAACCTGCTACCATTATGATGGTACAAAGAAACCAATTTTTAGGCTCATATATAGAGGATCATGCAAAACACCTAGATATGTTCTTAGAAGTTAGTAACACTATGCAAATTTCGAACGTATCAACTGATTCTATTAGGCTTAAACTTTTTTCCTTTTACACTCATAGGAAAGGCCAGAGATTGGTTATAGATGCTACCTAATCAGTCCATTCATTCTTGGCAACAAATGCAAGAAATATTCTTGTGCAAAATTTTCCCACCTACTAAGACACCCCTCATTAGGAAACAGATCATTGACTTTCAGTAATTTTATGAGAAGCCTTTCCATAAAGCCTGGGAAAGATTTAGGAGACTTTTAAAAAGCTGTCCGCATCATGAATTTCCTGTTTATCAACTAATGCATATTTTCTATGTAGGGGCTAATCAAGCAATAAGGTCCTTATTAGATGCAGCATCAAATGGTAGCTTTATGAACCAAGTTCCTTAAGAAGCATTCTTGCTTCTCGATTAAATGGCTACTAATGATGCTTAATGGGTGACCTCTAGAGCAGCACAAAAGAAACAGGGAATACATAGTATAGATGAAATAGCTATGCTAAAAGCTCAAATGGAATTAATGAGAAAAGAACATTTAAGAGAAATAAATGAACTTAAAACTAAAAATGTATATATGTTGTCTAATGAATGTGATACTTATGTAGGAACACAAGGAGTGCTTGGATTTAAGAATGGTGATGGATTACTAGAGGAAGTAAATTCTTTGAACCCTTATAGTAACACCTACAACCCAGGATGGAGAAATCATCCTAATTTTTTTATGGAAAGAAGGGAATCAAACATCCACCTCTAATCCTTGACATAGGTCTCTATTTAATCAGAGGCCCTACGCGTTGCCATGAGCGCACCATGACTTGCACTTGCACTCTCGTGCTTGTCTGCTTGCCCACCTGCACTGTCGCACATTTTTCTCCTTCACTGCCTATGTTGCCGTATAACTATCCCTTCACACATGCATTGGAGCACACAATTTTTTCCCCCGACCTGCACTAGCGCGTACCTTAGGCCCCTTCTCTGCATGGTCGTGCATGCCCAAGCAGTCTTGCCTACGTGGCCATGCATCACTCCCCTACCCTTTAAAAATTTCTTTATTTCTTATATTGCTTCTTGCCTTCTTTCTTTTGTTTCTCCACCGCTTCCCCCATGACCAAGGCACGAATCCACCGTACCACTACGCACAAGCATCCCTTACCGCCACCTTTTTACCACCTCCCTCTATCTCCTTCATCTCTTTTTTCTTTCATCTTCTTCACACACATTCCAATGCCTTGTTTACCATTTTCACACACTTCACTGTATCTTGGTGCTTAAAACTCCTTGAATTTATTTTCAAGTAAGTACTTTGTGTTTTTCTCTTTCATTTGCTCAATTATTTTTATTTGAAGCTTGCAATTGGCATGGGTTTGCTACACATTCTAGGTGTTTTTCAACTTCACATTTATGCATTAATTCTCATTATTTTTCATTGAATCAAATTTTGGCTATCTAATATGCATACTTGTGCTGCTTGGTGTAAATTTTGGTAGTCATATTCCTTGAAATTGCTCTCCAATTTTCCTATCAAACATGTGCACATCACTTACTCGATAAAATGCCTAAGTGATTTTATTTATTGCATTGCACATTCCTTATTTTCATAATTGGCTTATATTTTAACTCTTGATTTAATTAGTTACTTCTCAATTGTCAATAATGATTGTTCATGCGTATCTTACCATGACATTTTGTAACTAATGTTGATTATGGATGCTTGGTTTTCTCAATTCTTTTCAGTATAAAATTTTTATAATTGCTTGTTGCTTAGGATCATTACTTGGCATATCGGTCCTTGTACATACCCACTAAAATTATTTTTTATGCCATCATTTGTAGTGCCATACATCGTGAAATCAGTTGGCCATTATTTTATATTCTCATCCATGTTTTGTTTTTCTTTTCCCCTTCTGATTGTCGCTTTACTCTTTCCTTATTATCTTTAAGTGGCATTGAATAAGGCTAAGCATTTTGAAGCTTCAAGTTCCTCTGGTGCATGCATCCCATCATATGTTGACAGAGCCAAGACTGCTCATTTTGAATATTTTAGTGTATGCACCTATGTACAACAAGCATATCTCATTCAGTTTTTTCTCAATATTCCTATTACTAACTTATAGAATGAGGTATTACCTTTAATTCAACATATTGGTTGGAAAAAGTTCATTGATCACAAGCTTAAAGTTTATCCCAACCATGCTTATGATTTCTTATATTTTTTGAGTGTTATTTTAAGGGAGACAGTGATAACACTGTACAGTAGTATTTAAACTTGGGAAAAAGGGATACTTTATAACTTTCAAATAGTTTTCAAAATATTTAAGATTTTTACCGGATGCTTTAGTGGAGTTATCTGATGCCTCGGCTGAGGAAAAATTGGGAGAAAATCCAAGATCCACTAAATCCAGAGCCATGGAAAGGAGGAAGATGCAGAGTTCGTGCTTTTAAAGGATCATGCATTGAGAATCATTCATATGTTTTTAACCAAGAGTTTTTATAATGGTATGAATAATCTTAGTATAGTGAATGCCTCGTAGAGTATGCTTTTTCATTTTATGCTTGATGGTATTTTCATTAATGGTGCTTTGATTATATCATAGAGGATCAGGGAGTTACAGAAGATGCCATCTAATGTTTATGCCATCTCCTTTGGTTATATTGCTACAATTTCAGTAGAAGTGATTGCTCACCCCACTTTAGGAGATCCACTTGAGGGAGACATACCATGCATTGACAATGTCATACTGAAAATAATGAAAATCATGTTACCTAAGCCACATTGCCATTGGATAATAAATGAGGAGTATTTGAGGGAAAATTGTATTTGTTAGGTTGACCATCCAGATAAACTGAATGCAGGTATAGTTGCTCCAGCAGAGAATCAACCAGCAGTTGATCCAGTTACACTCGAGATAGAGGTTTCTCTTAACCGGTTGAGTAGTTGGATAGATTCACAGGAGACAAGCCTGGATCGAGTGTAAGGCAGGATTGAGACAATGCAGGACACTATTTTAGATGTCAAGCATACCTTGGAGACATTTGTGCATGAGTTTTGGACATGATACCCACCGTCCCCACCTCTATCATCCTAGTTCATTCTGAATTTGCTACGAATAGCAAATTTTTTGGAAAGGGGTAGAGCTTAGTAAGCTTAATTTTGTTCAGGAAATAGACACATCTTACCCTTTCATTTTAATTCATTAATCTACTTTATTTTTTTTATGTTTTTATTATTTTTATGTTTTAGTTTGATATGCTATGTTTAGGATATTAGTAGTTTTAGTTTCTTTGCTTTAAAAGTTTGTAAGACTTGCTGGAAACATAATATAGTTTAAGATTATCATCCAATTTGTGCAAAAAACTTAGTTTGCCCCATTTTTCCTCAAAATTTTGAACATGTTGAACTTGAATGGTAGATTGTGTAAGTTAGAATATTTGCTTAGCAATAGAATAAGTATGTTGTTTGATAAATCTCTAGCTAGTTTAATTTTCAGATTAATGAATATCTATTAGTTTTACCTTGAAAACAATTAAGACTAGTTTTAAACTTGAAAAAAACAATGTAATGAAATAGTGAAGTAAGAAATTTTAGAACACTAAAACCTTCCTCATCACCTTTCGAAGCATAAAAGAAACTCGAACAACTTAGAAAATGATCTAGGCAAAATTTTATTGTTAAGCTTATAAAAAGATAGTTTTCCTACCTTTATGAAATATTTATCCTTTGTTAGCCAATTTGAGCCTAATGAGGTATGCTTAATGCGTGCCATATGTATGTTCTTGTTACGCTTATATGTTAACCATGTAGCCTAAAAAGCTTTTATCTTTCCTGCTAGAATTGGCCACTCTAGGATTGGATGGATTAATGGAAATTGGCTATCTTGATGGGTGTAGTAAGATGTTTTTTGATCTTATTGTCAATGCCTATTGTTGAAGTCAAGTAACTAGTGAAATATTACCTTGTGATTACCCATGTCATTATTATTACCAACATTAACGCTAGTATAAAAAAAGAAAAGGAAAAAAAAAGAATAATATATATATATATATATATATATATAGCAAAAAAACCAACATTTATGGCAAAAATCTTAAGTGTGGAGTATTTTACAAGGGAAATCAATGGTGACTTCTTCTTAAAAAAAGGCATGAGTTGTGAAATTATGAGACTTTTAGAGCTTTAAAAACATAAAGGATTGGGAAAGTTAGTGGGATGAAAAGTTAGAATTGTTAGTCAATTTTATCTTAGAGTGGCTATTCTTATTATTGATCGTTTATCCATTCTTTGATCCTTAACCCTATTACAACCTTGAAAAGACCTAAGTGATTCTAAGTTTTATTTTTGAGTTATTTAGCAGAGATGACCTTTGGGTTCCGGTGCTAAAGGAGAGCCCTATGGTATTTCTTAAGTTTCAAGCGTGAAACCATTTATATTCATATGTGTACATTCATTCTAAGTTTTAATATGTATATTTATTGGTGTTTTGATTTGAAAAATGCTTAAAATGTTTTGGTCATACATATAGATAAGGAAACTAATATTTTCTTGTTTGAATTTATTCTAGTGAGAGATTCGATTAAGTGTTGTTGTTAATTGCTAAGTTTGGTTTTGAAATGCATGATTCTTTTTTAATGTTTGATTATTTTGAGGAGCTAGAATGTTCCAATTTGCTCGGGGGCAAGCAAAATTTAAGTGTGGGGTATTTGATAGTTGTGAATTATATGATGTTTTTAGTATGATTTTAGGTGTTTTATTAAGTTTATTTAACTTTAGTTTTGTTGAATTTTAGTTTAAATAATTAAATTTGTGTTTTAAGAGCCAATTGTATGTTTTGGTATTTTTCAAGACTAAATTGAAGGAAAAATGACTTAATTGCAAAATATAAAAAGTTCTGGGTCAAATTCATAATTTTGAGGAAATAAAGTAAAAAATTCTTACGTGCAGTCCAGAGAAGTTTAACACAGCCGTGTATAAAGTTGCATAAAGTTTTAAACGGCCACGTATGAAGGAAAGTAGGAAAAACAAGCTCAAGCTAAAGAAACAAGTTGAGTGCAGTGAAGCCTTGCGTGGCCATGCACTTGAAAGAGGAAATCCTTGCATGGCCGTGCACCACACAAATGGCCTAGGCACGGCTATGCATGGGAATGCCAAAAAGTTTGCTTGGCCGTGGAAAGCAAGTGAAGACAATGCATGACAGTGCATCAATTTGAACTGCAAAATGCTTGGCCGTGCAATAGAATTTGACATTTGACAAAACTTCCAATTTAAGCATAGTTCTTTTCCTATTCTAATTCAGGAAGTTTGGAAGGCCAGTGTTCCTTGTTTTGGCTATAAATAGTTGACAAGAACACCAGATCAATGGCATCGAGTAGGAGAATCATAAAAATAATTTCTTTACTTGGTGAATTTAGTTTACGTTCTTTAGTTATTCTGTAGTTGTGAGGAACAAAACTCAGGAGCTGAAGAGTTTACTTGGTTTTTCTGCACAAGTTAATTAAGGAAGCTTTTGTAACTCTTTATTTTTGGTTCTTCTCATTAGTTTAGCTTTAATTTTTACTATAAATAGTGAGTAGTTTCTTTGCTTTTACTAAAGGTTCCTTGAAGCCTTAATTTGTATTGTGATGACTTGATTGAGCTTTTATTTCAATATTAGTTGATTACTTCTTGGTTTTAAATATATTCTTATCTTTGATTGGGTTAAGCTTAATTGTTTGTTTATTGATTCAATCACTAAAAATTGGTTTAGGCATTATCATTCATTTGCATGTTCCTAGGTTAATTTTTATTGTCCATGCATGATTATTTTTTGATTTTG
Source organism: Excoecaria agallocha (assembly GCA_037975025.1). Taxonomy (NCBI): domain Eukaryota; kingdom Viridiplantae; phylum Streptophyta; class Magnoliopsida; order Malpighiales; family Euphorbiaceae; genus Excoecaria; species Excoecaria agallocha. The sequence continues at coordinate 45,001,030 of CM075810.1, read as the reverse complement.
AGATGGTATGTATTGATAGTATTAGTTAAGATTAAGAGTGGATGAACTAAGAATAAATTGAAGTTAAAGTTTCTGTAAAGGAATTCAATGAATATTTAGGAATATCAACTAGATTTTTAGGCTAAGTTTTATATTGTTCTTACATGAGAATTTGATGCTTAAGAAAGATATTCTTGATTCAAGATATTAAGCTTTATTTTATGTGGTTTTTCCATAATCACTAGTATTTCTATTTGATTTAAGTCATTACTGTATGAATTAAGGTGGATAGTCCTTTAATGAAAGTTATTTTAATATTGAATTTTCCTAAATCTGTTTACTTGTTTTCATTTAAAAATCTAGTTTATTTATAGTTATTTATTTTAATTAGTTATTTTCAATTTAAGTTACGTTCCTAAAAATCATAACCTTTGGGATTTTTCTTCTTTCTTTTACACACAGACCTTCATTTTAAAAATTCAACATTCCTTCGTACAAACAAAAGTTTCCCTTGGGTTTGATATTTCAGGATTATAATTATATTTTCTTATATTACTAGCTGATCTAGTACACTTGCTATACACCAGTTACTAGACATTTTCCAATAAGAACATTGATTCAAAAGGAGGTTAGACATGTTAGTAGATGGTGTTAATCAATCAACAATAGCAAGAATAGATGGCATTAACCAACCAATAGCTCATTCTAATTCTGCATGATGACAAGCTAACACTCATTAGATACAAGTAACTAGTCTCAATCCTACATGTCGATAAGTTAGCACTAATCAGATAGTTAATCAAAGGTTAAAATATCGATAAAATGGTGGTAATTAGCCAATAGAGATTCACTACCTCAAATGGTACATTTTTCAAAATAATCAACCAGAGATTTGTTACCTAAGGTACGCATCTTTTATCCTTCTACTCTAAATTTTTGGCTTACTTTGGCACTAATGCACTAGTTTTTCAAAATTAGAGGCAACTATAAACATCGTAACCTAAGGTAGCCTAGATCAGGGTTACCTGATGATGAGAAAGCAGTCATATTTCTAATAGAAAGCATGAATCTTGAAGCTCAAACCTTGATTTCCACATTTCTATAAATGTTTTTATGGGTTTCAGCTTTGATTTTCCAAGAGTTTTGAAAAGAGTTTCAAAGACCTTTAATGTTGGCCTCTAAAAATTATATATAGTTATTTATCATAGAAGATGACCATCTATGGCTATTTTCCTTCAGTTTAGGTTAGATTCAGGTTTTTTTTGTAATTTTTAAAAATTATGTGAGGGATGATCTTGTGTTATTTATAGATGCCTATCTGTGGGGTTTTTTTCTTCAGAATTTGCATGTTTTTTAGTTTTGAAAATCTTAGATAATGACCAAATTTTAGGGGTCTTATCTAGACCAAATTTAAAGGGATTTAATCTTTCAATTCTAAAGGATTAGAGTTAAAATTAATCTCTAACTCTTCTCCATGTATAAAAAGTAAAAATTAGGGTTTTCAAGGAGATTATTCTCAATTGGAAAGATAGATGTGGGTTTTTGAGATAGAGAAAATATAATTCTCTTATTCTTGAAAGCAATATTCAAACATTGGAATCAAGGATTAAGGCTTACATCGTTTCTTTCCAGTGTAACAAAACTAAAAATCTTGAGGGTAATATTCTATGCTCCAATTTCTTTCTCTCTCAAGCTCAATACCATGATCATGTATTCAATCTTGTTTATTTATTATTTTATAATACTATGATTTATGTTCCTATGTTGGTTTAGTCTGTTTATTGGTAATTTCTTTATTGCCATGATTAGATAACATGTTAGGATGTAATTCCCTTTATTGAAGTATGATAAAACCTTAATTTATTTTTTTAGTATTTGTATAAATTATTTAATGCCGATGAATGATTTAATTGTATTATATTATTATTCCTTACACTTGACATGTTTTAGGACTATAGGATTGCATGTTTAGGGTTTGGACTTGATTTTCCTTATTTGGATTTAATAAACCTACATTTTGCCTTTGTTTTCGAGTTACTAATGGGAAAAAAACCTGATAGATATCTATCTGTCAACGCAATAGATGATACATTATGGCATCTTCTCCTTGTCCCATCCCTCTTTTCCCTATAGACTTTTTATCATCCTTTAAGGGTGTCTGTGTCCTTATTTTGGGCCTTTTGATGTATTTTTGAGTTATTTGTCATATGATATATGTTATGTGTGTTTAGATACATTTTCATAATGTTTTAGATTTTGGTCCAGCATGTTTTATATTCTATAAATTCAATATTTTTTCCATTATGTTCTTTTTATTTATTTTGATTTTATTATTTAATTTATGTTATGTCTTATGTGCAAATTCATATGTTTTTGTGTGTTTCCATAAGCTATCATTTTTCACACATTTGTGGAGTATTTAGGAAGATTAGGTCACCTTGGAAAGACATCCATTTAAGGATTCATTTTGGTCTTTTATTACTCCTTATTTATTTTATTACATTTGATTTGTATTTTCTTTTATTTTGATTTATTATGCTTTATTTATTGGTTTGTTTTGTCCATTTATTTTTGTACCTTTTTATCTTTGGGATGTAATAGTTAGTAAAAAAAATTATTTTGGCACATTAATAAAAAAACTCACTTAAAACATTTTATACTCAATTAATTGGGCTTTTTTGATAACAAAGGACCAATGTCCACTTTTTACCCCAAAATCACATAAATAAAAGGAGTCTTATTTTTACCAAAACTGGGATCACTCATCCCACGTTTGTTTTATAAATTAACAAGGACTTTATTCCTTTTTTATGTAATTATGTATGAGGGAACCAATGTTTTCAAACTTAATTAATGCCCTGCTTCATGAATGTTTTTTATTCTTCCAATTGGATAGTTTACGTCTGTAATAGTTTAAGTAGTGAATTTATTTATTTCATTCATCACTTTCTTTACCACTTTCTTAATTGATTGATGTGTTTATTAATTTTCTTGTAATGCATCATTTGAAAAGGGAGATAGTGGACTAATGATAAAACCTAATAATAAGAGACACCTAACTAAGATGCCAAGTAAGAGTAATGTCCCAAATACCAATCTCTATTTGGGCATTGAAAGGTTGAGATTAATTTCCCAATGGCATGATACCTGCCTCTTTTAGCCCATATTGGATGCCTTTATAGGTTGATCATCAATAATAAATTGGGCCTAACCCCTTTCTAATATAAAGTGGCTAGTTTATGAGTTATAATGAGCTTTATCAGGTCTAAGACCTTAAAAGTGGCCCTTCAAGAAATAGGTGACCGGTGTCTAGAAAGTGTACTAGATCGGCTAGTAATATAGGGAAATATAGATTAAGACCCCAAAATATCGAACCCAAGGGAACATGGATTGCTAAGGATAATATCTATGCATGAATTAAATCAATCCGAGATAGTTTCCCAAATGTTTTTGATTTAGAAGCAAAAATTAAACAAAATAAACAATAAAACAAAATAAAAGCATGAATTAAAAACAAAACAATAATTGAAATTCTCTTGCTAAAGAAACTATCCACCTTAACTTTCATTGTAATGACTTAAGTTCAATAGAAATACCAGTTATTATGGAAAAACTAGTAATAAAGCAAGATATCTTTATTCAAGTCTATCATTCTTAGTATTAAACTCATAGACAAATCTAATACTTAGCATGCAAATCTAGTTTTAACTTCCTAAACTTTCATTGAAGCCTTTCTCAAGTGATTCAATTCCAATTTATTCTTAGTTCCTCCTCTCTTAGTATTAACCAGTAAAATTAACACATAATCATCTCATATTTCGGATAATAATCATGCATAAACATTAAAGAGTTAACCCAAGAACATGCAAATCATTAACTATGTCAAAATCAATTTTTAGTTATTTATTCAATAAACCAACAATCAATCTCAACTTAATCAAAGATAAGAATATGCTTAAAACCAAGAAATAATCAACCGATATTAAAATTAAGCTCAAAACAAAGTCATAACAATGAAAATATAAGATTTCAAGAATCCATTAGCAAAAGAAGAAAAATTACTTCCTAAACATAATTAAAAACTAAAGACAAAGTTGAAGGAAAATAATGAAAACATAAAAAACAACGTAAAATAACTAAACCTAATTCTAAGATTAATCCCTAATTCTCTAATTCGATCTCTCTAATTGATTCTAATTCTTTTTTTTGGTGTTTTAGCCTTCTATTTATAGGCAAAAGACATTGTAGAAGCCTTCCAAACTTCCCAAATTGGAGTAGGAAAAGAATCCTTCTTGAATTGGAAAAGATCGCAAATCCTTCGTTGCATGGGAGACACAACATGTGGCCACGTCCTTTCTTTTGCAATTGAACACGTGGTCACGTGTTCCTTAAGCCTTTCTTCACACGTGGCCACGTGTGGATTATGCCTTCCCTCACACGTGGTCACGTGTCTTCAATGCTTCCTTCAATTTCTCTTTCACGTGGCCACGGGTTGATCACTTCATTATTTTCATGTGGTCACGTGTAAAGCTTCTGGACTAAATGCTCAATTTTCTCGCATCAACTTTTCCATATTTGCAGTTTTGGCCTTAATCTTTGCCTTTTTTATAATTAAGTCCTTTTTCTTGCAAAATAACCCTGAAAAACACCAAAATTTATAATTAACTCCAAAAACATAAAATTAACCAATTAAACTCAAATCTAACCTAATTAACACAAAACTAACCTAATTAAACACCTAAAAACATTATATAACTGACTATTATCAATAGGGATGAGTAAACATTGGTTAAAACCAAACTGATTGATTTTTTAATTTGGTTTGGTTGTTCAATTTTTCAATTCAATTTCAGTTTGAGATTTTAGAAAAGTTGATTAGTTCAATTTGATTTGATATTAGAGGAGAAAACCGTAGAAAAATTGAACCGATTGAAGTTTTACTTAATTAAGTAATTTTTTGGGTTTTTTAATTAGATAATTATTTTGTATTTGCAAATTATCTTATTTTGAGTTGCAAATTATATGGGTATATTTATCAATTATTAATATCTATTTTTTATGTGATAATTTGGGATTTTAATGATTGAATTGAAGGTCGATGGAATGAAAAAATTTATTCAATGGTTTTTATTATATTATTTATTATGTATATTTTGGATTATATCTTTAATTTGGACTTGTAGTTTTTTTTAATTTTTTTAAATAGTTTTAATTTTTGATTTTTTGATTAATTGAACTAAAATAATAAAACATTTTGGTTCAATTAGTGTTTGATTATTTTATTAGTTCGGTTCTGTTCGGTTGGACAAATTTTCAAAAGATCGATTTTCAGTTATCATGATTCGGTTTGGTTATTGAACCAAACTGACTGTTGCACTCCTTTACCTAGAACCCATCCAAAATCGAGTGAGCTCTAGCATGCTTCACATCTGGTATGTCCTAGGAAACTTCTAACACCTTTAATAGTGGATGGGGGGAGTTTTCCAATGACCTCTATTTTGGCCTTGTCAACCTCAATTTCCCTCTTCAAAATCTAATAACTAAGAACTATTCCCTCATGTACCATAAAATGACACTTTTTCCAAATAAGCATTAAGTTAGTGGCCTCACATCTTACCAAAACAATATCGAGATTGGCTAAACAACTCTCAAACTCCCTCTCATAGATTGTAAAATCATCCATAAATACTTCTATGAATTTTTCTATAAAATCATGAAAGATGACCATCATGCATTGCTAAAATATTTTCGATGCATTACAAAACCCAAAAGGCAGACATTTATAGGCAAAAGTTCCATAGGGATAAGTAAAAGTTGTCTTATCTTTGCCTCGGGTGCGATGGGGATTTATATATACCTAGAGTACCCATCTAGAAAGCAATAAAATTTATTTCCCACCAAAATTTCTAACATTTGATCAATAAAGAGTAAAGGAAAATAATATTTTCTAGTGGTATTATTTAGCCTCATATAATATATACATACTCTCCAACCTATAACTATACATATTGTAATTAATTCATTCAACTCATTAGTTATTACTGTCATCCCCCCTTTTTTTGGCACATATTGAACATGACTCACCTCTTTACTATTAGAATTCAAATAAAAAATACCTATATCCAAGAGCTTTATAACCTCTTTCTTCATGACTTCTTGTATCGCTAGGTTTAGTCTCCAATGTGGTTATGCCATGGGCTTACAATCATCTTCCATTAAGATTTGGTACGTGCAAAAACCAAGGCTAATTCCTTTTAAGTTCTTAATTTCCTAGCCAATTGCTTTGATATATTCTTTAAGCACCAAGATTAACATCTCCTCTTCTAGACCTGACAAATGAGAAGAAATTATCATTAGGGTTAGTATCACCATTTAAGAACACATACTTTAAATGAGATGGTACAGGTTTTTAATTAGATTTCTTTTAATTTTCTAAGATTTCTACTGTGGGGTCTTTTTTTTTTGCTTTTAGTACGATCTTTTTCCAGCTTTTGTCTCAACTCACTCTCATCTTCAATTAAAACTTTATTAGCATTAGAGTGTATTAAGCAACTCTTCAACAGATCATTATGGAGTAATTTCTCTTGCATCTCATCAAAATAATATTGAATAACATCCATGAAATACACAATGTCTTCAAAGTCATAAGATGGATGCTTCATCACTTTATTGACATCGAACACCATCTATTCTTCATTAAATTAAAGAGTTACAATTTTGACAAATACATCAATCAAAAATCTTATGGTGTTCAGGAACAGTCTACCCACTTAAGTGGTACTTTTTATCTTTTTCCATCTCTATAGCTACAAAATCCATAAGGAAGATAAAGTTGTTGACTTTTAGTAATAGGTCCTCAATAATCCACTTTGATCTTTTTATCGACCTATCCGCTAGCTAAAGCATCATGCGAGTCTCCTTATCACATAAGTTTAATTTCCTACAAATTGAATAGGGCATTAGATTTATTCTTGCACCAAGATCACATAAGACATTGCCAACAAAATTATCTCCTAACTCACAAGGTAAGGTAAAACTACCCAAATCCTCTAATTTATTAGGAATTTTATTAAAGCACTATAATTTTTGAATAGTTGAACAGTCCCTATCTCTTCTAACTTCATTTTATTTGAGAAAAGTTCTTTCATAAATTTTACATATTTAGGTATATAAATAAAAGCATCAGCAAATGGCAAGTTCACATGCAATTTCTTAAATATATTAAAAAATGTTTCTAATTGCTCATTATTTTCTCTTTCCTAGCTAGTGAAGGAAAAGGTAATCTAGATTCATCTACTAAAATAAAATTAGAGTTCAAAATCATTTTTATCTTTATCTTTGGAAGGTGGCACCTTATCAATAGTATTTGAGTTAGAGTTACTTACCTGCATGGTCAACTCCACCTCAATAGAAGAAGACTTACTTGGTTGTGCAATATCTAACTGCTTACCACTCTTTAATGAAATTGCTTTAGCTTTCTCCTTTGGATTTCTATCCATAGTTAATGGAAATGTCCCTTGCACTTTATTTGACAAGGAATTATCTAATTGCCCCAATTGAGTCTCAAGATTTCTTATTGAAGCATCTTAATTTTGATTCCATTGCTCTTAGAATTTCCATCTTGCATCTTATACAAATATAAATAAAGTTTTATTGGTCATGAAACTAGCAAACATCTCTTCTATACTAGGTATTTTCTTCATAGGTAGTGATGGCTTTGCTTGAAAATTGGGTGGCTGGAAATTTTAGGGAGTTGGTATAGGTTGGTAAGGTGTTTATGAGGACTGGTAGGTGTGATAATATGTTGAATTTGAGTTGCTTTGATTGCTTGTGTTTGGGTTGAATGGAGCTCTGATCATTTGATTATTTGAAGTTGAAGCTTGATTTCATCCCTCCAAAATAAATTTGGGTGGTTTCTCTAACCTAGATTGTATTGGTTACTATAAGAGTCATTTCTCTCAAAGTCATGAATAGCATTGACATCTCCACTTCATTGGGTATAAACCTCATTCACCTTTAACTCACTTGCTACATTACCTCTATCAAAAGCTCTATTTCCTAGAGAAATAGCTATAATATTTTATACCTTAAGTCCACTTAACTCTTTCTTGAGGAGTTCCATTTGAGCTCTAAGCATGGCTACTTTATCAAAATTATGAACACCTTATCTCTTAGTCATGGCTCTAATGCTAGCCTACTGTGCTTCATTTATAGCTATCACATCTAAGAATAGGGACACCTTTTTCAAAACCTTATTTATAAAACTCCCACTTAAAGTTGCATCCCATAAAGATCTAGTTGTTTAGAGAAAAAAGTTGTATAGATATGTCATGGTAGGGATAGCTTTTTAAAAGTCTCCTAAACCTCTCTCAAACCTCATGTAATGGCTCCTCTTAGAGTTGCTAAAAGTTATATATACTATTCCTGGTATTTGCCATCTTAGTAGGAGCAAATAACCTTACTAAAAGTTTCTCTTACATTTACTCCCAAGATTGAATAGACTGACTATGCAACATTTGTAATCAGTCAAATGACATCTATAGAAACTCCTTAGATCTTCACTGTGTTGATTATCTCTAGAAAAATATCTAAATGTCGAGATCATTCTTCAATATCTGATCTCAAAAACTGATTCTTATGCACCATAATGATGGTAGCTGGTTTTAGCTCAAAATGATTATTTTATAGTAGCATGATGGTCCTGTGCTTCTTATTCCACCTAAGAATGGCATAATCCTAAATCATCCTCAATCTTATTATATTGCCTCAAACTTGAACTAGGTTTGGATTTCCTTGAATTTGATTATGAATGCCCTGCCCTCCAAGCAGTGGTTGGTTATAGAGAGGTGGATTATTCTGTATATTATCTTGTTAATTCATATTTGCTCTTTGTTGTCTTCTTTGTCTACATAATTGCCTCTTAATTTCAAGGTCAATATGTATGATTAGGTTAGTTCTTATCATGTTCTATTAACACCTGAAAAGAATAAAAGAACAAAGAATGAAAAATAACAAACAATATCCACTGCAAAATCTAAAATAAATACCAATCCTAGGTAAAGGCACCAAAAACTTAGCCGGTGTCTAGTAAGTATACTAGATCAATAAGTAATATAAGGAAATAAGATTAAGATCCTTAAATATTGTACCCAAGAGATTTTGAGCTTTAGATTTTGAAATAAAGATTATGTGAAAGAATATCCCAAGTTTTAGAATGAAATTATTAGCTAACCAAATGAAGTTAAAAAATTAAGTGATTTAAAAGCAAAGAACTAAACTAAAATTAATTTAAAAATAAACATTTGTTAAATTGGTGATAAAAATTAATGATCAAACACTTTTGCTAAGGGAACTATGTACTTTGCCTCTTACTAAAATTGACTCTATTCAAAGAAATACAAGCTTGTTATGGAAAACTGAACTAAATTCAAATATCTTATTTAGAATACCTTTCTAGATTATTAGATTCTCTAATTAAGAACAATAAAATATGTAGCATAAATCTCAATTTAAATTCCTAAATCTTGTTTAAATCTCCCTTCATAAAATCTAACTTTAACCTATTCATAATTGAAATTCTTTAACTTAATACATTTATGATCATAAAATCCTATCTCAATTTCCAAAACACAAGAATGCATAAACATAAGTATATAGGAGAAAGAGCATGCGTATAATTGATTATTATTTAAATTCATATTCAACCATCTGTTCGATACATCAAATACAAATCAAAATATAATAAAAGATATAAATGAGCAAAAGAATTATGAAATAATAACTTATATTGAAATTAAGGTCAATCGAAAGTCTTAATAGTAGAAAATAAGGGTTTAAGTTTCATTCAAAAAAAGAAAGAAACTACTCACTGCTTTTTATTGAAATTGAATAAAATAATGAAAAACCAAATACTATACTCATAAGATAAACTCTGACTTGATCTTCAGCTCTTGGAAACACCAGGAGAAGAACAAGAAAAGCTTGAATTAACCCCATGTAACTAAGCTAAAGAATTATGCTTGAATTAAAAACCTAAGTTTTACTTGATAAAATATAGTCTAACTATTCATAATTGTGTAAAAACACTGAAAGACATAAAATAGTAAAATTCCAGTTGCGACCAAGAGTCATTGAGCTGCTAAAAATCTTTTAATTTCAAAAAAAAATTAATTGTACCAAGCTGAACCACTAGGTGTCCCAATCGAGTAATCAGGTTCTGCCTCCCACATATTTAATGTGATACAACTGAACCAAAAGGTTATCCCAGTTAGGTCATCATATACTGGACTAAATGAATTACTCTTCAAATGACCAAACTAAACCATATTTTTTTCCTAGCCAGGTTGATTTCCAAACTTGGCCTTTTAAATCTGCAAAAATAAGCACTATTTGACCTTAAGCTCTAAATTTCAAAACACAATAAATTTATACATAAAACACATAAATTAACACTAAATGAACTATAAAACACACTTAAAAACAAAGGTAAAATATGAAAATATCAGCAAGTGTTGAGATATAGAAAATCAATTCCTTATTTCTTAAAACAAGACAATCTCAAATAGTTATTGACTCTAAAATACACACACTTTCATAAAAAATGGAGATAAATGATCGAGGCTTAGACCACTGCTTTGTAAAGTTATATGATCTCTATTTTTTAGGGTAATATTTTTGGCTTCAACCTCTCTCTCTCTCTCTCTCTCTCTCCTAGACTCATGCCATGTTCATGTAATTAATTATGTTTGTTCCTTATTTGCAATACCATGATTTATGTTCCTATGATATTTAATTTATTTGTTCATAATTTTTATGTTGGCATGATGATTTGAACCTTTTGGAAATTTCAAAATGATATGTTCGGTCTTTTATGCCTTCCATTGAAACATGTTGAGTCCTTGACTTAATTGTATGTTTTCTATTTTTTGGCATGATTTAGATTATATCTTGGTTATTATTCTTTAGGTTGGCATGTTTTAGGGCTAAAAAATGCATGATTAGGGCTAGATAGCTTGGTTTCTCTCTCCTATGTGTTTTCTTTATCTTTTGACTGTGTTTTTTGGAATCTCTATCTTATCCCGCCCTCTTTTATGTTCTGCCTATTTGTATGTTATCTTGGATATATGCCCTTCATTTTTAGCTTTTTTAGGCTCATTTATGTGTTATTTTCATTTTTGATTCATTCGGAATGTTTAATCATATTTTAAAGCCCTTTTCGCTTCTGTTCCAATATGATTCATGTATTATATAGTTAAATACTCTATCCTAGCATGTATATTGTCATTATCTTAATTCATTATTTGATTAATTTTGGTTTCATATAGTAATTAATTTGTTTTACTTTTGTTTCTTTGAGCAACATCTATTATGTATTTGGGGTTTTGTTGGGAGATTATTTGGCCTTGGAGAGACTAGCCTTAGGAATGATTTTTCATTCTTCTTTTCCTCTTTTATTTTTATTTTTATTTTTATTGCATTTAATTTACTGCATTATTTAACTATGCTTTTTGGTCAATTTAATTATTTTGTTTTGTACTTTTTTTAATTCAATTTTGGATGTATTTCATTTTTTGGAAATGTAATAGGTAGTAAAAATAGATTTTTTAGTATGATAATAAAAAATGACACTTAAAATGTTTTGTATTTAATTAATTGGATTTTTTTATAAAATAGACCAATGTCCAATTTTTTATCCCAAAACTCAAACGGAAATAATTTTATTTTAAATGTGTATGAAGGAACCAATGTTTTTAAAATTTAATAAATAGCATGATTTATGTATTTTTTGTTATTTTCAGTTGGACAATTTGCCTCTATTTTAGTTTAAGTAGTGGATTTGCTAGTTTATTTATCGCTTTTTTAATTGATTAATGTGTTTATTTATTTTCATTATAATGCATTGTGTGAGAAGGAAAGTGGTGGACTAACTATAAAAATATAGTAATAACAAACACCTAAGCAAGATACAAGTAAAAGTGATTTCCTAAACATCACTCTCTGTTTAGGTATCAAAAGGTTGATATTTATTTCCTAACGTTGTGTTGGGTGGCGACTCCTTAAAACCTACCTCTTTGAGCCCACATTGAAAGCCATCATGGTTTAACCATCAATAATATAATTTGGCCTAAGCCCTTTTTTATTATGAAGAAGCCATTTTATGAAAATTATGAGCCTTATCTAGTCTTGAACCCTAAAAGTAGACCTTTGAGGGCCAACCTAGACATGAGCGATCTCTAGTGTGTGTCACCATGGTGACTCTACTAGAGACTAAAAGACCTTCTCCTAAAGTATCTCAGTTAAGATATTTATAATTGGATTTTTGTTGTTAATCCTATCTCCTTTTGAAACTGCATTTCCTACATACATCTTAGAGTGTTGTTAATCCACACTCATACATCATGTATCATCATCATGCATCATTCTAGAAATTGACTCACGCATCATATGTATATCATTCATATGTATTGCCTCCATGCATCATATGTATAACATGCTCATATTCATATCATATGCATATGTAATCACAATAACTCACATAATTCTAACCCCTTGATTTTTTAGCCATCATAGACTATTCATCTAGATGGTTTAGGGAATCTAATGATTTATATATTAGAGTTAAAAATGGCTGATGCACCATTAACACTTGGTGAGTTAGATAGGAGGCTGAATATAAGGTTTCATGAATTCGAAAAAAGATTATTGGCTATGATCAGGGGATTGTTTGCACTACCTGCTAAACTTCAGCTTATAGCTCATATCTCAGACTAAATAGAATTGAACACTATCAAAGGCACTTCCTCTACAACTGTTGTATGCCTTGAGCCTTACCGATGGTGTAAAGAAGAGGCAAAATACATACTTTTGAAAAAGACTTTATAGAAGATGAGGAAGATGTTGGAATTTAACGGTTACATGCATCACATACATGAGCGGAATTTTAAAATTTTTTAACCATTAGATCTGATCTTGCCATGAATACACAATATAACTATATGAGAATAAGAAAAATCACCTTTGATTTTTGTTGAACAGTTGATTTTACTTCGCATCGGGTTGTCGTAAACCACAGTGTCCAAAATCGAACACCTCCAATGAGTAATCCACACTAGAGAGGGGTAAATTGAACCAACAAATTGGTGTTCAACTAGGGCTGGCCGAAATTCCCAAGAGCTAGCTTGGGAAGTGGTGCAAAAGTGGAGAGAGAATTAAGAGAAAAGGACTTTCCTTTTGTTTTAATCACTTAACCCTAATTCTCATTAGTTGGCCTTTTATAGTTAGGTTAAAATTCCAACTCCTTAATGAGATTGGGCTCTTTAAAATTGCTGGAGAATTATTAATTGGGCCTCTGGAATTAATTATAATCATTTGGGCTTAATTAAATCCAAATTAAATCTTTTCATAAAAGACCATGCACAAAATCCACAAACTAGGCCCTTTGTGCATCTAATTGGATTTAAATACCCAAATGGATTCCAAATCAAACCAAATTAAATATGTGAGTTCCATAACACTTATGTAACATATATAAATTAATTTGGTCCAAGAAAAAGCCCTCCAAGCCCTTCTGTTTGGAGTTGGCGTGTAGCCCTCTTCTGGAGGGCTTCCTCCAGCTTCTTCATTCTTTTGGCCCTTTATAATTTCTCCAATGGTCCTATTAATTATTATATCAGTCCTATAACACTTATAGTAGTCTTATAACACTTATAAGACAATAATAATTAATCATGAAATACATTATTTCATTTAGGTCCAATTTACAGAACATTTCTCAAAAGTTTCGCGGACAATTTTATTTGATCATAATTAATTAAACTCTTTAATTAATTATTATCATATTCTCCTCTCTACCTTTATAATAATATCAAATATTATTATCCTTGTCATTTTACCATTTTATCCTTTTCTCTATATGTGTGTGACCTATTGGGTTCCTGTCCATGTTGGCAGTATAATATGTAATTGTGAGTTCTATTCAAAACTCACATGATTTAAACTCCTTAAAATCATTTTATCAATCTCTATTGATATTTTGATACATCATTATACAAGTCATGATTGGCCTCTAGCTAGGCATCATGACTACCCAAATGTCAGGAAAGTCATGTGGTTTGACTGTACCCTTCCATAGAAACAGTTACCGTGCAATTACTCCTTTCACCACTCTTATCTCAATTAGATTATGAGTATGGATTTCTGTCAACTCATATAAATCTAATTATGTATGTTCTATTAATTTAACCATTGTTCCTAAATGCCCTTCATGGATCTCCATCCATCTCGGCATATTACTCTGGCCAGAGATTCTCTGAACAAGGCAATTATAGAATCATACGAGATAACTTCCCTTGTTAAATCTGGGATGGTGAATCCTTTGTCAATCACTCAACTATCTTCAAGTAGGTCATGATATACCCAATCTCCTAACTATGTTCACTCCCAGTTGGAAGTAATCAGTTATGGAGTCAAAGTATACCACTTGCTACTTAAGATAACTTTGGTGATCTCAAGTCTAAGGATACTTGCACAACCGCTATGAAGAGATTCCTCACTGAAATAGATTTAATATCCATATGAGGATTCTCTTTGCAGGTCTCCAATGAACTTGTTCCTCTAACAAGCATCCACATGTTAGCTTTGATTATCATCCATAATCACAACTATGAGAACCATTGCTTGAACCATTCAAGAAGCATAACATGTGCTAGTCTGTCCGAATTAACAATGTCCTATCTTGTTAATTCTATGACTAGGGATATTTAGATATTAACACATTTGCATGCGATAGACATCTCACATCATGAACACCTTCATGATTGCCTTTGCACTGTGTTTATAATATCTAGGACTTCATTTATTAATTTAAGATTTACAAACTCATGTATTCAAACACAGCATTAATAAATGAATGATGCCTTTTATTAAGAATATAAATTTCATACATATGAAAAACATCCCTATTACATGGGCTCTAGGGCATACTCTCTAACAATCTCCCACTTGCACTAGAGCCAATCACTCATATGTCTCAGACCCATGCTATTTATATGGTGATCATGCTTTATCTGGGAAAGTGCTTTAGTGAGGGGATCCGCCACATTGTCATCTGTGGGACCCCTTTCTATTTTCACATCATTTCTAGCTACTATTTCCCTTATGAGATGGTAGCGTCTGAGAACATGTTTGGATCGCTGATGAGACCGTGGTTCCTTTGCTTGCGCAATGGCTCCATTGTTGTCACAATATAAAGGAATCGGATCAACAATGCTAGGCACCACTCCTAGTTCAGTTATGAACTTTTTGATCCAGACTGCTTCTTTGGCTGCTTCTGAAGCAGCAATGTACTCAGCTTCTGTCGTGGAATCAGCAGTTGTTTCTTGTTTGGAACTTTTCCAACTAACTGCTCCTCCTCCCATTATGAACAAATAACCAGATTGTGATTTACAATCATCTTTGTCAGATTGGAAGCTGGCATCCGTATACCCATTTACTTCCAAACTGCCCTCTCCAAATACCAAGAACATATCCTTAGTCCTTCTCAAGTACTTAAGGATATTCTTGACAGCTGCCCAGTGTTCCTCTCCAAAATTGGATTGGAATCTGCTTGTGACACTCAAAGCAAATGCTACATCTGGACGTGTACACAACATAGCATACATGATAGAACCAATTGCAGATGCATATGGTATTCTATTCATGCTCTCTCTATCCTCTAGTGTCTGCGGACACATAGACTTAGAAAGGTGTTTCCCATGCACCATGGGTATAAATCCTTTCTTAGAGAGATCCATATTGAACCTCTTCAATACTTTATCTATATATGTACTCTGAGAAAGACCCAGCAACCTATTGGATCTATCTCTATAGATCCTTATTCCCAGAATATAGGATGCTTCTCCAAGGTCTTTCATGGAGAATTGCTTGGATAACCATATTTTAACAGATTGGAGAAGAGAAATGTCATTTCCCATGATCAATATGTCATCTACATATAGAACTAGGAAGACAACTGCACTCCCACTGACCCTTTTATACACACAAGGTTCATCTTCATTCTGTGAGAAACCAAACTCTTTGATTGTCTCATTGAATCGTATGTTCCAGCTCCTAGAGGCTTGCTTCAATCCATAAATGGATCTTTGAAGCTTGCATACCTTTTCGCCATTTCCTGATGTGAATCCTTCTGGTTGTGTCATATACACATCCTCAAAAAGATTTCCATTAAGGAAAGCTATCTTCACATCCATTTGCCAAATCTCATAATCATAATGAGCTGCAATGGCTAAAAGTATTCTTATAGACTTAAGCATCGCTACAGGAGAAAAAATTTCGTCATAGTCAATACCTTCTTTTTGACGATAACCTTTTGCTACTAAGCGAGCTTTATAGGTAACTATATTACCTTCCATGTCAGTCTTCTTTTTGAAGACCCATTTGCACCCTATGGGTTTTATCCCTTCAGGTGGTTGAGTTAAAGTCCATACTTTATTCTCATACATGGAGTCCATTTCGGACTGCATAGCCTTAAGCCATAAATCACGTTCTGAACTGTTCAAAACTTCTTGATAGCTTGTAGGCTCATTGTCCTCTACTACAGTTATGCCTCTATCCGAATCAATGTGAAATCCATATCTCACAGGGATAGAACGCATCCTAGTAGACCTTCTAGGATTTTGTGTATAATCAGGTTCAACTGTAATCTCATCATTATGAAATTCAGTTTCGGGTTCAATCGATTGATCTACTTCTATTTGTGGGTCCTGAACTTCACCAAGTTCAATTTTACTCCCACTGTCTTCTCATAGGAGAAACTCTTTTTCCAAGAAGACAACATGCCTTGAAACAAACACTTTTTGTTCTAAGGGATTATAGAAATAATATCCAAATGTTTCTTTTGGATATCCCACAAATAGACATTTGTCAGATTTAACATCCAGTTTGTCTGACATTGTCCTCTTCACATAAGCAGGACAACCCCATACCTTCATATGAGAAAGCGTGGGTTTCTTGTTATTCCACATCTCATATGGAGTAACATCAACCGATTTACTAGGAACTCTATTTAAAACATAAACAGCAGTTTCTAGTGCATATCCCCAAAAGGACTTAGGCAAGTCCGCTCGGCTCATCATTGATCGAACCATATCTAATAGTGTTCGATTCCTCCTTTCGGATACACCATTGTGTTGTGGTGTATATGGAGGAGTCCATTGAGATAAAATCCCATTATCTCTAAGATAATCCTGAAACTCTTGACTTAAGTATTCTCCACCTCGATCTGATCTAAGTGTTTTAATACTTTTGCCAAGTTGTTTCTCTACTTCATTTCTGAATTCTTTGAACTTTTCAAATGCTTCAGACTTATATTTCATTAGATAGATGTATCCAAACCTGGAATAATCATCTATGAAAGTAATGAAGTAGGAGTAACCTCCTCTAGCATGTGTAGTCATTGGACCACATACATCCGAATGTATTAAGTCCAAATCCATTTTAGCTCGTTCTCCTTTACCAATAAAGGGAGCTTTTGTCATTTTTCCCAATAAACAAGATTCGCATGTATCAAATGATTCATAATCAAATGATCCCAAATCACCTGACTTGTGCAATTTGGTCATGCGTTTTTCATTTATGTGGCCTAAACGACAATGCCATAAGTATGAGGTATTTAGATTATCATGTTTCATTCTCTTGGTATCCACATTATGTACTTCTTTAATTAAATCAAGAACAAAAATACCATTCTCAATGATAGCTTTTGCATAAAACATATTGTTCTTAAAAATGTAACAACATTTGTCCTTCAAAGAAATATCATAATCGTTCATCAAACGACTGAAAGAAATAATACTTTTGGATAAGGCTAGAACATAATAACAATTATTTAATTCCAGTACTAATCCACTAGGAAGAGGCAAATAGTAAGTCCCCACAACTGTTGTAGAGATGTTTTGTCCAGTAGCTGACTGCAAACATATCTCTGCCTTTCCAACTCTTCTAAAGCTTCTAAGCCCCTGTAGATCATTACATAAATGAGATCCACATCTGGTATCTAATACCCAAGATTGTTTTGAAGCAATAGAATAAGTATTAATTTCAATCATATGAATACCTGAAGTAGATGCAACAGCTTGCTTCTTCTCCTTAAGAGAATCTAGATAGGCCTTGCAGTTACGCTTCCAATGACCATCTTTTCCACAATGGAAGCAAGTTCCTTTGGGATTCTCTTTCTTGGCAACCTCCTTCTTGGAGATCCCACCATTCTTTGGCTGTGCCTTGGTTATCTTCTTCTTCTTCTTCTGCTTCTTGCCTTTAGCAGAAGTGACAACCATGACACTTTTTGGATCTTTCTTAAATGATCCATCAGCTGTCTTGAGCATGTTGATTAACTCAGGAATGGATACTTGGATCTTGTTCATGTTGAAGTTAAGCACAAAAGGTGCATAACTTGGAGCCAACGAGTACAAGATTAAATCTATGTAAAGATCATTATCCATAACATAGCCAAGTCTACTCAAATGCTCAATATACCCATACATCTTCAATGCATGAGCAGCAGCTGAAGTGCCTTCCACCATTTTGCAACTAAATAGAGCTCGAGCAATCTCATATTGCTCAGTTCTAGCCTGAGAAGAATAAAGCTCCTCTAGATGCAAAACGATGGTTCTAGCATCCATCATTTCATGTTGCTTCTGAAGCTCCGAGGACATAGCACCCAGCATCAAACATGCTGCTGCTTCACTATCCTCCATGTATTTTCGATAAATGCCTTTGATCTCATCAATGGCATCATCTGATAGAAGTGGTAGTAGATCTTTATCCAAGACATAATGGATCTTTTCAGCCCTGAGAACAATTCTCACTTGCCTGATCCAGTCAGAATAGTTGTTGCCAACCAGCTTGTTATCCAAGATTGATCGTATATTAATGTTTGATGTGCTCATGATGATGACCTAGATGTGAAAAAGAAAAGATATGAGAGTATGTTCATATATATGTATGGATTAATAAGGTCTTTAATTAATCCATTTACTCCCACTATTTTATTGCGAATTAATAGCCCTCACTATTTAATCCGAGAAAACCCGATGGTTTTCTTAGTGGGCCAATATCCAATCCTTGATATGTAATTTGACCTTGACTGTGGTCAACAAGCCAAATTCCATACCCTTGAAAGGTAGGTATCTCTATACCAATTGTGTCTCTACACAACTATTGGATCATTAGGTTATCAACTCTTGATGCATGCATATCATATATGCATTCCCTAATCTTGCCTCTAGAACCATTAGCCTTGACTGTGGTCAACAAACTAATGGGCTAGCTAAGATGACCCATTTAATTAGATTTGAACATATTCGATATAATGTGAGCTTGACTGTGGTCAACAACCCACACTATAAAGAACTCTGGTTCTCCTCAAATTAATGGAAGGCTTATATACCTTAGTATTTGTTTGAGGGTTTTAGTTAATTAAGTCTCATCATACATGGTTGGCATACATTGGTATGCATCCTATATCTATCACATAAATATAAGCATACAAATATGGCATAGTTATGGACTTCACTACATTGATTTCCCCGAGCCAAGAGAGAAATCAAAAGGTCACACCTAGGTAGTATGCATGATTCAAACAGGAAAAATAATTACATTATCTTCAAGCTTGTTGGATCTCCATCCGGCCCATCTTGCTCCTTGAAAATGGTCTCCATCTCTATTTCTAATTCTAATCTAAGTAATCTAATTACATATTACAATTTGAAATCAAATACAAACCAAAAACAAGTGGCCGGGACATGAAAGTCCTCATTGGGCCAAAACATGCATTATGCTCAATCACATTGGGCTTTGTCCATAACTAACCATCATGCCAATCATTCACCCTTATATGCCTCTCTAATGCATAAAGAAATGGATTACTAACTTTGTTTCAACTTTTGAAACAATATTTTGAGTTATTTTAATGATGTGATCAAATTAGGAAACTTTTTCCATTTTGGAAACTTTCATTTTAGGAAACCTTTTTGCATGAATGTGTTATTGTCTTAATAATCAATCAAATTGATTATTAATTAATTATAAATTGATTATTTAATTAATTAATCATATTAAATAATTAAAAGAATCAATTTTCGGCTTAAAACAAGTGTAGGCCGAAACCCATAGAAGAAAAACCCTAAGTGTGTTCACACACAAACTAGTTTTGTGTCATTTGGACCATTTGGGCCTTTTGGAATGAGCCAAGCCCACTCCAGCCCTTAAAACCCATTAATAAACTTAATTAATGTTTATAATAGTTAATTTAAATCAGCTCCTTGGGCCCACCAAGTCATCCACTAATTTAAACCAAGTCCGTAAACATAATTAAGCCCATTAAGTGGTTTTAATGAATTAAAATTAATCAAATTAATTTAAGGCCCATTTTAATTAATCCAATTAATTAAAAACACTTTAATATATCATATATATAAGATTTAGAAGATCAAAAGTCGTTCTAACCATGAACACATCAAGAACACACGAAGAACACCAATTTATCGAACTTTTCGACAAAACTAGTTTTCATGCAAAACTTGTTCGATTTTAATTCCGTTCGATCCTACGGCTTAATATCACATATTAAACACATAAAATATCATCTAAATGATTTTTAAATGGATCCATAAGAAATTAAATTAGAACAGCCCCTACATTACCTAGGGTTTCATGCCAAACCCTAATGGGTTTCACGCCAAACCCAAATCAAAATGCTTCAAAAAATTCGTTTTTGTTTCCACCAAATTTATTTGATCACACATACAACCAGAAATCAATATTTCTCATTCATGAACAATCAAATCTAATATTTTAAAGTTCACGAAATAAATAACTCAAAACAAAACAAAACTTATTCCGCAGAAAAATATAGAATTGTATATCCATGGCAAAACCGTGGCTCTGATACCATGTTGGAATTTAACGGTTACATGCATCACATACATGAGCGGAATTAGAAAATTTTTTAACCATTAGATCTGATCTTGCCATGAATACACAATATAACTATATGAGAATAAGAAAAATCACCTTTGATTTTTGTTGAACAGTTGATTTTACTTCGCACCGGGTTGTCGCAAACCACAGTGTCCAAAATCGAACACCTCCAATGAGTAATCCACACTAGAGAGGGGTAAATTGAACCAACAAATTGGTGTTCAACTAGGGCTGGCCGAAATTCCCAAGAGCTAGCTTGGGAAGTGGCGCAAAAGTGGAGAGAGAATTAAGAGAAAAGGACTTTCCTTTTGTTTTAATCACTTAACCCTAATTCTCATTAGTTGGCCTTTTATAGTTAGGTTAAAATTCCAACTCCTTAATGAGATTGGGCTCTTTAAAATTGCTGGAGAATTATTAATTGGGCCTCTGGAATTAATTATAATCATTTGGGCTTAATTAAATCCAAATTAAATCTTTTCATAAAAGACCATGCACAAAATCCACAAACTAGGCCCTTTGTGCATCTAATTGGATTTAAATACCCAAATGGATTCCAAATCCAACCAAATTAAATATGTGAGTTCCATAACACTTATGTAACATATATAAATTAATTTGGTCCAAGAAAAAGCCCTCCAAGCCCTTCTGTTTGGAGTTGGCATGTAGCCCTCTTCTGGAGGGCTTCCTCCAGCTTCTTCATTCTTTTGGCCCTTTATAATTTCTCCAATGGTCCTATTAATTATTATATCAGTCCTATAACACTTATAGTAGTCTTATAACACTTATAAGACAATAATAATTAATCATGAAATACATTATTTCATTTAGATCCAATTTACAGAACATTTCTCAAAAGTTCCGCGAACAATTTTATTTGATCATAATTAATTAAACTCTTTAATTAATTATTATCATATTCTCCTCTCTACCTTTATAATAATATCAAATATTATTATCCTTGTCATTTTACCATTTTACCCTTTTCTCTATATGTGTGTGACCTATTGGGTTCCTGTCCATGTTGGCAGTATAATATGTAATTGTGAGTTCTATTCAAAACTCACATGATTTAAACTCCTTTAAATCATTTTATCAATCTCTATTGATATTTTGATACATCATTATACAAGTCATGATTGGCCTCTAGCTAGGCATCATGACTACCCAAATGTCAGGAAAGTCATGTGGTTTGACTGTACCCTTCCATAGAAACAGTTACCGTGCAATTACTCCTTTCACCACTCTTATCTCAATTAGATTATGAGTATGGATTTCTGTCAACTCATATAAATCTAATTATGTATGTTCTATTAATTTAACCATTGTTCCTAAATGCCCTTCATGGATCTCCATCCATCTCGGCATATTACTCTGGCTAGAGATTCTCTGAACAAGGCAATTATAGAATCATGCGCGATAACTTCCCTTGTTAAATCTGGGATGGTGAATCCTTTGTCAATCACTCAACTATCTTCAAGTAGGTCATGATATACCCAATCTCCTAACTATGTTCACTCCCAGTTGGAAGTAATCAGTTATGGAGTCAAAGTATACCACTTGCTACTTAAGATAACTTTGGTGATCTCAAGTCTAAGGATACTTGCACAACCGCTATGAAGAGATTCCTCACTGACATAGATTTAATATCCATATGAGGATTCTCTTTGCAGGTCTCCAATGAACTTGTTCCTCTAACAAGCATCCACATGTTAGCTTTGATTATCATCCATAATCACAACTATGAGAACCATTGCTTGAACCATTCAAGAAGCATAACATGTGCTAGTCTGTCCGAATTAACAATGTCCTATCTTGTTAATTCTATGACTAGGGATATTTAGATATTAACACATTTGCATGCGATAGACATCTCACATCATGAACACCTTCATGATTGCCTTTGCACTGTGTTTATAATATCTAGGACTTCATTTATTAATTTAAGATTTACAAACTCATGTATTCAAACACAGCATTAATAAATGAATGATGCCTTTTATTAAGAATATAAATTTCATACATATGAAAAACATCCCTATTACATGGGCTCTAGGGCATACTCTCTAACAGAAGAGGATGAGCCAGTACTGGTAGTGAAAAATGAGAGCCCTACAGTAGAGGATAGAGCCCTAAAGAAATTAGAGGAGAAGATTAAGGCAATGGCATGCTTTTTGCCAACTGAAAGGGGAATCAAACCTGAAGATAGAGATCTAGATAGTGAAGAGTTATTGCTCCAAAGGTTCAAGATGCCAATTTGCCTAAGTTTGATGGTACTTTAGACCCATCAGCACATGTAAATTAAGACACATTAGTGATGAAGGGAACCACTTTGACTAGAAAGTAGAGGACTGAGTATTTCTACCTCAATCTGATAGGCCCTGCCATCAATTGGTATTACAGGTTAGATTATAGGACCAAGGAAGATTAGATTTATTAATAAAGGAGTTTATAAAGTTGTATGAATGTAGCATCAGAATGGAGATCACTCTTAAAGATCTAGAGCTTCTATAGTAAAAACCTGATGAGTCCTTCTATGAGTATCTCATTTAATGAAGGAATAAAGTAATGGAGATAAAGCGAAAGCTAAACACTCTCGATCAGATCAGACTCTTCATAAAAAATATGAGTCTATACTTAAAAGAGGGACTTAAGATAAAAGGTTTAAAAGACTAAGAGTCTCTCAAAGACATCACCATTGAAGCTAAAGGAGTACTTGGAAAAAAGGGCATTTGCTACGAATTTAAAAAGAAGCAATCATGACAACAAGTAAAAAAATGGAAACTCAAGTTTTAGGGGTAATAATGGGGTTGGAGAAGTTTCAATTGATGTCTTGGTAGCTCACTCATCTCAGTAGGCAAGGAGAGTTACAACCATTGCCAATAAAGCTAGCCAGAAGCTAGGGGAAACCTGGATACAAGAATGATTGGTATTGTACTTACCACCAATACACAAGGCATAAAATTGATTAATGTCATCCCCTATGATATCGTATTCAAGATTTGTTTGACACCCAGTAAGCATCGATCCTAAAGGGGAAGAATTAAAGCTTTCTTTACAATCTTTATTTCATCACTAACCTTAAAGGCATCATCTAGATAAAGATAGGGCCTAAATAGTTTTTAATGAAATAATAAGTGTCCTTAAACTAAGTTAACATTTCTTCCTTTTGATTGCATTAATGATATAAACTTTCCTTATATTTGCAATGTCTCATCATGCATGACAATAACCATAACTCATTTCTAGGACATTAATTCATTGAACGTTGCTCCACTTGATCTAAAGAAAAAATAACATCTTCATTGCATCCATTATGACTCCTAAAGTGACCTAACTTTGAGACATGAAAAAAAAAGAAACAAAAAAATGAAAAAAAAGAAAAAAGATTGCACCACTACATATGGTGTCAAATGCCTTTCTAAATGAGTTAATGGGAAATAAGCTATCAATTACACTTACTTTGAACTTGACATGTCTTTGCTATTATTCCCTTTTGCAACCATGACCACACAGGGAAAGTCTTCTATCAGGCTCAAAGGCAAGTTTCAGTAAGTTATTGGTTTTCCCACAACAAATCCTAATATAAAGATGGATACTCTATCTCACCAGTTATACTATCCTCAAAGGCCATTTTCTAAACCATTAATGTTAGTTGCCTTGGAAAGCCTGGATTGTCATGAGATTAGAATAAAATACAGCTTAAGCCATAATTAAAATGCTATCATAACAGTCATTGTTCATTTGAGCCATAACCAAGAAGACTTCTTAGTAAAAGAACCATACATAGCTGAACACACACTATAAGAAAATTGATTTTTAACGATCAAAGTTTAGTGAAGGGGTGAAAATCCAATAGTAAAAACACATAAATAGTGAAGGGAATTTAATCCGATCATTAGATCTTAAATTTTCTTATTATTTAACAAAAGGTTTAAATTTAGTGGTTGAAAGGCTAAAAATCCAATTGTTATTGCCTTAAACAAAATTAGCGGGATACAAAATTATTTACCTCTAAAATAATTCTCAATTATTTTATAAAAAATAAAATACAAAATACTAAAAGGTGAAAAAATTTTCCAAAATGCAAACCCATTTCTATTCAAACTTTTAAAATGTAGACTCATCTAAACCTAATAGAAATTATAGAAGCTTCGATTGCTATCCCTTTTATTTTGCAAGATCAAGTTTAATTTTTCCAACTTTAATTGGTCTGGGGTGCCCCTTCTTTTTATTTTAATATCAGATGAATATCACTTTACTTTTTATCTTCCAATCAAATAGGAAAATAGGGCATTTATTCATTATTAAATAATGAACTCTAAGATATTTTGAGGATTTGGGAATCTATTGGGTTAATCAATCTAGTAAAATGGGTAAGCAATATCGTTTTATTTGGTTCTCATTTCTTTGAAATTAAATTTTTTAGGTTTTTCTTTTCGATATTTTGATTTTTTTGTTCATTTCAAAGTAGCATCTGCTACTTGCTAGGTCTCTCTTATCTTCCATATGTCGATATTTTTAGATAAATTCATGGTATTTTTAATGTATGCCAAACATTATCTCTGATTGTAGAGGCAAATGTTGTGGCACTTGCACTAATAGATGCATTATTAAGCTGATATTTGAATTTTGGAACTCTCAACAAATTTTCATTTGAGATTCTAAGATCTAAAATAGTTATGCTGGGCATTAAGATCTTTTAGATAATTGGTTGTGATTCATAAAATAGTATACTCGATTATTGCAATGCATTATTTCTATACATTACATAAATTTGTTATTCTCTATAATGATTTTACTTTGATTTGGTTCTTTAAACTGAGGCACTACACTTTGCTGTATAATATAATTGTTGCATAATTACCTAACATTATCATTCTCTTAACATTGTAGCAACTCTAATCTCTCTATTCCAACTCAAAAAGCCATCCTTTCTATAAGTTTCTCTTTTTCTAATATCTCTTTATTGTTATGTGTGTTCTATTCTAAGAAGGCCCATGGAAATATTTTTATTTTTCATCATTACCTTTAAGCAAGAGCTAAGTAAATCTTAAGAACGTGTTGAATTGGTGTTGAATTAATTCTAATTGATCATTAATTATTACTTTTGGATTACAGGCATGAAAGTTGTAGTATGTGTACTTGAGCTTATATTTATATTAATCAACTCAAATTAATCAAATTCTAGCATTCCTTTTCATTTTTTGGCCATTCCAGCTTAGGATTTGGCTTTTAAGTGAAGGCATCACCTATTACGTTTTCTAATCTAGATATAAAATGGACCCTGTCACTTCTAGATATAGGTTTGTAAGAAATGCTTAAAGTATGGGGTTAGTGTACCCATAAGAGATAGTTGATACTAAATTACTACCTCTTTAAATTATTTAAAGCATAATATTTTGGGAGTTAAAGAGAGAGCTTCATTGCAAGTTTTTTTTAGATTTTTACTTCCTATTTCAATCTTTACAACCCAAATAAGGTAGATTTCTATCTTATGCCATTTAATCACCGCTAAACCATTTGCTAATATCTACATCTCCCACCTATATCCCTTAGCCATTATGTTAAATCTAATGAGAGGTGTAAGAATAGATTATCTCTAAAAAATAAAAAGTTTATTACTTCTAATCAATCAATTGGCTGCTGGTTATAATCCACAATGAATTCCTTATTTAAATGATAACCATATGATATTTATAGATATTGTGACCTGAGGCAGCCTAGATCAGTGTTACCCGATAATGAGGAAATAATACATTCTTTACATAGAGCATCAATCTCAATTTCTATTTTTTGTGGTCATCTTTTAAGGGTTTTGATTTCATCTTTTAAAAGTTTGAGAAATATTTCAGAAAAAACCTAATTTTAGTCCTCTGGCAGTGACAAACGAATATCTATCATGAAAGGATGGTTGTCTATGCTGTCATTCCCTAGTCCAGGTTAGAGCACGTTAATTTTGTAAATTATGGGGACTTGTATAAGGGATAACCATTTGTCAATGATAGATGCCTAGCTGTGGTGTATTTCCAAATTTTTCCACATTTTCCAATTTTGAAAAGAATGGATAAATATCAAATTTGGAATAGCTTATCAGCCCATATTCTCAAGATTTTAAACTTTCTATCTTGAGGAAGAAAAGATGGAGTTTAATTCCAACTCTTTCTTAGGTATAAAAATAAAAAGATTAGGGTTTTTTGGGTTGTGTCTATCATTTTTTTGACACTTTGGAAAGAAAAAGAAAACACTCTTTGAGGAAGGGAAGTTTTAAAAACTAAAATGATTTTTGTTGAGCATAGAGATCAAGATCAAGGTTTTGAAATGTGCTTTCTAAAGTTATAGAATCAAGAAATCCTGAGGGTAATATTCTAAGGTGCCATCCCCTTTCTTTCTCTAAATTTCATAACATAAGCATGTAACACCCTAATCCACTAACCATGATAATAATCAAACATCATCATAAACCTAGTAAAGACCAGGTAGAAATAATAATAATACAGGCCATAATTACATACCATAAAATGAATATATCAAACTTATAAATAAAGAATCACAACATAAATGGCCTTCTGCACATGTTAAAATCATCAAAGGGAACCATAATCTGCCATATCTTCTCTTTTAAAGTGGTCAACCACAAAAGCTATCGATCCCACTAAAGCTTATTCTAAGACCTACACAGATAAACAAACTCGTGCTAAGCTATAAAGCTTAGTGGGGAATAAAACTCTAAAGATAACCTATTTCCATAATTCAACTCATCATACGCAACTTTCACAATAACACAAAAGAATATATGAGTCTATTATATTGATCATTTCACAAAGGACATTCCTAAGGGAGTCCTCAAACTTAATAATAATACCATACTTACTAACATCTAGAGCATTCTGTAACTAATCTTGTTCCGAAAACTTGTCAAACTACTATTATCCTCTTACTTCTTTTCTTTCTTTAAACTAATTTGATTCATACCCTTCATGAATCCTTACTACTTTAGCATTCAGACATTAGGATTATTGATAGTGCAAAACTTTAACTTA
The DNA here is from genome assembly GCA_037975025.1 of Excoecaria agallocha. Lineage (NCBI taxonomy): Eukaryota > Viridiplantae > Streptophyta > Magnoliopsida > Malpighiales > Euphorbiaceae > Excoecaria > Excoecaria agallocha. The sequence continues at coordinate 44,973,035 of CM075810.1, read as the reverse complement.
ATATATTAATCACATTGCTATATAAGTTGTGCATTCAACATTAAGTCCATGCCCACGAAAGTGCTTATGTCATGTAACGACTATAGAGTTATTGTTAGGCATGATTTCTTCATATATTTTTACACAATTCTCATTTCAGGTTCATGCACATGTATCCCTTAATGCTATCTTAGCATTGTAATTTAAACATCATACAACATCATATTATATCAAGCTTTCCACTTGATTTATATTAGCTTTATTAGAACACATATGTGGGTGTAATTATTCATATATACACTACAAGAAAAAAGGGTATTAGGGACCATAAAATAGGGACCAGTCAATTTTTCGGTCCTTAAAAGTATACTAATAAGGACCATTTTTTATTTGGTCTATAATTTTCAATTTTTCAATTTTAATAGTAAAAAGATTTAATCTAGTCCCTAATAGATGTAAAATCTGGTCCTTGAAACTATTTATAGCGGGACAAAAATGTGCCATTTGATAAAAATATTAAAAAAAACATAAGTCCACTTGTGCCTAAAATCAATCTCCCTAAAATCCCTAAAAACATAGGTTTTCTTACACCTAAAATCAATTCTCTGGTTTATCCTCTAAAAAATCCCTAAAATTAATCTCCTTTTTCCCTCTGCCAATCCACACCGTCCACTATTGGTCACCACCGCCTACCGTTCTCCAGTGAGTCTTAAGTTCTTTCTTGGTTTTACTTTTTTTTCATTGAGTTGTTCTTCAGTGAATCATTTTCTAGTGAGTCGTTCAACTTTCTACCGTTCTCTAGTGAGTCATTCGTCCGTTCTTTCTTCGTTTTGGTGAGTCATTCGTTTGTTCTTTCTTCATTTTGGTGAGTCGTTCATTCTTTCTTCCTTTTTTTCATTCTTTCTCGATTTTTATGAGATCCCCATTAAAGTAGTGGCTTAAGATTGAGATGGGCACACTAGGAAATGGATCTGGTGATCTTGCTTTTATTGACATACGAATAGGTACTTGAATCATAGTCATTTTTGTCTCATTTCATCTTGTTTAACAAAAAGATATAGTTTGCATACTTTGATATACTATGGCAGGTTTTGTGTTTTGGTTCTATGATAACACAAGAAATTAAGAACGAGCTTATGTGCTTCAGTAACTACTCAAAACTATCTAATACTTTGTCAGAGTCCTCTAAGTTTTTTGGTGAATTAGTTAGGAATAATATTTGCCATTCTCTACTGGCATTTTCTGTGGAGGTCCTATTTTTGTCTCATATGTGGTTCTTTAGTTTGGTTGTTTTGGTACTTTAAGTAGCAGTGGAAGTTAATTTAGTTGAATAACTTGTTGATCTCTTATTTCAATAATGAGTTTTTGAAGCTATAAATTCTTATCCATGAAGGATGCACTGGACGTTTCTTTTTTTGTCAACTTAAGTGGCCAAAGGTTATTTGTATTTGGTACCTTCTTAATCAAATGATTAGTGGTCAATTTTTTTAGGTGCAAGTCTCTTCTTTATGGGTTACATGGTGCAATTATCTGAGCTATGAGAGGCAATGGCTCTTGTCACTGAAGAAATCAACTTAGCCTTCCATGGCGTAGGAGCTAAACTGTATCCTTCTTAATAGATTTTTTCAATGTTACTTATCTTTTGAAAATATGGTGCCAATAAAAGTTGTATTCATCCTTAATGATATTACATTTAAGGGTTTGGAGATCTGGTGCGTGAAGAAGGACAAGCTCCAGTTGATTCCGCTTCTAAAATCTTTGTAGGGAAAGTTTTACTCTGGAAATGCTTATTTACACTTGAACGTGAGTTCATCCGGTGAATTTTCACTTATTCTTGCTTCATTTGGTTGTTCATTTAATGTTTTTATTCTATTTACGATGTATGTAATACATATTTCTTTAGTTAACTATGGATTGAATTCCTCATCGCTTGTTCGTTTCCCTGACAGACTGTTTCTTTTTTTTTCTACTGATAAAATATAATTGTCATTTGCTTGAAGCCAGGCTAGACAATATTGATTATGATTTTAAAGGTGTTTATTCTATCATGTGCCTTTTTCTTGGTCATCCTTGAATCACAATGATGTATCCATTCTTCACATTGCATCAAAAAATTTTCTCTTCAGCGGGTACAATTCTAGCATAAAAGAAAGAGCTAAAGCTTTGGAGGTCATTCAGTTTATTAAAGATAACAAGCATGGAGGAAAATGTCAGGTTGCAACTATAGGTTGGAATCTCTTTATAACTCTTTTGGCATGAGCACACTTACACTCATAAGGGAATTCCAATGAACTGCTCTAGCCCTGCAGAGGATGGAAAATTTGTTAATGATTCTGATGTTGGTGAATTTTAGAGTTTGTTGGTGGTTATGTTCCCATTCCAAAGGACTTGCCCTCTAGTGTTCAGATAAAATTTGATGCCCCACCTATACAACTGTTCTGGTAAGATTTACCTTTTTTTTGGCTCACCTTTTGCTAGGTGAGTCTTACCTCCCATTATGTTCTGCATTTGCTTCTGTTATTGGATTTTGCAAAAAATTTTAATAACTTTTTAAAGCTCAACTAGATCACTTAAAAATTGGATGACATAGGTCAGAAAAAGGATACAGTTCATGAATTCTCTACAAGTATTAATAATAGTTGTTATTTCTCCTTAATTTTCTGAAATTGATTGATTATTAAGTTTACTCAGATTTGAGGGAAAATGCTTATATTATTGCATGAATCACAATTGTCTTCCTCCTCATTATGTTGCATGCATGCATCTTTTTTTCCTCTCAGTTATTACTCTGCATATTTACTCGTGAAAAACTAAAGGTTCTCTTATCAGCAGGATAACCTTACAGGGTAAACTATGTCCAATTAAAGGTAATTCATTAGACAAACAATGCTTGAGTCAAACAAGTGTTATATGTTAGGTTGTGGTGCTAAGACTTTCGTGTTGATGGGTAGAAATACTTCAATGATAGAAAGGAAGACATCGATTTCATAGGAGTTTATGTTAGACACACAAACTAGCGAAGGTGCTACTTTTACAAGAATATATCTATTAGTTTTAATGGAAATAGTAATGGAAGAGATCTCATAGGGGTTTATGTTTGATACACAAACTTGTCGATTTTCATCTTTCCTTTTCTTCTCAATTTTCAGCAATATTTAAGTGTCAGGGCTATGATGTAAATGTGCTTCCTAATGATGAAGATTTCCAGCCCTACATAGATTACTAAGGTAAACCAAAAGTAGTTTTTTACTGATACGCAACTAGTTTTTGGGCTATGCCTACAAACTACTGCAATCCTATATAACCTGGTGCATTCTTAATTGTTTAGGTTGGGTGGGTGAATGGGGGTGAATGAGCTAATCATGGTTCTAGTTCAGGAGCAACTAAAGCTTTATAGTGGAGATTGTTATATTGTTCAGTGTATATATGTTGGTGATGGAAGGAATGGGAACTTATTTTATGCATGGATTGGTTGGAAAAAGTGTACTGGTATGCATGGTGGTGAAATGTCAATAATTATTTAGACTATTTCACATGTTATCATGTATGCTATGAGGTGACATATTGAACTTGGGATAAGATCAGGTGGCAGTTGTTTTCAGCTAGAAAAATTAAGCTTTTTAGCTTTTTTTTTCATTTTTTCTAGAATTTACTTCAACAAAATAAGTGTCTTTGTCAAGTTATTTCCCCCCAAAAATTCTTGTGAAATGCAGATTGACTAAAAAAAGGGTTAAAAAGGACATATATATATATATAATTGGTTGATTTTTGCGTTTGCATATTATTATCACTAAAATTGTTCAGTCCTAAACTTTTTTATAGCCAACTTTCTTCTTAATTCTTAATTTGATTTTTCTGAATTGGATTAGATTGTAGAGCGGATTATTAATGAATTTGCCTGATATATCCTCCCTGGTTTTCTTATAATTTTTCTTTGCTTGCAGGAGGATAGAGTTGATGCAATCTCCCATCTGAATACTCTGGCAGACTCAACCAAGGCGGATTCTGTGTTGGTTAGTTCTATTCTATGTTTAACATGCATCAGTCTCTTAGCAAAAAACAACGGTTAACTTGGATATTCAAGTAGTAGTCATATGCTATATAGCTGTCTCAATGTGATTAAAATAATGTCCAAAGCTATGAGTTATATGAGGTATAATTAATACTAAACATGTAAGTTTGAACAATCTGCTCTGCCATCAGGTTAGCATTTTATTTCCCCTGTTGTGAAGTATCCCCATTCAATTCTATGTCTAATCTTCTTTTTCTTTCTCAATTGGATTTGTTGCCATCTCATTCCTCTTTTCTGTTTGTTTTCCTAGAAAAGAGAAAATAAAACAAGCAAGAGAAGAGGTAACAAGCGTTTTAGATTGAATTCAGGTATTGCAATGTTTGTTTTTATTTTAACTGCAAATTATTTCTTTTTTTTTAAATTGTATTTTTTTAATTTATTCTTCTCTTTTATTATCAATGATCTGTGATTCTCTCTTTCTTTTGCTTCAACTTTGCATTTTTAGGATGTGAATTTGCTCTTCAATTTGAAGATATTTTGGATCTACTCTCAAAATGTGAAATTCGGCTTCTAATTTAGGATTATTTTGCATATGCTATGACTATTTAGGATAAGCAATTTTAAGACGTAACACAAAACCTTTAAAAGTTAAATTACATATTGAACATAGTAATTGCTAAGTTCTTATCTAAGTATATGCCAATCAGCATAACAGCTTATAGAAAGTGAAAAAGTGCAGAGTTGTTTATAGCCTAAATCTCACAGTCCTAACTGAGAATTTTATGACCTGAGCCCTTTAACATGCGAAACATATGAAAATAATTTATTGCACTCCTTACACCTTTATCTCAGATATTTTTGGTGCTTCCTCTCATATTTGCTTATTTTTTATTTTTAAAATTGTGTAATAGAGAGAAATGCTCTTTGTTGAATTTTTACTGAATCAGCTTTTGTAGTGTGGCATTTGAGGCAGTAAATTGTGTTTTTGTATGCATTATTAGGGCTTCTCTTTTTACTCATAAAATGTCAAATTCATGACTTTACTAAGTTTTTTACTTAATCATGTATTCAGTAGTAGATTACTGCATACTATAATAATTATGAAGTACTATTCCCTTATTTCTTGAGAATTTCATATAATCCTTGCAACGTACTAAAATCAAGCTCGCACATCTGTGCTTTTATATGCCTGATTGAATTTTTTATATTCCAAGTCAATATTTTTTTGTTTTAATCTAATATTTCATTCATTTTTTTCTATTAGTATAGGTAGATGTTGTAGACCTTGAGTATAACCGATTAAGTGAAACGGAGGAAATATCCCCCAGGTGAAAACTCATTCTTCTATACATTGAAACCAGATCAAACTAAGCAAAACAATAAGATTAAGACTTTTTCTATAGCTTACCAGTTATTGGGTTACTAGAGCTGAGTTATACTAATCAAGATATTACATCTCTACTATAGGAAAAAAGATTCAAACTAAGAAAAACAAAATGGTTGAGTTTTTTTTCTAAGTTTCCTATTAAGAATTGATTAACAATAATCAAAGCAACCTTTGTTAGGAATGAACCTTTTCTTCTATTTGGGTGTAGAACTTAGAGCTTATCAGTCACCTGATTGAGGAAAGGAACCATGCCTAGTAGTTCTCATTTTTATACATGAGTCTAAAGTGCTCTGCTTTAATATGCTGTGCAAGTTGATTCTTTCTATGCTTATAAAATGTTGTGAAAGAATTTTATACGATTCTTCTACCGATTAAAACTTACTATCAAGCAAAATATGTAAGCAGTGGTATATTTTTCCCTTTATATTAAGTTCTTGTTGCTGCCCTTGGATCTCTGAGTATGACAAGTGTACATATATGTTGATTTCACTTCATGGGTTTGATTTTATTTTATTCATTGGTGTGATATCATTTTTAATTAAGACTTCAAAGTAGATTTCGAGACCTTTTGTTTCCTCTTTGCTATATTGTAATAAATTTCTAGTCCTATAAACGAAGTTGGTTAAATGTCACGATCTTTTACATTTGTCAGCATTTAAGAATATTGTGTTGGCAGATTAAGCATAAATAGAAAACAAACATTTTTATCCTAGACTTGAGTTAAGATTGGGCAACTTTGTGTGATAGGTCAGTTTGGTCCTTTACAACTAAAGAGTAATTACATTGAAATGTAAAGGACAAAAAAATAAGAAAAGTAAACGAACATGACATGGATGAAAACTAAAAGAAAGGCTTTGGTTTTTATACCAGGCTTAGAAAACAAGGCAGCTTTTGGGACAAAATGGTTTGTCTCTAGTTCAAATTTCAAATTCATTCAAGTGAAATATGAAATGTATTGATCTTTGTATCTGCATCTGTGTTAGTTGATCTTTACAGGTACTAGCATTGTCTATTTTCCTTTATTGGCTTTACTCGAATATGTTGTTAGCTTTTTGGTGTGTTGTTAGATTTCTGGTACCCTGCATTGGTATATTTTCTGGCTTATCGATATTGAGGATATCTCTCTTCATAGGTCTTATTTATAATTTTGGGATAAGTCTCAACTCTTTAATATATAGATGGCAATTCCCTGTTGTTTGATCCTACTTGGGACTATCTGTTTGTGGATATCTGTAGACTTGTGGTCTTTTAGTGGTAGCAGTGTTGTTATTTCTAGTTTTCTTCTCAGCTACTGTCAGCATCCATCATTGTGTCTCGGTGGTGTTAGGTTGCTTGTTGTTAGATATGGTTGTTGATTTTGCTTTCTCTTACCACAGATGAGAAGTTCTAGGAACAAGTTTTTTTAATGTAAAATTGCAGGAATGTTGATGTATGTTTTATTTATTTTTTTAATGGTTATTTTAAGTAATTCTTTCTTGTATTCTAATTACACTATAGGAATGTTGCTGTTTGGTAATTTTAAGTAATTCTTTCTTGTATACTAAGCTTGAAAAATGTTAGTTAATAAAGTCTTACATCCGACAAGGTCTATAGATCCAAAGCTTGTTTTCAAATTTAATTTCTATTTTCCTTTTTCTAAATATTTCTCTCTTTTACCTATTATATACATATATATGCTGTATATTACTTGCTACAAAGGAAACATGTGGGCTATCTCCAATAGCAACATAAACTGATAAGAACATTGGAAATTAAATGTTTTCAGCTTTAATCTTGATGTAAGAACATTTGAAGCTTTTGTCAGCAAGTCTTCAAAGTTGTAAGCAATTGGAAATTAAATGTTTTTCAGCTTAAAATGTTCTTTGTATTAATTGATAAGCAAGTTTTATTTAATTTGCAGGAATGCTGCTATAATTTGTCAAGTATATAATTGACAATGAAGGTTTGAAGACTTCATGCAAATGTTGATAGCTATTTTGTTAGGAAATTGTAGAGATGTAAATCATCTTATTTTTTTAGTTATTAATTTTTTTGGAAAGGGGTTGTATAAACAATATTTTTGTTCATATGATGATTTTTTTGGATGTTAACTCTTACATTTGTATTCATTACAAATTATATATATAAATATATATATATATATGAAATGTTGGGATTATTGTTTATATATGTATATATTATTTATGAATTATATAATACAATTGAATTTATAGAATTAAAAATTTTATTTATTTTGGAATTAACAGGAATTATATCCCTTTTAGTGACTAGATTAGAGGCTAAAATATTGGTCTTTTATTAACCTTTTAGTGACCAGATTACAATGGTCCTTAAAGTTGGTCCCAAAAAACAATAGCGATGGGATATAAGTTGTCCTCTTTGAATTTTAGCGACCAAATTTTCGATCATTAAAAAGTTTGATTAGTCACATGAACTAATTATTTGGCACAAGAAATCTAGTCTTTAATACTTTCTAGGGACCTGTTATTTCTAGTCCCTAAATTTTTGTAGGGACCAAATTTTTGGTCCTTAAAGGTTGTATGGGTCACGTGATGTGGATTAATTTGGACAAGAAATATAGTCCTTAATATTTTTTAGGGACCAGAATTTTCTTGTCCTTAATAACTTTTAAGGACCAGATGTCAAATCTGGTCCTTATTAGTCATTACCGATGGAGCCTTTAAAGACCAGAAATCTGGTCCTTATTGACCTTTAAGAACCAATTTTTCACCTTTAAAGACCAGATTTCTGGTCCTTAAAGGTCATTTTCTTGTAATATATATATATATATATAACTAGACTATCAAATTGCATATGATTACAAAGAACCGACTTTACATATCATGGTTACCCGATAAGGTTTCCATATCATATGCATACATTTCATAAATCAGATAGTACATGATACTTAGCATGCATGTTACAGTTCATATGAATTTTAGTACAATATTGTACAATTGGGGGTACATATATTCACCGTGGAACCATTGGTGGAGTCAACTCACACTGGCACTCACACGGGAACCTTATAGTTAATGTGAGATACCATAATTAAGTCATACTAAACATAGCATTTTATTTCTTAAATACAGTTATATCCAAAGGAATTTAAGATAAACAACACACTATAATAGGCCATTCATTAAGTTTATGTTAAATAAGTGAAGCAATCAATGCATATATATATTACTTCATTTCTTATACTTGTTATCATTTTTAATAGCCTGCCTAAGTACTAGTTCAAAAAGTGGATAACGATAGCAATGGATATTTAAAGGTATCAAACAATAGATATCTGAAGATATCAAACATAAACCTAAATAGGGCCAAGCAATGGTTCCAACAAGGAACAAACAATAGACCCAGACGAGGTCGAGCAATTGTTCCATTAAGGAATAAGACCCAAACAGGGTCAACTATAGCAGCTGCAACTGTATCCCTCTAGGCATGGCTATCTAATCCATAACTAAACTAAGACCCGCAGGCTTAATCACTTTAAAAATATCTTGATTTAACATATTATTCTTTACTTAATACATCATTTGGCTGAAAGCCACATTTCATAAAGATGCATATCATTCTTATCATACATTAATGTTGAGCTTTAGGCTCTATTACACATGGATGCACGTTATAGTTGCGTCAACATCATTCATACATGTCATAGTAGTTACATGATAATGCAAACAAAATAAAGTATTACTTTCATATATCAATCTCATCATACTTAGTATTATGCATGAAGCCAATGAGGCAATTATAAAAGTGTAGTTCTTGCAATTAGAAAGTTTTCATAAGATTATATGCATGTCCATATATATATATGTGTGTGTGTGTGTTTACATATATGGCAACTTGTATCATAGCAATACGTGCTTTTTAGATACTCCAATATGTTCACATAATGAGTCAAACTATTCATTATAGCATGGTTGAATCAGTTATAAAATATTGACTTACCTAACTCATTGATAATTCTCAATGATGTACCTTGTTGCTGTCTACCGTAAGCAGCTTTCACACATCATCATAGCCCACATCAATGCATAATTACTTTAAACAATACTCATGCATTTATGATCTATATAGTAGTAATATACGTAGGTTTTCTTTTAGCTTAAGGTCAACACTTAAACATCTCTAGCCCCTTTAGCTCACTTTTATAGTCTATTAGATCATAGACAATAGGTTATCTACCTTAACCCGATCTTATATGCCTCAATCATCTTGCTAATAATTTTTATCTTATAACATTATATTTCTAGGTAAGTTATGTCAGGTTATTTCATCTTAATTTTAGCACACTACTAGTGGGCATGCGTTTACCCCATAGAGTGTAGGGCAACTAGGTAAGTATAGTCCTTTATATCAAGGCTAATTATCCCATCTCTCTTAACTAAACATAAACATGTAATGTTGCAAATATCTTCTTATTACTACTAAGCTAAATCATAGTATTTTCATGTTGTTGCAAAGGATTATCAATGTATGGCATTTGGGGAAAAACAATTTGCTTGGCATAGTACATACCTTATACCATACTATAGAGCATATTAAATAACATATAATCTTGTGATCACTATATTTCTTCTTAATCCTTTTAGCTTTACTTTAGGCTTATTAGGCGCTACGATACATTTTAGCAACCTAATTATTTTAGCATTACCATGTGTAAGTCCCTTTAATTCAGATGTCAAGTGAACCCTCATTTCTTAACTTAATGGGTTTAATTACCTTAAAACTCCACACTCTTTATATATATATATATATATATATATATATAAACATATACGGGGAGGTTCTCCAATTAAGTGATCATGCCTTATACACCATATGGGTGACTTATAGTTTAATTCACTCTACTTCTTCTTATAATAACATTCATATCTTTAAAATTCTGATAATACTTCATCTTATAATCGTATCTTTCTAACTTTATCTTTATAGACTTCAACATTAGAGAGAGTGAAAGGCTTTCATGATCTATTACTCCATCAGTAATCAAGTAACATAACAACCTTCACTTAATAACCATTTATCACCAGTCTTACTTACTACTAGTCAATTCACCTCAATTCTTGCTCTCTTAATAATCTTATAGACCATATAATACCGTGTTTAACATCCAAAACATGGCTTAATATTGGGGTGAGAGTATGCTCAAATGAGTGAAAGGAGTACATGGGGCCATGCAGTGGAGAGGAGAAAAGCATGCTTGGCATGCATCAATAATGATAGGCCTTACTTGGCTATGCAATTAGAGGAGAAAGGCCATAAGTGGCAGCACATGGGAAGTACAAGAAGCCTAAGTGGCCATGCATGGAAAGAACATAAGGCATTAATTGGCCGTGCGTGGGAAGAACATAAAACTTAAGTGGTAGTGCATGGAGAATACAAAGAAGTTGAGTGGCCGTGTAAGGAGAATAAAAAGAAGTTACATGGTCGTGCACCTCAAAGAATTGGGCCATACTTGGCCGTGTAAAGCAAGAAGAAAAGCCTTGTTTGGCCATGCAAGGGAGGAAGAAAAACTATAAGTGGTCGTGCATCTCAAAAAGGAAAAAGGCCAATTGGTTGTGCAAGGGATTTCGGTAGGCAGCTTAAAAGAAACCCAATTTTAAATCATACTCAACTAATCTAAGATTACTAGGTTTAACCTTTAACTTCATCGAAGATGACACATAAACAAGAACAAAAGCAAGTTCCCATAACAACCCAGGTGAATAGTATAGTAACCCTAATCTTAAAGAGGCAATTAAACCCCATACACGAAATCAATATAATAGCCCCATAACTTATTAAAGCTACAAATCTTTCTTTGACCCTTCTAATCCAACTCCTTTACTCATAATTCATTTCTTATCCTTATACATAGAGACAAAAAGTATGATTTATCATCTCTCTACATCCTTAATACCATAAATCAAACACAGGGAAGAAGATAAGAGATCTATGAGAAGGAAAACATTACCTTCATGATTTTAAAACATAAAATCCCTAAGTTTCCTCTTCTTCAACCCGAAGCTAGAGAGAGAGACCTCACTTCTTATTTTTTTGCCAATCTCGCACATCTCCAGGAAATAAGAAATAGGGAAGTGGGGTAAATATCTCCCTAAGGAAAATTCCCACTTTGCCCCTAAACATAACTTAAGCCCCTATATTACACTCCAATGCACCTAGGCACAACTAAACCCCAAGACTTCTAACTTACTTTAATTATATCCTCTTTTATCATAATTTTAACCATACTTAATTTATATACATGCTAAAATTACCAAAATACCCCACATGGGACTTAACTTTAATCATACAAAGTAATCAAGTCTTATCTCATTTAACCATAATCCGGTTAAGACCATGATTGGGTCCTTACAAAGCATGTAAATTAAGTCTTATTTTCTTTTATAATTTTATGCTATTTATGCATGTCTGTAATGTTGTATGATGCCATGATCAATATGATAATTATCTAGATATGTAGAATAATCTTTTAATTCATGTTTTACATGCTTTGTTGTTGATATTTCATAGTGTCACTTGATTTCTTTTGACTATTTATGCATGATTAATCTATCCCAACATGTTTTAAGAGGCATTTTGCTTTTATTCTATAGTCTAGCATGATTTAAAGTGTTGTAAATGTATGTGTAGGGATTAAGATTGAATTGCTTTATTTTAGGTTGAAAATTACTTTTTGTGTCTATCTTTTGAGTGACAGATGGGAAGAAGGCACAATAGATGGTCGTTTGTCAGAGTGACAGATAGGACATCGTAGTGCCTCTTTCTTATCCCACTCCTCACTCTTGCCCGGGGCATCAATTACTTGATTTTCTTGTATTTTAGTGTATTTTAATGCCTTTATGCTAATTTAGGTTATTTTCAATGTGTAATTTCTTTGAAGCTCATTTCTCATCTTTGTAAGCATGATTTTTAATCCTTATTCATTTTTATTTTAGTTTTACTTTTTTGTTATTACAGTAAGTTAGATTAATATTTATCTTTTTGTTGACATTCTATTTTATTTGATTTTTTTGTATGTTCTGTGTGAGCGAATTATTTTATACTTTTTGAGTTTTTTTAGGGAAGATGATTCTACTTTGGAAGTTATACACCATTTGGTTTCTTCTCTACCCACTCCCTCCTTTTGTATTTGCATTTAGATTTTTTATTTTTATTTTATTTATATTGCTTTATTTATGACTATGTTTTGATTTTTGTATTTTATTTTTGGATGCATTTTTTTTGGGTTGTAATAATTTGGTAAAAAAAAATATTTTTGGCATGCTAACTATAAAAGTCATCTAAATATTTCTACTTAATTAACTTTTATTTTCTAATAAAATGGATTAATATCCAATTTTCTAGCCCAAAATCACATGGTAAAAGGCTCTCATCCTATGTTTTATTAAATATTAGGAACACTCATCCCATATTTTATTAAAAATCGTAAAGACTCTCCATCATTTTTGTAAATATCCATTTAGGAAATAATATTCCCAAGACTCAACTAATTCCACATTTTATATAAGATATTTCATTTGTATATTATTCTTTCTTTTGGATGATTTGCTTATGTAATAACTTAAGTAGATTTCTTTGTTCGATTTAACCATTTTTATGATTGTTTGACATGTTTATTTACTTTCTTTGTAATGCATTGTGTAAGCAGGGAGATAGTGGACTAATAATTAAAAAAAACTTATTTATAAGAAACATCTAACCAAAATGAAAAATAAGAGTGATGTCCTGAACACCATTCTCTATTTAGGCATCAAAAAAGGTTAAGAATCATTTCCTAACGTTCTGTTCGGTGGCAAATCTATTATACCTTCCTCTTTGAGCCTATTTTAGATGCATTTATAAACTGACAATCAATAATAGATTGGTCCTAAATAATTTTTTATTGTGTAATGGCCAATTTATGAGATATAGCCTCAATCCGATCTTGAACCCTTAAAGTAGGCCTCCTAAAATCAACTCGGACAATCGAGCGAGCTTCGATGCTCATCACAATGGCAACTCTACTAAGAACTAAAGAGTCCTTACTCCCAAAATCTTCTTAGTTAAGTTATTAGAATTAAGTTTTCTTATTAATCGTATGCACATCACAATGGCATTTTTTGCATATATGCTAGAGCTTTAGAATTAAGTTAGTCATCTTTTTATAGCTTCGGTGATATCCTAAAATGTGCCCTATGTTCACTCACTATAAGAAGGTGTTAAGGAGACCTACCAGCCCAAGTCTAGTACCAAATGGTATAAGAAATGGTGACCCATTAGATATTATGCTTCTGATAAGCTATACCTATTGGTAGGGATCATGCTTGGGTAGCCCTAAAGTTTTATTCCCTTGAATTAAGCCTATGTAATGACACTAGCTACTTCCCCTAGGTTGTATAACCATAATAATTTTTGCTTGCTATATAGGCCTTTATGTATTGATGAAACTCAAAAAAATTGGGACGGTACCAATTAAAGGTTGCCATGCCTTGACAGGCCTAACTCAATCTGTATAAGTTAGTCAAAATACATATGGGTTATGCCCATCTAAGAAAGAAACTACATGACCTCTAGTGTGGGAGCAATAAGTTTGGAAGGCTTTGTCTATGCTTGTATGTAATTATGATTGTAGTCTAACAAAACATTCATTACATTAATGCATCATGTATATACCATATTTATGCATCATTCCTAACATTTAATTCTTATAGTGATCATAGCTTCATTTAGGTGGTCCAGAGGGTTAAACAATCACTTTATCCAGAGATTTATGTCTAAGCTATTGGGGTTATCATCAAAGTCAAGTTTAGAGTTGGGGTCTAAGATTAGTTTTGAGCTTTTAGAAAGTTGTATATAAATCATATCAAAAAAATGGATGATAAATAGCTAAATAAGATTGGAAGAGCTATGAATAAGGTAGCGAAGCTCACATCCTCAAGGTAAAGGCTAGCCACTTCTATTTTGGGGCCTCTAATGACATGAGATAAACTAGACCAAATGCTAAAAAGTAGCTTCCAAGAGTTTGAAAAGAGGATGGTGACCATGATTGGTGGCATGGTGACTTCTTTAACACCGCACACTGGAACTCGGCCTATAGTAATGACTCGTATGATAATAAAGCCAACGTATATTGAGGATGCTACCATGACGATTGCAACTTCACCTCGAGATCTATTAAGGAGAGAAAGGATGCAAAAGCTAGAGAATGACTATATTAAAGAGGATGATGAAGATTATGACACTCATGTAATGAATGTGAGGAATAAGGGTCTTAATGATGAAGATGTAGCCTTTAATAAGATGGAGGAGAAGGTTGAAGCAATGTCTAGGTTATTATCCATTGAAAGAGGGATGAACTCTGAGGATAGAGATCTAGATAGAGGTAAGCCACTACCACAAAGGTTAAAAATGCTATATTTACATAGGTTTGATGGTACTTCTAATCCTTTTACACATATCAAGTAGTATACTCTGATCATGAAAGGGGCAACTTTGACCAAGAAATAAAAAGTGGAATATTTTTTTTAAGCTTAAAAGGCTTGACGATAAACTAGTATCATGGGTTGGATAGTTGCACCAAGGAGGATTGGGACTTGCTAACTGAAGAGTTTCTCCAGTAATATGACTACAATACAAGGATGGAGGTCACTCTAAAGGACCTCTAATTCCTCTAATAAAAGCATGATGAGTTCTTTCATGAGTATCTCACTAGGTGGATGAATCAAGCAATGAAGATGAAAATGAAGCTTGATACAACTGATTGGATTAGGTTTTTCATTCAAAATGTGAGTCCTCACCTAAGAGATGGCCTGAAGATGAAGGGGTGAAAGCATTAAGAGTTGCTAAAGGATATAGCCATAGAAGTTAAAGGTGAGTATTTGGCTATAAGGGCCAATAATGAAAGTGCAAGAAGGAACTTTCTCAATAACAAGATAGTTAAGAATAGTACTAGAGCAAATAGGAGTGGAAAGATAGTTGAAGTGTCTACTACAAAAGTCAATCAAAGGCACTACTCCAACCTCGATAAGTCCTTATCTTTGGTATTAGATCAACTGGGTAAGGAAGGAAAGTTGCAGCCATTGCCATTAAGGCCCTACAAGAGTCAAGGATGCCCCATCATAAAGAGGATCAATATTGTGTATACCATCAGCATATAAGGCATCTCACTAATTACTGCCATACCTTGCGGGATAAAATTCAAGATCTGATAGACATCAAACAAATTTTAAATCTTGAAAAGAGATTAAAAAAGAAGAAAAGAGGGTATAATGCCTTGCCACCTCCAGTGTTCATGATTGAGTCTAATATACTTGAGTGGTATGTGATGAGAGACCTGTATGGGAATGAGTACGTGGCCTTTACTCGTTCCACCGCTAAGGTAACACAGCTAAGTGAAGAAAATTAATCAGTTTCAATGATTGATTATTGGAATTCCCCCACCAAGAGCAAGGATGAAGAGGCAATAGTGCCTGTTGATATTTGGAGTTCAGCTAGTGAAAGTGAGGAAGAGGCAAAGGAAGAGAAAAAAGTGAATGCGATCACTAGAAGTGAAAGGGTGGCACTTGAAATTAAGAACCAATTGGATCCTATTATAGTATCTACAGAGAAAGAGACTGAGGAGAATTAGATCATAAATTAGATAAAGAAGACATAAGCCCAAATTTTCATTTAGAAATTATTGAGACAATCTTCATCACACAGGTAAAAGTTGGTGAAGGCTTTAATGTGAGTTTACTATTGCTACTATTATTTCACCATCAGAACAATTATATTTAGTCAAGGTAGAAATGGGAGAAAATATTGTGTATTCTGATGCCGATCTACCTGTTGAAGGTAGAAACCACAATCATCCTCTTTGGATTAAAGCTCAGATGAATGGTAAGCATACAACATATGTGATGGTAGACAATGGATCTTCTATCAATGTATGTTATTTGGTTACGATTCCTATGTTTGGGCTAAATGAGTGCATGCTAAATAAGTCAAATTTAACCATTTTTGCTTATGATAATTGAAAAAGGCAAGTTGTTAGGACCTTCAAAGCTATAGTGAAGATGGGGCCAATTGAAATTAAAGCTTAGTTTATGGTGTTACCCATTTCTGCCAATTTTTTTATACTACTTAGAAGATCATGGTTCCACAAATTAGGTGGATCGCCCTCTATATTGCATCAAATGATAAAGATACCTCATGATGTTTAGGTGGTCACCATCAAAGTTGTAAGGGAGAATTAGGTATTTGTGATGGTAATAACCGATTAGACTTTCAGTGGGTTCCATATGCCTATGATTAGTAATGAAGAGAATGGAGGTAGTTTTGATGATAGCCCATAAGTAATTAACATGTTGAAGAAACTGTACTTCTTACCTGAAGTTGATTTTGGAAAGAATTCTCAAGGGCCTCAAAATGTTATTACCACTAGGGGGCAGATGGATAGAAAAAATGTTAGGCTACACTGGCTCTAGTCTAAAGGGTAAAGGAAAGGAAACAAAAAAAAAATCTCTCACATTTCCAAAAGCTTTATGCTAGCTTTTAGAGTATTCCTTTATTATGGAGAAAATGAGCCTCGATTGGTGTAAGACAAGATAGTGCTTGATGCCTTTGATTGAGAGCAAGGGATTATTAAGCCAATCAAGGGTTTCTAGGATAAATAAATCCTTTTGCATCATTGAGCATAGGATAAATAAATACCTAAATAGATCATTACTCTATTCAGAAGAAAGGCAAAGAAAAGATTGAAGTTAAAGCTCCCCCCAAGCTGAACTAAAAAGATAGAGAGGCATCCCCTACTGCCAAGACTGAAGAAGATGATATTTTCATTAACATTGTTTATGTTCTAAAACATTTTTATCAGAATAATGATTTCTCTATTGATTATATTAATAAGATGAATTCTTTTGCTTACGTAAGTGATGTTTCTTCTAATTTCAATATGCATAATCATGATTATGACACATTCATATTCGATATTAACTCAATAAACATATGTTCATTTACTCTCAAAACAAAAGAAAATCCCAAATAAATCTTATCAGCATCAGATATAACTCATGAAGAGAGAAATATTTTAAAGAATATTGAAAAATATAAAAAAGGTCATTGCTTGGACCTATAAGGACATGCCGAGAATTGATTGAGAGATAGCTAAGTATGCCATCTCAACCTACCAAAGGTATAAGCCAGTCAAGCATAAGCTTAGGAAACTTAGGCCGAAATGAGCTAAAAAGGTCGAAAATGATGTCAGAAAATAGATAGAGGCCAAGTTCCTAGTAGAGGTCCAATACCCAACATGGTTAGTAAACATAGTTCCTATAGCTAAGAATGATGGAAATGTTAAATTCTATGTAGACTATAGGGATTTGAACAAAGCTTACCTTAAGGATGACTTCCCCTTGCCTCACATAGATGTCTTGGTAGATAGTACGACTGCTTGTGCCATGTATAGCTTCATAGATAGGTATATCGAGTATAATCATATTCTAAATAAGATTATGGATAAGGTTAAGACAACTTGCTTTATCGATTGGGATACCTATGCTTATTGGGTTATACCTTTTGGACTTTAGAATGCAAGTGCCACCTATCAAAGGATGGCAACTAGGATCTTAGATGACTTGATCCATAAGGAGACAGAAGCATATGTTGATGATATGATGATCAAGTTGGTTACTCGAGAGGGTTATTTTAAGGCATTGGAAAAGTTCTTTCAAAGGATTGACAAGTATAATCTTCACCTCAACCCAAAAAGTGCATATTTGGAGTTACTTCAGGTAAGCTTCTAGGACATATAGTGAGCTAGAGAGAAATAAAGATAAATTCTGGTCAGGTGAATGCAATTAGGGAGATGGCTATAGCTTAGAAGGAAAAGCAAGTTAAAGGATTTCTAGGTAGGCTTCAATACATAAGTAGGTTTATAGCCAAGTTGACTTTAATTTGTGAATCGATTTTCAAGTTGTTTAGAAAGGATTAGCTAGTGGTCTTGAACAAAGATTGTTATAAGGCATTTGACACCATTAGAAAATATCTTTTGTATCTACTAATGCTGAAGCCACCACAGGAAGGTAACCCTTTGATCTTGTGCTTGGCCATGGTGGATAGCTCAGTGGGGAATATAATGGCTTAAAAATATGACTTTGGGATTAAGTAGACAATTTACTATCTTAGCAAAATTTTCTTCCATATGAGGCTAAGTACATAAAATTTTAGAAGATTTATCTAGCAGTTATTTGGGCTTAAAGAAGCTGAGACATTACTTACATTCTTATAGAGTGCAAGCTGTGGCTAAATAGAACCCCTTTAGGTACCTACAGGAAGCATCCTCGCTCCTAAAAAAATGGGTAGGTGGTTAATCCTCTTACAGAAGTTTGATATTGAATATATCACTAGGAAAACCATTAAGGGTAGAGTTATAATAGAATTCCTAGATGATCAACCATTAAAAGAGGAAAACGTAACCTGTGAGTTTTATAATGAGAATATTGCAACTATAACAGTACAAGGGCAGTAAATGTACTTTGATAAGGCTATGAAAAATAAAAGAGCTAGAGTAAGAGTAATTTTAGAAACCCCAGAGGGAGAAAAGCTGCCTTTAGCCAAGGAATTAAGGTATAAGGCCACAAACAATAAGGTAGAGTATGAAGCCTGTATCTTTGCATTAGAAGCCTTGTTGGCTTTAGGAGCAAAGTTTGCAGAAGTATTCGAAGACTAATCCTTGGTGGTCTATCAAGTGAAAGGTGAATGGTCAGTAAAAAAAATAGCAGTTACTACCTTAGTATACACTTTTAGGTACGTGCCTAGAGAGGAGAATTAACTAGCAGATGCCTTAGCTACCTTAGTATCAATAAGGAATAACCCAAAGGAAGTAAGTACAAAGATGGTATTAGTCTCAAGTTTTGATAAACTATACTTCAAAATCAAGCAAGTAATGAAAATCAAGGTGGATGATAGGACCTTAGTGTTATGACATTCATAATTATTTAAAAAAGTTGGTATTTCTAGATAAGGCCAATGAAAAGGACCAAAGGATGATTCGTAAGCTATCAAATTAGTTCATTACTATAGGTATTCAACTGAGGTGCATGAATAAGAAAGAGGCTAAGAAGGTTATGAAAGAGGCTCATACAAGGGTATGTGGAGCTTATATGAATAGGTTAGCCTTAGTGAAGAAAATCATGTGTCAAGGAATCTTCTATCTTACAATGGATACCTATTATTCTAAGTATGTCAAGGAATGTCAGTTATGCCAAAAGTATGCAGACTCAAGACATTTACCAGTTATTTAGTTGTGTAACCTTACATCACCTTGGCCATTCACCACGTAGGGCATAGACATTATGGGTACCATTTGCCAACTTCAAATGGGCATAGAATCACTATAGTTGCCATTAACTATTTCACAAAATAAATGGAAGCAAAATCTTTTAAAAAGGTGGATGGTAGGGATATGGCTAATTTCAATGAAAAAAAATTGATATATAGGTACGGCTTAACGCACCACATAGTGTCTAATAATGGGCTACAATTTTCTAGGCAAACTAAGCAAATGCTCAGGAAATATGAGGTTTAACATCATAGGTCCTCTCAGGAAAATAGGGTAGTTGAGTTAACTAATAAGAATGTTAAAAGGATTCTAGCTAAGATGGTTTGAACTTACAAAGATTGGGCTAAAAAGCTACCTTTTGCATTATAAGATTATAGAACTACAGTTGGAACTCTAACAGAGGCCACCCCATTTTCTTTAGCTTATAGGATAAAAGATGTATTACTAGTAAAGATTGAGGATCAATCTTTAAGTGTGGTTTTAGAAGTTGAATTTCCAAAAATAGAATGGGCTAGATAAAGGTTGTTACAGCATAACCTGCTAAATAGGGATAGGATGCAAGTTTACTATCACAACCAAGTTTATTAGAAAGTTTAGCTCATTCCTTCAGGAGAAATGTGAGGAAGCATCTATTGAAAGAGGGAGATTTTGTGTTCAAACAGATGAGGCCTAGGACTCCAGACATTCGGGGCAAGTTTAGACCTACTTAGGAAGGACCTTTTGTGCTAGAAATGTTATTATCTAAAGGAGCTATTATTCTAACTGACAACAATGGCAATGAATTTATAGAATTGATAAATGTTGACAAATTGAAAAGGTTCCATGGCTAAGACTCAAAGGAGAAAAAGAAGAGAAAAAAAAAGCCCTTCAAGTCAAAAAACCAAAAAGAACGGTGGCCTTACTAAAATTGAGTGCACTACTAGGGTGAAAACAAAAAAAAGGCAATTTAGGCAAAAATTAGGGGCTGAGAGAAAATAAGCAATCAAGAAAATCCAAGGGAATGACGGTTGTTTTGATTCTTTTAAGATTCCATTTCAAGATTGAATAATATGTGTCAATGAGATAGTGTTGAATATATATCATGTATATTGAAATCATATAGAAAAACCACATTTGTATACAAAAGCATTATTAATGTATTTAAAAATAGTTTTTTCCTCTTCATAAGTTCAAACTTTGAAAGTTATAATGAAAGAAAAAAACATAGTCCATAATAGTATCTAATCTAGTCTATCTGTATCACACTATTTTCTCCCTCCAGTTGCCTAAGCTGATGCATCCTATTATCAACCACTAGACTCATATCCTACTGCTTATACATGGTAGAGGTAGTGAAGTCACTAGCATTGATGTCAGGAATGACAGGATTGATGGCAAGTCTAGCCTAAATCCTCCGATAATAAACTATCAAGAAAGGGGTAGAGAATGGACCACCATGAAAGGCCAAAAGGCAACTGACGATGCCCCTATTGTTTATATACTGGATAATGCAACGACTAGCAATGCAAAAAGTTGCTTGATGTAATCCACATAGGTGGACGCATACAAAATGTCTATCTCAAACCATAGAATATATAGATAACCAAAAGCACCTGATACTGATGCCACCATCCACCAAATGAACTTCCAGGTAGCTCCCTCATAAGTTAAGTGAAAGTCATGTAGCCTCTGCGTAAAAATGTAATGCCTCAGTGGATAAGTGTCCATGGCTTAATAAAGGGGCTCTTACAGTAGCTTCAGCTTCTCATCTAGCCACACCTAAAAATTTAATGCAAGTTTGATTATTTCTTAGTTCTTAAAAATAGTCTTATCTTTATTTAACTAAAAATTGGTTGTTAACTTGATTAAATATTTGTTAATAATTGATTTTTGGTTTGATCATTGATATGCATGTTCTTAGGTTAAATTATTTAGGTTAATGTATGATTATATTCTTAATAAGATATAGTTTTGTGTTAATTGAAGTAAGTTAAGATTAAGAATGGTGTAACTACGAATAGGTGAAAGTTAAATTACTTGAAAGAGAATTTAATAGACATTTAAGAGATATAGTTCAGATTTTGTATGCTAAGTGATGAATTGTTTCGAATAAGAATTTCAATGCTTGGAATGATAATCTTAAGTAAAGTTATCTGGCTTTATTTATCTGAATTCTTCATAATCACTTGTATTTCTCTTTTGAGTAAGTCATAATAATATCAGTTAAGGTGGATAGTCCTTTGGTAAAAGTTGCTTTTTAATATTGATTTTTACCTCAATTAACTGCTTGCTTTTGTTTTACATTCAATCCTTTTAACTCTTTCAACTATTTTACTTTATTCTCAGTATTAAAGTTTCGTTTTTAGTTTTTAACTTCAACCATCACAACTTTTGGGATTTCTCTTCTTTTTTCTTCACACAAAATTTCGTTTTAAAACTAAAATCACTCACACAAACACAAGTTTCCCTTGGGTTCTATATTTTGGGTCATAATTATATTTCCCTATCTTACTAGTCGATCCGATACACTTGCTAGATACCGGTCAAGTTTTTGGCACCGTTGCCGAGGACACATTGGTGTTTGTTCATTTATTTTGATTTTAAAGTTGATTTTTGTGTGTTCTTATTCTCTTCTTCATTTATTTTCTGATTTTTGTTTTAAATTTTTCTCAGGTGCTAGTGGTTTATGGTGAGAAACAACCCCATTCTACCCGTAGACCCTGAAATTGAGAGGACATTCCATAAGATTAGAAGGCTAAGAGGCAACATGAATAACCTAGAAATAGAACAACCTGTGAATGATCCACCACCACCTAGGATCAAAGAGAAAGACGTACCCCACCAAGCTCCCGGGAATGGGTATAGACCTATGACCATTAGGGATTATGCTATCCCTAGGTGGAATAAAGAACATAGAACCATTAGGATTCCTCACCACTAGCCTTTTGAGATTAAACCTGCTACCATCACGATGGTACAAAGAAACCAATTTTCGGGCTCGAACATAGAAGATCCTGCACAACATTTAGATATGTTCTTAGAAGTTAGTGACACTGTGCAAATTCCTAATGTATCGACTGATGCAATTAGGCTGCAACTTATTCCATTCACTCTCATAGGAAAAGCTAGGGATTGGCTATAAATGTTACCTAATCAATCCATCCATTCTTGGCAACAAATGCAAGAAAAATTCCTTTGCAAGTTTTTTCCACCTACTAAAATAGCCCTCATTAGAAAACAAATCAATGATTTCTAAAAATTTTATGAGGGGTTGTTTCATAAAGCATGGGAAAGATTTAGGAGATTTTTAAAAAGCTATCCACATCATAAGTTTCCTATTTATCAACTAATGCACATTTTTTATGCAGGTGCCGATCAATCAACAAGATATTTGTTGGATGCAACCTCAAACGGTAGCTTTATGAACCAAATTCCTGAAGATGCATTTTTACTTTTTGATGAGATGGCTACCAATGATGATCAATAGGCAACCTTTAGAGTAGCACAATGAAAATAGGGAGTTCATAATATTGATGAAGTAGCTATACTAAAAGTTCAAATGGAATTAATGAGAAAAGAGCATTTAAAAGAAATAAATGAGCTTAAGGTTAAGAATGTTTCCATGTTATCTAATGAAGTTGATGCTTATGCAGGAATTCAAGGACCTCTGGGAATGAAGAATAACAATGGAATGGTAGAAGAAGTAAATGCCTTGAACCATATAGTAATACCTACAACCCAAGATGGAGGAACCATCCAAATTTTTCATGGAGGGAAGGTAATCAAGCTTTTTCTTCTAACCCTCATCCTCGACCTCCTTTTAACCATAATCAACCTTTCAATAACCATCTCCCATATAGAAATCAAGCTCAAACACATTACCCAAACCAATACCCATCACAATCATATCATCAACCACTCGGTTTTCAAAAGTCTTAACCTTTCCCTCCATAAGAGAAGAAATCAAACGTAGAAGAGATGATTGCAAACTTCATGGCCTCCTAAAAATCAATTTTCGCCAGTCAAGATGCTAGATGGAAATCACAAGACATTTGGATAAGGAACCAAGAGGCATCCATTAGGAATCTAGAGAACCAAATGGGCCAACTTGCTACTTCATTATCCAACTGGACTCAAGGAATGTTTCCATCCAATGTTGACCGAAATCCAAAGAAAGAAGCTAAAGAAATCACCTTAAGGAGTGGAAAAGAGTTAGAAAAGACTGAAATTGGTAAGAATTCTTCCCTAAGGGTGAAACCAACAATGGACGTAAGTATTCCTAACTCTAAAAATATTAAGAAAGTGCCTCCTACGGTTGAGAAGGATAAAGATAAAGAAAAACTTGTGTCTACTGTACTTGATGAATCTCAATTACCTTTTCCTATTCTGGCTAGAAAAGAAAAGCAAAATGAATAATTAAGTAGAGTTTTAGACATGTTTAAGAAGCTACATATAAATTTACCATTTGCTGAAACTTTATTACACATGTCTAAATATGCTAAATTTATGAAGGAACTTTGCACTAATAAGAAAAAGCTAGAAGGTATAGGAACGGTTCAATTATTTGGTAATTGTGGTGCTATATTAACCAATAAAATTCCTGAAAAATTATAAGATCCTGATAGTTTTACATTGCCTTGTGAATTAGGAGGAAATTTTGTTAGACATGCTTTATGTGACTTGGGTTCTACTATTAACTTGATACCTTATTTAATTTGTAGGAAATTGAACCTAGGTGATATAAAGGAAACCTGAATGACACTTTAATTGGCGGATAGATCGATGAAGAAATCGAAGGGAATTATTAAGGACTTATTGGTGAAAGTAGGAAATTTCATCTTTTCAATTGATTTTGTAGTAATGGACATAGAAGAAGATAGGAAGGTGCCATTGATAGCGGGAAGACCGTTCTTGAACACAGCAAGAGCCCTCATTGATGTTCATAGGCAAACGGTTACTTTGAGGTTCAACGAGGAGGAAATGGTCTTCAATGTGAATAAGGTTTTAAAACATCCCTCGTATGATTTTGAAGAGTCCATTTACTTTGTTGATGAAGTTCAAGAATGTCTCAACACAAAGCAATAGGAGATCATTCTAAAAGATGAGCTTCAAGAATGTTTAATGCATCCTAAGGAAATAAAGGAATTGGAAGAAAAGGAAAAGAAGTTGATACAAAATTTGGACAAAGAACACAGTGAAAGTGAGAAAACGGAGGATGAACCATCCCCTCCTAAGGGAGATTCTGAACTTAAAACACTTCCATCTCATTTGAAATATGTATTTTTAAATGATAATGCCAAACTAGTAATTATTTCATCTCTATTGACAGGTTTGGAAGAAAAAATGCTCATTAAAGTCCTCAAGAAGCAACATTTGACTTGATAGAGATTAGGCCCAGCTATTGTACACATCGGATACCCATGGAAGATAATTTCAAGCCGGTGGTGCAACCCCAATGAAGGCTCAACCCAACTATGCAAGAAGTAGTGAAAAATGAAGTATTGAAACTACTTGATGCAGGTATAATCTATCCTATTTTTGATAGTAATTGGGTGAGTCCTGTTCAATGTGTGCCTAAAAAGGGGGAATGGTTGTAGTAATCAATGAGAATACTGAGTTAATTCCTACATGTACGGTAACAAGATGGAGAGTATGCATTGACTATGGGAGATTAAATAATGCCACTAGGAAAGATCACTTCCCATTACCATTTATTGACCAAATATTAGAAAGACTGGTAGGAAATAGATTTTATTATTTCTTAGATGGATATTCGGGGTATATGCAAATACCTATAGCCCCGGAAGACCAAGAAAAGACCATATTTACATGTCCCTATGGAACTTTTGCATATAAGAGAATGTCTTTTGGTCTTTGTAATGCACCTACCACATTTCAACGATGCATGATGGCCATATTTCATGATTTTATTGAAAACTTTATAGAAGTTTTTATGGATGATTTCACAATTTATGGTCATGATTTTGAATAATGTTTGAATAATCTTGCATTAGTTTTAAAAAGGTGTCAAAAAAATAACCTTGTTCTAAATTGGAAAAAATATAATTTCATGGTTAGGCAAGGAATTGTTCTAGGGCATAAAATTTCTAAAAAAGGCATTAAGGTCGATAAGGCTAAAGTGGATGTAATAGAAAAATTACCCCCACCAACTAGTGTTAAGGGTATTAAAAGTTTTCTTGGTCATGTGGGATTTTATTGTCGGTTTATTAAGGATTTTTCTAAAATAGCCAAGCCACTTTCTAATTTATTGCTTAAAGATACTACATTTAACTTTAATGTTGAGTGTTTGTAGGCTTTTAATCTATTGAAGCAAAAGTTAGTAAGTGCACCCGTCATAGCATCACTCGATTAGAGCTTACCATTTAAAATTATGTATGATGCAAGTGATTATGCAGTCGGAGTGGTTTTAGAACAGTGAAAGGAGAAAATTTTTTATAACATCTACTATGCAAGCCATACACTCACTGGAGCCCAAGTCAATTACACAACCACGGAGAAAGAACTCTTGGCGATAGTTTTTTCCTTTGAGAAATTCAGATCTTATCTCCTAGGATCTAAAGTTACAGTATGGTCGGGTCATGCGGCATTAAGGCACCTTTTTGCAAATAAGGATTCCAAATCAAGGCTTATCTGATGGGTTTTACTACTCCAAGAATTCGATGTTGAGATTAATGACAAAAAAAGAGCTGAGAATTTTGTAGTCGACCATCTATCTAGATTGGATCATGCTAGCATTCAAAAGGGAGAAATTTTTGACCTATTCCCTGATGAACACATTTATGCTTTATATACTTATGAAAATTCAGCTCCATGGTACTCTAATATAGCTAATTTTCTTACACGTGGTTACCTTCCCAAGGAGTTTACTTGGAAGAAAAGTAAAAAGCTTACAGTGGATGCCAAACACTACCTTTGGGATGATCCGTACCTCATCAAAATATGTTCAAATTAAGTTCTAAGATGATGTGTACCGGACTCGAAACAAGAAGCTATCATGCAACAGTGCCATAAAGGCGAAGTTGGAGGTTATCACAGGCCAAATCGAATAGTCTAGAAAATTCTTCAATCAGGCTTTTTCTGGCCTACTCTTTTTGTGGATGTGAAATCTTTTATAGAAATTTGTGATAGATGCCAACGACTAGGAAATATATCCTAAAGAGATGAGATGTCTATGAATAATATGCTAGAGGTAGAAATTTTTGATGTATGGGGAATAGATTTCATGGGACCATTTCCAAATTTATTTGGTTTTGAGTATATCTTGTTAGCCATGGATTATGTGAGTAAATGGGTAAAAGCAATCGCTACTAGAACACGTGATGCAAAAATTGTGCTTGAATTCATTAGGAAAAATATTTTCACTAGATTCGAGGCACCTAGAGCTATTATAAGTGATGGTGGCAAACATTTTGTTAATCGTCAATTTAGAACCTTGCTTTGAAAATTTTGTATTAAGCACAAAATCACAACCCTATATCACCCTCAAGCGAATGGACAAGTGGAAGTATCTAATAGGGAGTTGAAATCAATCTTAGAGAAAACCGTTAACAAATCTAGAAAAGATTAGTCTCTTAGGTTAGATTAGGCTCTATGGGCCTATATAAGTGCATTCAAAGCCCCTATAGGCATGTCTCCCTTTAGAATTGTCTTTGAAAAAGCATGTCATCTCTCAGTGGAATTAGAACATAAAGCATATTGGGCTACAAAATTGCTTAACTTTTATTTAAGAGGTGCAGGTGAAAAAAGAAAGTTGTAGCTCAATAAACTTAAGGAACTCCGCCATTGGTCCTATGAAAATGCTGCCATGTATAAAGAGAAAACAAAACGGTGGCATGATAAAAGATTGAAGGTAAAAGATTTCACCCAGGTATGATGGTCTTTTTATACAATAGTAGACTTCGATTATTCCCAATGAAACTGAAATCCAGATGGCTCGACCCTTTTTAAGTCATATCTAGCACTAATTATGGACTGGTGACCATAAAAAATCCCAGAGATGGTAATGAATACAAAGTTAGAGGCCATAGGTTGAAACCATACCAAGTTAGGCACAAGGAGGTTGCTGAGGCAACCATGGTATTTCAAGACCACTAAGGGGATAATAAAAGTCTAGCTGAGGACTTTTTAAACTCAGAACTAATTTTCCTTCACTCTTCACTTTTTGATTTTGATAGCATATCTATTTCCCCTTTAGTTTTGTGTCATGCAAGTCTTAATTATAGTAGTTTAAATAGTGTTGAGTTTTATCCATTTAATAAAAGGTCATATATTATGTTTGACTGAGTTGCATGTTTTTATCATTTCTAGTTTATTTAATTTAGGTGCCAATGTGAGATAAGCTTAGTGGAAAAATTCATTTAAATTAGTTTTAAAATTCTATGTTTAAAACTAAAATTTTGTTTCTTTGGTGATACAGGAATAAATTGACTTGGATGAGTGTTGTTTTGCTCTCCAAAGAAAATTCATGCTATACCGAGCAATTTCAGTGCTCTGCCGAGCAAAACAACACATAGGAAGCAGTCCATCACCACTCCCCTGAGCACAAAGACTGCTCCCCCATGCATGTAGCGTCTGCCCAGCAGACTGCACTTTCTCCCCCAAGCAAAGAAACTGCCCCTCATGCTCATCACGCCTGTCCAGTTGCATATACCTACTCGTCCAAACATAAGTTTCACTCTCTCGTACCTCTCGCCTCTATCTAGCTCGAGATTTCCACTCGCCCACATTGGAAGTTGCTCACCTAAGCACTTTGCTCGCCCAAGCATTTAAAGTGCTCTCCTGAGCACTTAGGCACTGATTTCACTCTTATAAATCCCTCTTACTTCACTCTTCCATACATATATTTCACTCTCCCAAGTGTTTTCTATAAAACACTCACACACTCTTTCACTCACTCCCATACTTTCCTACCTTCCCACACATTTCAATTATAATATTCATTTCGTGCATTTTATGCTTCAAGTAAGTGAAATTCAGTTCCTAAATTTTTTGATTTTCAATTACAAAATGCTGAATTTATTTGTTCATGGCTTTTCACAATCTATTCTTTTGGGGTGACTCTTCATATTCCGTTAAGCTCCTTTCTCCATTCTTTTTGCATTCTTGATAAATTGAGGCTCTTAATTGCATGTTAGTAGACACTTGAGAAAATTTTTGGCATAATTAGTTTTCAAAATGGTCTTAATTTTTGCTTGAAAAAAGTATACACGTGACTTGTTTGATACAATGCCACAATGAAAATTGTCTCTTTCTACCTTAAAAGTATTCCTTAATCGTTACATGGGTTTTTGTTGTATTTTGCACAAAGCACTTTTAATTATCAAATATACTTTTAGTTCATGCTTCAAAGATGATAATTAAGGCGGCCATTCTAGCTAAATGCATATGGTGAGGTAGTCATTTCGGCAAGCAATTTTTTTTTCACTTCAATTAACTTGTGCACACTTTAGTTCAAAGTTTTCTCACACATCCATTACTCTCTACTTTAGCATACCATTAATTAGTGCATCAAAGTTTTATTTCTCGACATGATTATTCACGGTTTTAATTATGCATTAATTTTCCATTTTCCTTGTTCTATAGTGCCTCCAAAGAAAGTAAAGCATGCTAAAGCTTCAAGCTCATCTAAGCAACATACTAAGAAAGATGTAGAATGAGCATAATGTTCCTTATATAAGTTCTTCATTAATTGCACGTATATCAAGCCATTCTACTTGTCTTCGCTTTACTTGGATATAGCTAAAAGGAATTTATGGAGTGAAATAAAGCCTTTGCTTATCAATATAGGATGGGAAGAGTTTGTGAAGCATCATCCCCCTGTTTACCCAAAACTAGCAAGAGATTTCTTTGCTTTATTTGAGTGTTGTATCAAAAGTAAGCATGATACCAGAACAGTGAAGTTCAAGTTAAGAAAGATGAAGTACACTATGAATTTTCTTGAGTTCATAGCCCATTTGCGCTTTCCAATGGTTGGGTTGGGTGAATTGCCCAACAGCACTAAGCAGGAAAATTGGGAAGTTGTATGAGATCCTCTTGATCCAATTCCATGGAAGGGAAGCATGCTTAAAGCACATTCCCTACGAGATCATGCCTTATGTGTTTTACACCATTTTTTATCAAGATCGATCTTCAATTGTGTTGGAGGGCCTAGTGCAGTAAATTTTACACAAGTCATGTTGTTGAGATGCATGATCGAGGGAGTTGCAATTAATGGGGTGGCTTGTATCATAGATAAGATTGGAGAATTGCAAGAAAAATCTCCAAAAGTCAAGAAAATATCTATTAGATGGATTGCCATCATCCTAGCTGAAGCAATCAACCACAAGGATGTAGGTAAACCTCTTGATGGCCCTCCCCTTTATATTGATTTTAAGATGATGAAATGCATGAAAGTGTTATGGGTTGAGCATCATCTGCATTGAACATCACGAGTTGAGTACTTATAATTGAATTATATAAGAATTGATGACCATCATGAGGAGGAAGATGAGCTCCAAGAGCATGAGCATCCAGCAATACCATCCATAGCAGAACCTTCTTTATCTCAGGTAATGGATGTTCTAGATCAAGTTAATGCTAGATTGGATGTTATGCAAGGGAAGATAGACAATCTACAAAAGTGCGTGGATGATCAAAAGCAAGATTTTTAGCGGTTTGTGCACAGCTATTGGAAGAAACATTCACCACCACCATCATTACCGCAGTGATTGCAGTTGCTGAGGACAGCAAAATTTTAGAGGGGGGTAGAGCTTCTCTAAAGCTCAAATTTTGTTAAAATCCAAGAAGTAGAATCAAATTCTCCCATTTTTATATTATGTTCTTTTATTTTTGTTTTGTTTTGTTTTTGTTTTAGTTTGTTTTTGGTATGTAATAATAATGCTAGGAGCAACTTCGTGTTGTAACTAAATTAGTAATATTATGAATAGTTGCTAGTCTTTCTTAATTAATTTTTTTGTCCAAAGTTAAAGTAGTTAATTAGCATGTATCACTTAGCTTACACAAAGCTTAGTTTGCCCTATTTTTTCTCAAAATTTGAACAAATTGAACTTAAATTTAGATTTTCACATTAGTCAAGGTTTTAGTTTAATAGTAGGACAAGTAGGTTTTTCAATGAAATTTTATGCTAGTCTATTACTTAACTTGGTTTATAATTTTTAGTTTCCACATTTAAAGCACAAAAGACCAGTATTTAAACTTTAGAATAACCAGTGCATTGAAATAGTTGAGCAAGGAATTTTAGGATACTAGAATCTTCCTCATTATCCTTCAAAGCATAAAAGTAACTCAAGCAACTTAGAAAGTGATCTAGGCAAATTTTTCTTGTGAGCTAATTAAAAGACTATTTTTCTACCTTTTTTATTTAATTGACCTTTGTTAGTCAATTTGAGCTTAATGAGGTATGCTTAAAGCGTACTATTTTTTTTTGTTACACTCATTATTTAACCATTTAGCCTAAAATTTTTTTTCTACCCTCAAGAATTAGCCAATCTAGATTTGGATATATTTACATTTATTGGGCATATCAACTGTAATGAGAATAGTGGCATCATTGAGGGCAAGAATTGTTAAATAAAGTCAAGTGCTTGTATAATATCCTTGTTTTACCCATTTTTATTGTAAACTGGTAGAAAAAGAAGCTAGCATAAAAAATAGTGAAAAAGAAATAAAGCTAGCATATATGGCAAAATCTTAAGTGTGGGGTATTTACAAGGAAAATAAAGGGTGACTTCTCAAAAATGAGAAATTGAGCAAAGTAAGAGGAATTCCAGTCTTATATATTCGATCTGGGTATGTTCATTGCCTACAAAGGGTATTTTCATAGGCGAAGCTTAACAGGGAAATTATGCTTAATAACTTGAAGATGTAGAAATGTGATTTATTCCAGTTTAGAGTGGTTAGTTCATTTTGATTATCTATTAGCCATTCTTTGTTAGCCAATACCTAAACCCCATTACAACCCTTTTTAAGACCTAAGTGATTCTATACATTGTTTTAAGTTGTTTAGCGGAGATGACCTTCGGGTTCTGGTGCTAAAGGAGAGGCTTATGGTGTTTCTGAAGTTTCAGGCATGAAACTTTAAGTGTACTTAGTATACTTCAATTCTAAAAAATTGATTATGAAATATACTGGTGTTTGTTTTTTTTTAAAAGCTACTTAAAATTGTTTTGGTCTTGCACACATGTACAAAATCTAATTCTATTTCCTTGATTGAGTTTATTTTAGCCATGATTTTATTGAGTGCTCTTATTAAATGTTAAACTTAATCTTGAAATCATTTAAATCTAATTTTGAGTTTGATTATTTCGAGAAGTTAGTTTGTTCAAAATTGCTCGAGGAAGAGCAAAGGCTAAGTGTGGGGTATTTAATAACTGTGAATTTAAATATATTTTTAGTGTATTTTTAGGTGTTTAATTTAATTAATTTGATTTTAATTTAGTTAATTTTATGATTAATTTGTTAAATTAGATGTTTGTGGGCTTAATTAAAAGTTTTGGCATTTTTAGGGAATAAATTATAAGAAAAAAAGGATTTAATTGTAAGATGAAAGAAGACTTGGGCCAAAAGTTCAAAAGTAGAAAAGAGGATTTTAATAAAACACGTGAAGATGAAAGCAAAGTGCTCTCCCAAGTATAAATTATGCTCTCCCAAGCATAATTTTACTCTCCAAAGTAGGAATCATGCTCTCCCAAGTATCTTGAATACTATCCCATGCAAAAACAAAAAAGTTGATGATAAAAGTTTTCCTATTCAAGAGAAACTGCAACTCAACCTCAGAAAAGGAAGTCTTGGCTAGCAAAACTTCTTCTTTAGTAGTGACTCCATTCTATAAAAAGGCAAAAAAGCTTAAGAGGGACGATATAGAGAGGAAGATAGAGTTTAGCACTTGAAGTTTTTACATGGTTTTATTTGTTCTATTATTTAGCATTTTTCTTTTAAATTTTGTTTTAGTTTTCAACATTTCTAGTTAGTAGTTTTCTTTAACTTTTGCTAAAGGATACTTGAATCATTAACTTTTATTGCTATGACTTAAGCTTGTGCTTCAATTTAATGCAAGTTTGATTATTTCTTAGTTTTTAAACATAGTCTTATCATTATTTAATTAAAAATTGGTTGTTAACTTGATTAAATATTGGTTAATAATTGATTTTTGGTTTGATCATTGATATGCATGTTCTTAGGTTAAATTATTTTGGTTGATGCATGATTATATTATTAATAAGATATAGTTTTGTGTTAATTAAAGTAAGTTAAGATTAAGAAGGGTGTAACTAAGAATAGGTGAAAGTTAAATCACTTGAAAGAGAATTTAATAGACATTTAGGAGAACTAGTTCAGATTTTGTATGCTAAGTGATGAATTGTTCTGAATAAGAGAATTTTAATGCTTGGAATGATAGTCTTAAGTAAAGTTATATTTTTTTATTTATCTGAATTCTTTATAATCACTTGTGTTTCTCTTTTGAGTAAGTCATAATAATATCAGTTGAGGTGGATAGTCATTTGGTAAAAGTTGCTTTTTAATATTGATTTTTACCTCAATCAATTACTTGTTTTTGTTTTACATTCAATCTTTCAATTCTTTCAATTATTTTACTTTATTCTTAGTATTAAAGTTTCATTTTTAGTTTTTAACTTCAACCATCACAACTTTTGGGATTTCTCTTCTTCTTTCTTCACACAAAAATCCATTTTAAAATTAAAATACTCGCACAAACACAAGTTTTCCTTGGGTTCGATATTTTGGATCATAATTATATTTTCCTATCTTACTAGCCGAACTAGTACACTTACTAGATACCGGTCAAGTTTTTTTATAATTCTATTTCCCCAAAAATGGTGTCAAAAACTTGAACAGTATCTAATACTAGATCAGCTAGTAAGATAAGAAAATATAATTATGACCCAAAATATCGAATCCAAGGGAAACTTGTGTTTGTGTGAGTGATTTTAATTTTAGAACAGAATTTTGTGTGAAGAAAGAAGAAGAGAAATCTCAAAAGTTGTGATGGTTGAAGTTAAAAACTAAAAACGAAACGTTAATACTAAGAATAAAGTAAAACATTTGAAAGAGTTGAAAAGATTGAATGTAAAACAAAAGCAAGCAATTAATTGAGGCAAAAATCAATATTAAAAAGCAACTTTCACCAAAGGACTATCCACCTTAACTGATATTATTATGACTTACTCAAAATAGAAACACAAGTGATTATGAACAATTCAGATAAATCAAGCCAAGTAACTTTACTCAAGATTATCATTCCAAGCATTAAAATTCTCGTATTCAGAACAATTCATCACTTAGCATACAAAATCTGAACTAGTCCTCCTAAATGTCTATTAAATTCTCTTTCAAGTAATTAACTTTCACCTATTCTTAGTTACACCCTTCTTAATCTTAACTTACTTCAATTAACACAAAATTATATCTTATTAAGAATATAATCATGCATTAACCTAAACAATTTAACCTAAGAACATGCATATCAATGATCAAACCAAAAACCAATTATTAACCAATATTTAATCAAGTTAACAACCAATTTTTAGTTAAATAAAGATAAGACTATGTTTAAGAACTAAGAAATAATCAAACGTGCATTAAATTAAAGCACAAGCCTAAGTCATAACAATAAAAGTTAAGGATTCAAGCATCCTTTAGCAAAAGTTAAAGAAAACTACTCACTAGACATGTTGAAAACTAAAACAAAATTTAAAAGAAAAATGTTGAATAACAGAACAAATAAAACTAAGTAAAAAAATTCAAGTGCTAAACTCTGTCTTCCTTTCTATCTCCTCCCTCCTAAGCTTTGGTGCCTTTTTATAGAATGAAGTCACTACCAAAGAAGAAGAAGTTTTGCTGGCCAAGACTTCCTTTTCTGAGGTTGAGTTAGAGTTTCTCTTGAATAGGAAAAATTTTATCTTCAACTTTTCTGTTTTTGCATGAGAGAGTATTCAAGATACTTGGGAGAGCACGATTCCTACTTGGGAGAGTAAAATTATGCTTGGGAGAGCAGAATTTATACTTGGGAGAGCACTTTGCTTTTGTCTTCACGTGCTTCATTAAAATCCTCTTTTCCACTTTTATACTTTTGCCCCAAGTCTTCTTTCCTCTTACAATTAAATCCTTATTTCTTGCAATTGAGTCCCTAAAAACACCAAAACTTTTAATTAATCCCACAGATAACTAATTTAACAAATTAATCATAAAATTAACTAAATTAAAACCAAATTAACTAAATTAAACACCTAAAACACACTAAAAACATAGTTAAATTCACAGTTATCATTGAGTGCAAAGTTTGAATCCCATACCAATGATTTTAGCAAACTCCTCGGGCAGAGGGCATAACTCTTGTGTGTAAACCTAAAAAATAGAATCGTGGCTATTACTATTACACAATAGAGAAGATCAGGGCTCTATCTAATTTCACCCTCTTTAGGAACCTTAGACTGTTTTATGGGGTAAAAATAGGGTCTTTTTAATTTTTTAGGTCATCCAATAACCTATTCAGTTTGGTCATGACTGGGGTCGACATGGTAGAGATATTGAAATGATCTAAGGGTCAAAAGCACTAGAATAATAATAAAAAGAAATAAAGATGAACAAATGCAAGAAAAATAAATAATAATAAAATGACAATTGGAATTTAAAAGGCAAAAAGAAAAGAAGAGGAGAAGGAAAATACCTGAAGGAAAGGTTACTTGGAAGAAAGGAGGTCAAAGGGCATAAAGGCCAAGGAAGAAATCAAGTTGTTTATGGGAAAGGCATGATAGATGGCCATCCCTCAGGAGAACCCTTGGCTTAACCGTTTATCACCCTTGGACCACCCTAATGAGCCTCTTTGCATGCCCCATGCATTACATGTATATGTTTTCATTTTTTTTATTTTGAAGGAAGTTAAAGAGACCCATTAATAATATTGGATCTTTTGGAAGATTTTAAATTTAGAGAATTAAAAAATTCAGAAAGTACTTAAATTCAAGAAATATTTTATGAAAAAAGAAAGAAAGAAAGAAAGGGAGATAATAATAATAATAATAATAATAATAATAATAATAACAATAACAATAACAATAACAATAACAATAACAATAACAATAACAATAACAATAACAATAACAATAACAATAATATATAAGTGTAAATAACATAAAAATAAGATGTAAAAAAGTAAATAAGGGTAAAAATGGAAATTAAAGAAAAAAAGAAGAAAAATAAAAAAATGAAAAAAGTGATGATAGAAGGAACATATGAGGCGGCCATTTGTTGCTTGTAATAGATACCCTACCCGTCTATCGC
The DNA here is from genome assembly GCA_037975025.1 of Excoecaria agallocha. Lineage (NCBI taxonomy): Eukaryota > Viridiplantae > Streptophyta > Magnoliopsida > Malpighiales > Euphorbiaceae > Excoecaria > Excoecaria agallocha. The sequence continues at coordinate 44,937,041 of CM075810.1, read as the reverse complement.
TTGAAAATTTGAAAAATAGCCTCTTCTTCTTCTTCTTCGTCTTTTATTCTTCTTCCTCTCTCCCTCCTCATAACCACCATTGTTAGCGATTTTTGAGTTTCTTGTTTTGATTTGTTCTTCCTTTCTCTCTCATTTCTTGCCCATTTTGTGAGTCATTTGCATAAATTTTCTCTTGGAGATGATGCATATCTCAGGGTGTAATTTATTTCTCTTTCCATCATATTTTTTATATACTCATTTTTTTACTTTAAGTTTTCCTAACTTATTCATATCTTCTTTTGTGTTTTTTCTTAATAATTTTGTTTTTTGTTATTTTAATTTAGTAGGATTAATTTAATTGTATAGTTACGTCTTTTCTTTTAATTTGTATATTTTTCTTATTTATGCCTACGTAATGCCATGTTTTTTTTCTTTTGCATAGATATTTGGCAGATATTCTTTGAGTTATAATTAGTGCCTATCTGCTTTAAGTGTGATATAATTGACACCTTCAAATGCGCAATGCTTAATTTCCCTTAATTTTTGACTTAACTTAATTAGGTAGTTGAATGTGGTAAATTTTAATTTAGTTAATTGAAATGGCAAACTTAGGTATGCGGCCTTCTTTAGTTCAAACCCTTTCTTTTTTTACTTTTATGTATGGTCGGATTGTTAACTTAACCTTAAAATTAGAATAACTTCTCAAGGGTGATTATGGTTAGAAAGAGAATGAATGGCCAAACATGATTTCTAAGCACAAAGACACACGACCAAGCATGAATCTACTGGACTTCACGTCTATTTTCTTCCAAGAATTTTCCCTTCTCTTAGTTTTGGCCCACAATTACTTGTCTTTTTGCAATTAAACCCTTTTTTTAGCAAAATATACCTAAAAAGCACTAAAATTTTAAATTAACTTCTAAAACACAAAAATCAACATTTTAACTCTAAATTAACCAAAATTACACAAAATTAACTAAATAAAAACACTTAAAACATACTAAAAACAATATATAATTCACTCTTATCAAATACCCCACACTTAAACCTTGCTTGCCCTCAAGCAAATTAGAACAACCTAACCCTCAAAACAATCAAACTTGAATAAAGAATTATACATTTACAACCACGCTTAGCATTTTAACAAAAGCACTTAATATAATCTCTAAATATAACAACTTAAATCAAGATAATATAAGTTAATTTTCTTGAGTGTGTGCAAGACCAAATCATTTTTAAGAATTTTGTAAATCAAAACATCAATACAACTAGATAGTGAAGTGTAGAATATATAAATGCATATGCATACAACTGGTTTCACGCTTGAAACTCTAGATACACCATAAGCCTCTCCTTTAGCATCGAAACCTGAAGGTCATCTCCGCTAAACAACTAAAAAAAACTTAAAATCACATAGGTCCTTTTAAAGGTAGTAATGGGGCTAAGGTTATGGTTATCAAAGAATGGATAAAAGATAATCAAAATGAATAGCCACTCTAAGACAAAATAAACCATCAATCCCAATAACTAAATCAATGAATAACTTAAACACACTTGCTTAGCTTTCATAATTAAGAATATACCCAAGTCATATCCTTTTCAAAAGTCACCAATATTTTTACTTCCTTATACTACCCCACACTTAGATTTTATCATAGGTACCAGCTTATTTTCTTTTTCAATCGATCTTTTTTACCATGCTAGCACAAAAATATACTTGAACAACATCAAGGTAGATACAAGGTAAATTTCTCACTTGACTTCATCAATAACTCTTGCCAAGAATTCTATTACTACACCAATCAAAATTTTCACAAAAATCCATTTAATCATCAAGTGGCTAATTCCATTTGGTAAGATAAAAGCTTTTTAGGTTATATGGTAAAAATTTGAGTGTAACAAGAAAACATTGATGGTACGCATTAAGCATACCCTTTTAGGCTTAAATTAGCTTCCAAAGGATAAAATTTCACAAGGGTAGGAAAAAGGTATTTTAGAAAGCTTAATAAGAACAATTATTGCCTAGATTATTTTCTAAGTTGTTTGAGTTGCTTAAATGCTTGGAAGGGTGATGAGGAAGGTTTTAGTGCTCTAAATTTCCTTACTTCACTACTTCATTGCATTATTTTTTCTCTGGTCTAAGTGCTTTCAAGAAAATGGAAACTAACAAATATTTATCTAGTTAAAGATTAAACTATCTAAAGATTCATTAAAAAACATATTTGTTCTACTGCCAACCAAAGATTCTAAACATGCATATTCTCATATCCAAGTTCAACATGTTTATAGTTTTAAAGGAAACCAGGGCAAACTAAGTTCTCATGCAGACTAAATGAAAAAGTGAACTACATAAGTTTTTAATAGGTTTTACATACTTAATAAAACAAAAAAACACAAAAAAAAAACAAAACATGAAACACAAAACATAAAACCAATTCATGAATAAAAATAAAAAAAGGTTAAAAGTCAATCTCCTTGAAAGTTATGCTAACCCCTCCTCAAAATTTTGTTGTCCACAGCAAATGAAGACAATCTATGCTGATGGAGGTAGAGGCAGTAGTGGATTTCACTCCCAATACTGCTGGACAAAAGTATCCACTATGTTCTTGATATTCAAAATAGTGTCTTGCAAAGTAATCAAGCAGATTTACTGTATATCCATCCGCCAACTCAGCTGATTAAATGGGCTTTCCCATTCCGGTGTTGCCAGCTCATTAACAGGTTGATTTTCAACTGGTGCAGCAGGTTCTTTATTGGGCTAATCTTGTTGCACCTCAATTTGAATGTTATTCTCTCTTAGATGCTCCTTTCGAGTAGCCTAATGGCCACGTGGTCTTTGAATGAGAATCTTCATTCTTTTGAGCATCTTGTTGTCAATGCATTAAAGCTCTGCCTGTAAGCGAATCTCCAATGGCGGGGTGTTCAATTGCATCAGCCAAAATTGTAGCGATCCAGCCAATGGAGATGTTGTTGCTATTATCCGGCATTTTCTATAGTTCCTTAATCCTATTAGCTATAATCAATGCTCCATTGATGAAAATGCCATCTACCATACATCGAAGGACTATGGCTTGAGAAACATTGATGGTACTTGCATTCTTCAGATTGTTGTAAACACTTTTTGTCAAAAATCAATGAATTAAGCATAGACCTTACATTTATCCCCTCTCTATTGCTAATCGGGTTGCAGTGGATTGCGAATTCTCTTCCAATTGTCCTCAGTAGATACATCGGTCAATTCCACAGGGGCATCCGACATAAATCCTAAAATTTCTGAGAATTGCTTAAAAGTCAATGAATAACCCCTCTTGCCCAACTTAAATCCCATAGTACTAGCATCAAAATCTCTCTTAAAATAGCATTCAAATGAGTATAAAAATTCCCGTGCCATATTAGGATACACCTTTGATTTCTTATCTGTGAATTACGTCCATTCAAGGCGTTGAACCAATAGGAGTACCTCATCTCATAAATTTCCAGCAGGAATATTAAGGAAGTACTGGCTCAAATAAGCTAGATGGACGTAAGTTCAAGCACTAAAGTAATTGAACTTATCCACCTTAGCTCGATCCACATATTATGGAATACATATTCTGGAGGAGCTTGCAACATTTGGATACTTGGTCCATTTAGGTGCCACTAAAAAATTAAAAAATAATGTGAGTGTAACAGACAAACTATAGACTAAAACATACCTATGGTGTAAGAAAACTAATGAGGGAGAACAATGTAAGCACAATTTTCAGTACAATTAGGAGATTAATAAGAGTATAAATCAACATGCATGCAAGACAATTAATTAAGAGATTATCACCATGGATGAGTAAAAAATATAGCCCAACATGTATTGATAAGGTCATGTAAACGAACATGCAAGACATGGGAGAGGTGATGACTCATAATTTTAAACAAAAAAATGGCAACCAAAGAGTTATAAAAACGTTAAATTAAAGATAAACTCATTGGGACATTTCATTGAACATGTTATGTGCGCATGTTTGAACATCAAATTGAAAGGCTTAATGAAGAGCATTCTCTACCAAATTGAATCTTAAACATCTTTTACATGCATATTAGGTCCACAACAAATCACATTTGCAAATGAAACTAGCATGAAGTCTAGATCTCATATGAAGAATGTCTAAAAATGTAAGTGCATAGGCTAAAATCTTAACAAATCATGGCATGTAATGGCATTGAAACAAAATTAAAGAGATGAATAGAGGATATACTTACTTGAAAGCGAGAAACCCAATCAATTGTTAGCACAATATATGAGTGGAGTGTGTGAACGTGAATGCCCTAGGTATAGGAAGAAAATGATGTAAAAGAAAAGAAAAATGGAGAGAGGAGAGAGAAGAAATGGTGGTCGGAGAAGAGAATGTGGTGGGTGGTGGTCAGTGGTCATAGGTTGAATCTTAGTAAAGGAGACGTGGGAGTGTGAAAGAGCAAGAGAAAATTGAAAATGTGAGGATGAAAGACAAATAAAAATGATGGGCATTTAAAATGGGGTAGTGGCCTTATATGCGGCCACACATAGGTGTGTGCACACCCATATGCGGGCATACATAGCGGAAGGGTGAGGAGACACAGTAGCATAGGTGTATGGCCAAAGAAACATGCTGGTGCACTTGGATGGGGTAAAGATGCAATAGCTTCATGCGCTGGCATGCATAGGAACAAGTAACGGTTAGGCGCGAGTGCGGGTTGGCAAGGGGCAAGATAGTGATCATTTATGTGGGCGCGCAGATTAGGCCAAAGAAGGACATAAGGGAGTGGGTGGAGTTGTTGCCAGGCAGGGCCTTCAGGTGTGGGCGCGGGTGAACATGACTGCCTGAACACACAGGTATGCATAGACTTGTACCAGCTGAATAATAATATTCACGTGAGTGTTCCAAATAAATCTAATTTTTCATTTTTCAAATACCTGTGCATTCCATGTATTATTTCAAAACTCTATTTTCTTCTTGATTTTTCCTTTTTAAATTTGAAAGCATAGTGTGTTTAAAAACCAAATGCCATTAAACATCTAAAATTTTAAAAACTTTTTAAACCACTTTTTTCTTTGATTCATGAATCGAAAACACAAAAACACACAAAAATTAAGAATAAACAGTAAAAATATGAATCAAAACTATCAAAAACACACATAAACATATAAAAATTAAATATAAATTGTGAAAATAATAGAGGGAGAAGAGTGAAGTTCTGAGTTTAGAGTCATCAGTTAGACTATCCAAACCGCCTTTTTAGTGATCTTGAAGAACCATGGTTACCTCAGCAACCTCTTATTGTCCCATTTGATATGGTTTGAGCCGGTGACCATTTACCTTAAGTTCACGACCATCTTTTGGATTTTTTATCGTTACAACTCCAAAATCATTACAATCACTACTTGATAAGGTCCGAGCCACTTAGATTTCAGCTTTCCTGGAAACCAACGAAGACGACTATTATATAAAAGCACTAGCATACCAGGAACAAAATCTTTTACCCTTAAATGTTTATCATACCAACGTTTAGTCTTTTCCTTGTATAACGCTGCATTGTCATATGACCATTGTCGAATTTCATCAAGTTCGTTGAGCTACAATTTTCTCTTTTCTTCTACATTTCTTAAATCAAAGTTAAGAAATTTTGTAGCCCAATAAGCTTTATGCTTTAATTCTACTGAAAGATGACATGCTTTTCCAAAAACCATTCGATAAGGAGATATGCCTATAGGGGTCTTAAATACAGTTCTATAGGCCTATAGAGCATCGTTTAATTTCTGAGATCAATCCTTCCTAGAATTACTAACTATTTTTTCTAGAATTGATTTCAGCTCCCTATTAGACACCTTTACTTGGCCATTAGCTTGAGAATGATATGGGGTGGTTATCTTGTGTTTGACTTCAAATTTCCTAAGCAAGGTTTTAAATTGATGGTTGACAAAATATTTGCCTCCATCACTTATTATAGCTCTTGGTGCTCCAAACCTAGTTAAAATATTCTTTCTAATAAATTTCAAATACTATGTGGGCATCATAAGTTATAGTGGCTATGGCTTCGACCCATTTACCAACATAGTCCACAGCTACTAAAATATATTCAAAACCAATGGAATTAGGAAATGGTCCCATAAAATCTATTCCCCAAACATCAAAAATTTCTACTTCAAATACATTATTCATAGGCATTTCATCCCTTTTAGAAATATTCCCAACCCATTGACATCTATCACATATTTCAATTAAAGATTTGACATCCTGAAATAAAGTTGGTCAGAAAAAACCTGATTGGAGGACCTTTTGCACCGTTTGGCACTGTTCCCTAATAGCTTCTTGTTCCGATTCCGGTACACATCATCTTAGCACTTGATTCGAGCATATTTTGATGAGGTACGGATCATCCCAAAGATAGTGTTTGTCATCCACTTTAAGCTTTTTCCTTTGTTGCCAAGTAAACTCCTTAAGAAGATATCCACCTGCAAGTAAATTAGCTATATTAGCGTACCATGGAACTGAGTTTTGATATGTATAAAAAGCACAAATATGTTCATCAGGAAATAGGTCAGAAAGTTTTCCCTTTTCTATGTTAGCATGATCTAATCTAGATAGATGATCAGCTACAACATTCTCAGCTCCTTTCTTATCCTTAATCTTAGTGTCAAATTCTTGGAGTAGTAAAACCCATCGAATAAGCCTTGGTTTGGAATCCTTCTTTGCAAAAAGGTGCCTCAATGCCGCATAGTCTAACCACACCTTAACTTTGGACCCTAAGAGATAAGATCTGAATTTTTTGAACGAAAAGACAATCGCCAAGAGTTATTTCTCTGTGGTTGTGTAATTAACTTGGGCTTCGGTGAGTGTATGACTTGCATAGTAGATGGTCTAGAAAATCTTCTCCTTTTGCTATCCTAAAATCACTCCGACTGCATAATCATTTGCATCACACATAATTTCAAATGGTAAGCTCCAATCGGGTGATGTTATGATTGGTGCACTTACTAACTTTTGTTTCAATAGATTAAAAGCATGCAAACACTCAGCATCAAAGTTAAATGTAGCATCTTTAAGCAACAATTAGAAAGTGGCTTGGCTATTTTAGAAAAATTCTTAATAAACCAACGATAAAACCCGACATGATCAAGGAAACTTCTAATACCCTTAACACTTGTCAGTGGAGGTAATTTTTCTATCACATCTACTTTAGCCTTATCGACTTCAATGCCTTTTTTAGAAATTTTATGCCCTATGACAATTCCTTCGTATCGACTTCAATGCCTTTTTAGAAATTTTATGCCTTATGACAATTCCTTCTCTAACCATAAAATGACATTTTTCCCAATTTATAACAATATTAGTCTCTTGATACCTCTTTAAGACCAATGTAAGATTATTTAAACAAGATTCAAAATCATAACCATAAATTGTGAAATCATTCATAAAAAATTCCATAAATTTTTCAATAAAATCATGAAATATGGCCATCATGCATCGTTAAAATATGGCAGGTATATTACAAAGACCAAAAGGCATCCTCCTATATAAAAATGTTCCATAAGAACATGTGAATATGGTCTTTTCTTAGTCTTTTAAAGCTATAGGTATTTTCATATACCCCGAATATCCATCTAAAAAATAGTAAAATATATTTCATGCCAGTCTTTCTAACATTTGGTCAATAAAGGGCAATGGGAAATGGTATTTTCTAGTTGCATTATTTAATCTCCTATAGTCAATGCATACTTTCCATCCCGTTATTGTGCATGTAAGAATTAACTCATTATTTTCATTAATCGATTATCACAATCATTCCTCCCTTTTTAGGCACACATTGTACAGGACTCACCCAATTATTATTAAAAATATGATAGATTATAACTGCATCAAGTAGTTTAAAAACTTCCTTTTTCACTACTTCTTGCATAGTTGGGTTAAGCCTTCAATGGGGTTGTACTACCAGCTTGAAATTATCTTCCATGGGTATCTGATGTATAACATAGCTGGGGTTAATCCCTTTCAAGTTAGATGTTGTCAAACCAATAGCTCCTTTATGCTTCTTAAGGACTTCAATGAGCATTTCTTCTTCCAAACCTATAAATAAAGATGAAATAATTACTGGTTCGGCATTATCCTTTAAAAATACATATTTCAAAATAGATGGAAGTGTTTTAAGTTTAGAATCTCCCTTAGTAGGGGATGGTTCATCCTCCATTTTGTCACTATTCACTGTGTTCTTTTTCCATATTATGTATCAACATCTTTTCCTTTGCTTTCAATTCCTCCATTTCCTTGGGATGCATCAAACATTCTTGAAGCTCATCATTGAGAATTATCTCCTCTTGCTTTGTGTTGAAACATTCTTGTATATCATTAACAAAGTAAATGGACTCTTCAAAGTCATAAAAAGGATGTTTTAAAACCTTATTTACATTGAAGACCATTTCTTCCTCGTTGAACCTTAAAGCAACTGTTTGCCCATGAAAATCAATTAGAGCTCTTGCCATGTTCAAGAAAGGTCTTCCCACTATCAATGGCACCTTTTTTATCTTCCTCCATATCTATCACAACAAAGTCTACCGGAAAGATGAAATTTCCTACTTTCACCAATAAATCCTCAATAATACCCTTCGATTTCTTTACCGATCTATTCACTAATTGAAGTATCATTCGGGTTTTCTTTAGATCGCCTAAGTTCAATTTCCTACAAATTGAATGAGGCATCAAGTTAATATTACCATCCAAATCACATAAAGCATGTCCAACAAAATTTCCTCCTAATTCACAAGGCAATGTAAAACTACTAGGCCTAGTGTTTCGCCTTGGGGTGCACCAGTACTGTTTATAAAGAAAAAGGATGGATCTCTACGGTTATGCATCAATTATAGGCGATTGAATAAGGTTACTATCAAGAATAAATATCCACTACCTCGTATTGATGACTTGTTTGACCAACTGAAAGGTGCAGGGATGTTCTCTAAGATTGATTTGAGATTGGGATACTACCAATTGGGAGTTAGGGAGGCTGATGTGTAAAAGACAGCTTTTCATACCAGATATGGACACTATGAGTTCCTAGTGATACCGTTTGGATTGACAAATGCACCAACGGCTTTTTATAGATCTCATGAACCGAATTTTTCACCCATACCTGGACCAGTTTGTGGTAGTCTTCATAGATAATATTTTGGTGTATTTTAAGACTCCTGAAGCACATGACAAACATATCAAGATAGTACTTCAGATTCTAAGGGATCGGCAAGTGTATACAAAGCTCAATAAGTGTGAGTTTTGGCTTCAGAAAGTTGCATTCTTAGGACATAGTGTCTACATAGGGAATATCTATGGATCCCAAAAATGTATAGGCGATATTAGAGTGGAAAATTCCTGGAAATATGACAGAAGTTAGAAGTTTTCTAGGTTTGGCTAGTTATTATAGAAGGTTTGTAAGGGGTTTTCTACCATTACTACTCCTTTGACCTGATTACTTCAGAAGAATATTAAATTTGTATGGTCAAAGAAGTGTCAAAAAAGTTTTGAGCAATTAAAGAAGATGTTGATAGAAGCACCTGTTTTGACCCAGACAGTGTTAGGAAAAGATTTTGTAATTTACAGCAACGCTTCTAGAAATGGGTTAGGTTGTGTCTTGATACAGGAGGGTAAAGTAGTTGCTTAGGCTTCCAAACAGCTGAAGACACATGAGAGGAATTATCCCACTCTTGATTTGGAATTAACAGCAATTGTATTTGCATTGATAATTTGGAGGCATTATCTTTTTGGTGAAAATTGTTTTATCTTAACCGACCACAAGAGTTTAAAATACCTGTCGACACAGAAGGAACTTAACTTGAGACAGAGACATTGGCTAGAGTTGATTAAAGATTATGACTATTACATTGACTACCATTTGGGTAAAACCAATGTAGTAGCTAATGCACTCAGTAGGAAACATATGGCAGGTAATAAGTTAATTAAATATTTTATATATTTACCTTCCATAGAGTATAAATGGTAACTGAGTGATGTTATGTAACAGCTTTAAGAGCCATGAGTGTGAGATTGTCCCTAATGACTGATGGAGCACTTCTAACTGAATTACAACTTAAGCCAGACTTGTTACAACAAGTAAAAGCCATCCAGCAACATGATGAGAGGTTGGCTAAGGCTATGATGGATATCAGTGAGTGTAGGGATATTGAGTTCACTTTAGCTCTAGATGATAGCTTATATTTCAGGGGGTACCTGCTAATGAAGAGTTAAAGAAAAAGATTTTGACTGAGGCACATAGTAGCAGTTATGCAATGCATCCAGGTAGTACTAAAATGTACCAGAATTTGAAGACTCATTACTGATGGCCTGGGATGAAGAGGGAGATTGCAGAGTTTGTGTCTAAGTGTTTGATTTGTCAACAAGTTAAGGCTAAGCATCAGGTTCCTTCTGGATTACTTCAACCTATTTTTATACCGGAATGGAAATGGGATAGGATTACCATGGATTTTGTATCGGGTTTGCCACTCACCAAACATCAGCATGATACTATTTGGGTGATAGTGGATAGACTGACCCCCTTCCCCTAAATCTGCCCACTTTCTGCCTGTGAGATCAAACTTTTCTCTGGTGAGATTAGCTAAGATTTATACTAATGAGATTGTTAGATTGCATGGTGTTCCTAACTCTATAATTTCAGATTGAGATCCCTAAACATCATTGGGCATAAGATTATATTTTAGTACATCTTTTCACCTACAGACGGATGGACAGTCTGAAAGAGTTATACAAGTGCTTAAGGATATGTTGAGATGTTGTGTTTAAGATTTTGGTGAAAATTGGGAAAAATATCTCCCTTTAGCAAAATTTGCATACAACAATAGTTATCAATCTGGTATCAAAATGGCACCATATGAAGCACTGTATGGGAGGAGATGTAGGACTCCATTATGCTGGACCGAGCTTAGTGAGAATAAATTAGTCAGACCTGATCTTATTAAAGAAATCAAAGATAAGGTTCGATTGATTAGAGATAATTTGAAAGCAGCAGCTGATAGACAAAAGTCCTATGCTAACTTGAAGAGAAAAGATATTGAGTATCAAGTGGGTGAGAAAGTATTCTTGAAAGTATCCCCTTGGAGGAAGATTGTGAGGTTTGGTAGGAAAGGAAAGTTAAGTCCCAGATTTATAGGCCCTTATGAGATTTTAGAAAGAATAGGACCAGTGGCTTATAGATTGGATTTACCAGCAGAGTTACAAAAGATCCATGATGTGTTTCACGTGTCTATGCTCAGGAGATATCGATCAGATCCATCGCACGTGATCACAACACTAGACATTCAGCTGAAATCAAATTTATCTTATGATGAGGAACCGATGAGAATTTTGGATAGGAAAGTAAAACAGTTGAGAAATAAGAAGATACCACTGGTTAAAGTACTCTGGACTCGCCATAACATCGAGGAAACGACTTGGGAACCAGAGAAGAATATGCGACAGCAATATCTGCAACTGTTTTAACCAGGTAAATTTTGAAGACGAAATTTTTTATTTAGTAAGGGAGAAATGTAACACCACAGGAATCACCGATTATGTGAATAGTACTTTCTGAGATGAATAGTGCCACATGGGACCCACCGAGCCCATAAAATGTTCTCTTCACCATTGGAAAGTATTATTCATAACGAATTTGGTATTATAATTTGAGCTGAAATTGAGGTCAAATAGGTCTCCAAAACGGGAAAAATAAAATAACTAACGGGACCGATATAGTTGACTGGAAACTTTGACTGGCTTAAAAATATTTCCTGGACTTCATAAAATTATTCCAATTGCACCAATTGACTAGAAATTATGTATATGAATTTTTAGAATGATAAAATGAATTTTTTGAAGACTTTGAAAATTCAGCTTACGGACTGGTTAAAATTTACATTCAGAGCTAGTTTGATATTGAAACGACCTCGGATTGATCCAAAATTTTAAGCATGGCCTAATTAACATTTTTAGAAATTTTTGGTATAATTTTTATCAAAAATTGACAACTAAAAGTATATTGGCCAATTAAATGGTGACATGTGGTATTGAACCCACTGAGGACTTAATTTCTTTTATCCTAAAGTAGGTGTATCATTAATGGACAAAATTAGATCTTTGTTCTCTCATTTTTGCAAGCCATTTCCCTTCTTCTTTACTATCATTGCCTTCCTCTCTTCTTCTTCTTCCTTTTCTTTGTTTCTTTAAGCTTATTTTCTAAGATTATTCAACCATCATCTCAATTAAATTGTTTTATCTTGCTTCCCTTTACCTTTTGTTGCTATGGGTGGTGAAAGAAGATGAATATAGTCCAATTATTCTAGTGAATAATTTGAAGAGCAAGGAAAGGGAAGTAAATCAACCAAAAATAAGGGAAAAGGCAAAATTGTTGAGTGATTTGGTAAGTGAATAATTTTAAACCCTTTAATTTCACAATATATATGTTGTATATATAATTAGAAAAAATATTTAGGTTAATTATTAATTACAAATTAATTATGAAATTAGACTTAGAATTGTGTAATTAGAAGATAAATTAGTGAAATTATCGTATTTAATTAAAATTTAGACAAGTTTAATTTTAGGAAAAAATTCGGTCACTTAAAAAAAAATTAGGGACTAAAATATAATTTTTCGGATTAAATTGAAATAATTGAAAAATAGATGGTTTTATGTTTATTGTGATTAAATTGAGTAGAAAATACAATTTATAAGGAAATTGGAATAAGATAACCTAATAGGGACCTTAAGAAAATTTATGAAATTTTGAGATATAAATTGGAATAAGTTCAAAATAGAATATAATTAATCTATATGACTTGTAAGGAGCATGTATTGGAAAAGATAGTAATAAATAAAATAAATAAATAAATAAATAGTTGTAACTGAATCGTATGATTTTAATTGAAAACTGGTATATTTGAAATACTGAGATTGTTTTTAATAATGTATACAAATTATTACCATGAATCGGTAATGATGCATTATTGTAAACTGTATTAAATTGTAATTGTATTTTGCCCTTAGTATTATATGTGAAATCAGAAATTAGGATGTACATGGCTAGCCATATGGACATTTATGTAACCGCGGAAGCAAGTCATGGCAACTTGCATAGTGGTAACCTTGATATGGTTCCACGTCTGTATTGGAGTGTTTGGAAAAAATGAAAAACAAAAAAAAGGAAAAAAATAATATGTGTGTAATTGATACTACTAGAGTACTGGGACCTATGGGGTCTATAGTTTCGCTTATCCTAATTAGCGATACATTTCCATGTTATACTAGGGGCAAGAGAATTAAAATATTGTATTGACTAAAACATAAAAAGATATTGTATGAGTAAAAATGTAAAACTTGAAAAGAGAGAATAAATTACAGTATGGACAAAAGCGTACTAAAAAATAAGGGTAAAAGCCTAAAGAATTGATAAATAAAGAAATTAGGACAGAAGTGCATTTTTGAAACTTTAGGAACTAAAGTGAAAATTTATCCCTATAGTGTGAAATCCGAAATCAAAGTGATAAAATTTGAGAATAAAAATTAAAAGTCATAATTGAGAATAAATTTCTCAAGCAAGGGCAAAAAAATAATTTTATTAATAAAAATAAAATTTAGAATTTAATCGAAAAATTTGTATAATAATGAAATTAACTAATGAAAAGGAGATAATGAAGTATAATTCTGAATAACATGTGAATGAACTGTAGTGAAATTCTGGGGTTTTAAGTTTATGTTCACCACTAAGTACTTTTATACTTAGCGTGTGGTTTTGTACTACACGCAGGAGATAGAGACTGAGTTCGTGTTGGAAGGAAATTGATGAAGGAAGAATCCAACATTTTTGTGGTTTTGTTTAGCATGTACATATGGATGCTGCCTTGTAGGACAACATGGCTTGTTTTGGGGACTATGTATAGTTTTGTACTTGTATATATATGTTATGTACTGATAATGGTGATTTATATAGTACTTTTAGTATGTTTTTAGGTGTTTAATTAGGTTAGTTTTGTGTTAATTAGGTTAGATTTGAGTATAATTGGTTAATTTTGTGTTTTTGGAGTTAATTGTAAATTTTGGTGTTTTTCAGGGTTAATTTGTAAGAAAAAGGACTTAATTGCAAAAAAGGCAAAGATTTGGGCCAAAACTGTAAATTTGGAAAATTCATGTTAAGACATTATCGTGAAGTCCAGAAGTTCAATACATGGCCACATGAAGTACAAAGAAGAAATATCCGTGGCCACGTGAAGTTGGTACTAAGGAAATCCATGGCCACGTGAAATGAAGAAGAAAAGCAACACATGGCCATGTGTGAAAATGAACTAAGCAACACATGGCCACGTGAGAGAACAAATGAAGGATACCAAAGGAGACACGTGACCACGTGTGAGGGAAGTCATAATCCACACGTGTCCATGTGTGAAGGAAGACTCAAGGAACACATGACCACGTGTTCAATTGCAAGAGGAAGGGCGTGGCCACGTGCAAGTTCTCCTATGCAATGAAGGATTTGCGATCTTTTCCAATTCAAGAAGGATTCTTTTCCTACTCCAATTTGGAAAGTTTGGAAGGCTTATACAAATCTTTTGCCTATAAATAGACAACTCTAACACCAAAGAAAGGGAGGAATGAGGAAATTAGGATCCATCTTAGAATTAGGCTTAGTTTATTTTACATTGTTTTTCTATTTTTCTTTTCAACTTTGTCTTTAGTTTTTAATTATGTTTAGGAAGTAGTTTTTCTCATTTTGCTAATGGATTCTTGAAATCTTATATTTTCATTATTATGACTTTATTTTGAGCTTAATTTTCAATATCGGTTGATTATTTCTTGGTTTTAAGCATATTCTTATCTTTGATTGTGTTGAGATTGATTGTTGGTTTATTGAATAAATAACTAAAAATTGGTTTTGATATAGTTAATGATTTGCATGTTCTTAGATTAACTCTTTAATGTTTATGCATGATTATTATCCGAAATATGAGATAATTATGTGTGAATTTTATTGATTAATACTAAGAGAGGAGGAACTAAGAATGAATTGGAGTTAAATCACTTGAGAAAGGCTTCAATGAATATTTAGGAAGTTAAAACTAGATTTTCATGCTAAGTATTAGATTTGTCTATGAGTTTAATACTAAGAATGATATACTTGAATAAAGATATCTTGGTTTATTACTAGTTTTTCCATAATCACTGGTGTTTATATTGAATTTAAGTCATTACAATGAAATTTAAGGTGGATAGTTCCTTTAGCAAGAGAATTCCAGTTATTGCTTTGTTTTTAATTCATGTTTTAGCTTTTGTTTTTTTTAATTTTTGCTTTTAAATCAAAAACATTTGGGAAACAATCTCGGATTAATTTAATTCATATATAGGTATTATCCTTAGCAATCCATGTTCCCTTGGGTACGATATTTGGGGTCTTAATCTATATTTTCCTATATTACTAGCCGATCTAGTACACTTGCTAGAATCCGATCATGTACTGTAAATAAGTAGATGGGATAAGCACAAGAATTGTATTGTATATATATATGGTTATATGTAAAATTTTGGAAATGATTGATGTTCTATATTTGGTTGATCTTGTGGAGTATATATATGGATTGTGGAGTTTGGGTTGGATTTTTGTGAATATTTTGGGAGTGTTTTGTAGCTTTTGCAGGAAGACAAAATTTGGATTTTAGCTATTATGCTGCCCGAATTTCTATAGATTAATTAATAAGATATTTTAAAATGTGGGACCCACAACTAAATGGTTAAAATAATGAATGTTACAGATGGATAATTTAATAATAATTTATGGACCACCACAGTGTAGTGTGACACCGATATTCAGACCAATGTCTGGCTATCGGGTGTTACATAATCATGGATTAACCCAAATAATTTAACCTAAGAACATGCATATCAATGATCTAACCAAAAATCAATTACTAACCAATGCTTAATCAAGTTAACAACCAATCTTTAGTTAAATAATGATAAGACTATGTTTAAGAACTAAGAAATAATCAAACTTGCATTAAATTGAAGCACGAGATTAAATCATAACAATAAAAGTTAAGGATTTAAGTATCCTTTAGCAAAAGTTAAAGAAAATTACTCACTAGACATGTTTAAAATTAAAACAAAGCTTTAAAGAAAATAGTAAAAATAACAAAAACAGAAAACTACTTAAAAGCTAAAACTAATGAACTCTTGAGAACTATTGTTGATAATTGATTGACTCCCTTTCTTTGAGCTTCAGACTTCTTTTTATAGGAAAAATCAGTGGTAGAATCCTTCTAAACCTCCAGAACTAAAGTAGGAAGAAAACTCTTCTTAATCGAGAAGTCTGGAAATCCTTCGTTGCATGGGAGTGTATCATGCACGGCCACTTAAAATTCTTCTTTATTGGATGCACTACCGTGTATCTTCTATTAATGAAGTACAATGCCACTTGAGATCCTTTGAAATGATTCACATGGCCATTTAAGATTTTCTCCAGTAAAAGATAATACACGGCCACTTATCCTCCAAATCTTCAATGCACGCCCAATTATGAAAGATCACCAAGAAACACACGACCTGTTGAGAGAAAAACCCAAGATGCACGGCCAATTATGCAATCCTACCTTCACTTGCACTGCCAATCATGCTCCAAATTACTCAATGCACGGCCAAGCATGAATCTACTGGACTTTACGTCTATTTTCTTGCAAGAATTTCCCCTTTTCTCAGTTTTGACCCACAATTACTTGTCTTTTTGCAATTAAGCCCTTTTCTTAACAAAATATACCTGAAAGCACCAAAATTTTAAATTAACTTCTAAAACACACAAATCGACATTTTAACTCTAAATTAACAAAAATTACACCAAATTAACTAAATAAATACACTTAAAACATACTAAAAACAATATATAATTCACTCTTATCATTATCCCTTTTTTCACTCTAAATTTCATAACATGAGCATGTAAATTAAGTTTTATTTTCTTCTTTTATAATTTTATACTATTTTATGTGTGTCTGTAGTGTTTATATGATGCCATGATCAATATGATGCTTATCTAGATATGTAGAATACTCTTTTAATTCCTTTTTTGCATGATTTATTGTTTATATTTCATTGTGTTGCTTGATTTGTTTTGAGGGTTTATGCATGATTGATTTATTCCAGCATGTTTTAAGAGGCATTTTGTCTTTATTCTATAGTATGGAATGATTTAAAGTCGTGTAAATATATGTGTAGGGATTAGGAGTGACTTGCTTTGTTTCAGGTCAAAAATTGCTTTTTGTGTCTATCTTTCGATGGTAGATGGGAAGAAAGCACCATAAATGGCCTTTTGTCAGCATGACAAATGGGACATCATAGTGCCTCCTTCTCCTCCCATCCCTCACTCCTGATTGGGGCTTTCATCAGTCTTTAAAGGTGTCTGTGGCCTGATTTTCTTATATTTTAGTGTATTTTAATGCCTTTATGCTAATTTAGGTTATTTTTGGTGTTTAATTTCTTTTTAGCTCATTTCTCATATTTGTAAGCATGATTTTTAATTCAGTACTTAGTTTTTATTTTGTTTAATTTTTTTTATTATTATGTTAAGTTAGTTTAATATTTATCTTTAGTTGGCATACTAATTTATTTGATTTTTTTGTATGTTCTGTGTGAACGAATTATTTTGTGTTTTTTGGAATTTTTTTTATAGAAGATGATTATACCTTGGGAGTCATGCATCATTTGGCTTCTTCTCTAACCCTTTTTTTTGTATTTGCATACAAGTTTTTTATTACTATTTTATTTATATTCCTTTATTTATGTTTTTATTTATTTATGCTTATCTTTTAATTTTTCATATTTTGTTTTGGATGTATTTGTTTTTGGGGTTGTAATAATTTAGTAAAAAACGGATATTTTTTCGCATGCTAATTATAAAATTCATGTAAATATTTTCACTTAATTAACTTTTATTTTCTAATAAAAATGGGCCAATTTCCAATTTTCTAACCCAAAATCTTATAGTTAAAAAAGAGTATGTTTTCTTTAAAATTGGGATCACTCATTTCATGTTTTATGAAAAATTGTAAAGACTCTTGATTCTTTTTGTAAATATCCATTTAGGAACCAATGTTCCCAAGACTCAACTAATTCGTCATTTTATGTATGCTATTTCTTTTGTATATTATTCTTTTCTTTAGGACGATTTGCTTATTTAATAACTTAAGTAGATTTCTTTGTTCTATTTAACCATTTTCATGGATGTTTGACATACTTATTTACTTTCTATATAATACATCATGTGAGAAGGGAGATAGTGGACTAATAATAAAAAAACTTAATTATAAGAAACACGTAACTAAAATGCAAACTAAAAGTGATATCTTGAACATCATTCTCTGTTTGGACATCAAAAAGGGTTGAGAATAATTTTTCAATGTTCTGTTGGGTGGTGACTCTATGATAACTACCTCTTTGAGCCCACTCTAAATGCCTTCATAAGCTAACCATCAATAATAGATTGGGCTCAAATCCTTTTTTTATTGTGAAGTGACCAATTTATGAGATATAGTAAGCCTCGATCCGATCTTAGACCCTTAAAGTAAGCCTTCGAGAACTAACTCAAACATTCGAGTTGGCTTCAGCATGCGTTACAACATTAACCCATAGGAATGGCTAGGAATATGTCAAGTCACAAATTCAAAGGTATTACTTTTCTCTTAAAAGCTTAAAAATTTTCAATAAAATTTTCTTTAGTAGAGAACAAAATGGAGAATAATTTGATTAAATGATATAAAATTTATTGCAGGATGGGTCCATATGTATGGATAACCTATAAAGAAGTTTTTGATTATATTGTTAAAATAGGCTCAACAAGGAGGAGCTACGATCTCAATCCTATTAGTAAAAATTTAACTAATTTGTTATTACTTGTACTTCAATTTTGATGATAATTTAATAACGTAATGAAATTTGAAAATTAATGGGCTTTACTTAGGGAGATCATTATGGTACACATGGCTCTAACTGCCTAGAATGGATTATTGGTATAAAGGTATTAATGGGTTTTTGTTGAAACTCATAATTTATATGGATCAATTTCGAATGAATTATTTTTTACTTTTTGTTTTCTTTGGATTTTGAATGTTTAATGTGAAATGGTATATAAGTATTATGAACTTTTAATTTCGTATTTTTTTCCATTTATTAGGTTGTAATGCAGTGGAGTTTATCATCAATCATACTAGGGTTTCACTAGCTTTTGTTCAAGAGAGCAAGGTCTCTTTTATAAGTCAAGTAAGCCTTAGTTCATCTTTATTTCATTTGCATTTTGATAGGGGGTTGCACATTTTTTCGACTATTAAGGTCTCTGGAAATTATTTCATTATAGGCTATTAAGGTCTGTGAATATTGATGTTTCATTTTAGGCATATTTAGGTTGGAATTTATGCCAAAGTTTATGATTTTTAGTACTTGATTTAGTAGAATATAGGTGTCAAGTACTTCAAGCCCATAGTTCACATACTCCAAGCGTAATCTCTTAATTTGGCTTGAACACATAATACCTTTACTAAAAAATAGTGGTTATAACTAAGAGCTACTGTCTCAATCCTATTAGTTAAAATTTAACTAATTTGCTATTACTTGTACTTCAATTTTGATGATAATTTAATAACGTAATGAAATTTGAAAATTAATAGGCTTTACTTAGGGAGATCATTATGGTACACATGGCTCTAACTGCCTAGAATGGATTATTGGTATAGAGGTAGCGATAGGTTTTTTTTGAAACTCACAATTTATATGGATCAATTTCGAATGAATTATTTTTTACTTTTTGTTTTCTTTGGATTTTGAATGTTTAATGTGAAATGGTATATAAGGATTATGAACTTTTAATTTCGTATTTTTTCCATTTATTAGGTTGTAATGCAGTGGAGTTTATCATTAATCGTACTAGGGTTTCACTAGCTTTTGTTCAAGAGAGAAAGGTCTCTTTTGTAAGTCAATTAAGCCTTGGTTCATCTTTATTTCATTTGCATTCTGATAGGGGAGTTGCACATTTTTTTTACTATTAAGGTCTCTGGAAATTATTTCATTACAAGCTATTAAGGTCTGTGAATATTGATGTATCATTTTAGGCATATTTAGGTTGGAATTTATGCCAAAGTTTATGTTTTTTAGTACTTGATTTAGTAGAATATCGGTGTCAAGTACTTCAAATACGATCCCATAGTTCACATACTCCAAGCGTAATCTCTGAATTTGGCTTGAACACATAATACCTGTAACACCCTTACACTATACTTAGCTATAACACTTTGTTTAATATTAATTAAGCATCCTTATCATAACATTTCATCTATTATTCTACTAAACAAATATCTAAAAGTTAACTATTAGGAGCTTTACTTACAAGTGCATCTCATTAATGTCAAATATTACACATAGAAAGCATCTATAGTAATTACAAAATTTCCAACATAATTAAAGTTTCCATTACTACAAAATATAAGGACAAAAAGAAGACTCTATTATCAATCTTCTAAAACTTGTGTTGGCTAACCTGCTACAGATATCAGTCCTGGAAGAAAGTCCTGTTCTCATAACCTACACGTATAAACAAAAATCCATGCTAAGCTATAAAGCTTAGTGGGAAACACTAAATATGACAAACGACCACTCACAATGGTCGTCAACAAGCATACATTATAAACTATAAGTATAACTTATGCAAAATTTTAATAAAAACAAAATGTAGACATAAGTCCACACAAGATAACCAAATGACTTAATGATAGTAAATTCGGCATTGATGCTTTATATACACAACATTTAATCATATAAGCATGTTTATCCTTTAGACTTGCAATTCATTCATTGAATGATATACCACTGTTTATACTCAGTCATTCCTTCTACTTACTACACACTTTAATATATACTAAGAATATGTATATATATATATTCACATATAAGCTAATGATTAACAAGGACATATGCATATTCGAAAGTAAGATAGAGCATTAGTACTATGAAAGTTATCATTTATCAATCTAGAAATATATTTGTAATACTTATTGTACCAAAATTTCTAGCTCACTCCCATCTCAAATACCATTATCATGTGAAATTCATCACTTGTAAATCTGTAAATATTTTATGTGTATGCACAAGACATTATACATTAATTCTCAATAAAGAGCAAGAACGAGTAGATATAGGGCAAACATATAACCTAATGTATTAATTGAAAAGCAATCTCCAACATAAATACCTATCATAGCTCTTATATTCCATTGCTATAGAAAACACTTATTTCAGCAAAACGTTTTCATAGCTTTCACACATGACGAATCTTGTAAGTCATTTATCTACCTCAAACAAACAACATATTACTACGAAAAACATACTATCTCTAATTTAGTCCATAAATAGATATTAGTGATGCACTAGTTTATTTATATAACTCTGTACATACTATTTCTATATGCGATAATCATGCATAAATGTATATCGCAACATCTTTCAATATCATAATTTCCATATGTGATGAAAATAAATTTCTCATATAAATTAGATTATGAAATCAATTTATTAATTGTCATACTTCATAAAACTTTAAGTTAAACATTAAACTTTTCTTGACTTTGATATAAGGCCTGCACTATTCTGAAGAGGTGGATAACGGGTTATATGGTGGTACACGAAGGTACAAGTCTGTTTGGTCACCCAAACGGGGTTGACTACAACCCAAATGGGGTTGAAAATGATCCAAACGGGACCACGTCTGTTTAGTCACCCAAACAAGGTTAACTACAACCCAAACGGGGTTGAAATTATCACACCTGCAAGGTACCCTTATAGGCATGCCTATCTATCCACTTCCTAGACTCAACGCAGGCAATAAAATCTATTTACTTTATCTTTTCTTTATACATTCATATTCTTATATGCACATGTATACTCTTGTATAACTATCAACAGTGTACTCATAAAAGAGCTCTCATGTGTAACTTTCTATAAACCTATGAACACTTTACTATTGGGTATTACTATTCTATTCTTGTAATCCTATTCAATCATGTAACTATTCTGTATGTCAAGACTATACTTATATAATGCCATTTGTACCTGTACATAATCATGTAAATATATATATCTTCTCTAGTACATATACATATATGCACAATTCATAAACAATTTATACAATTTTCTCATATAATAATCACATGACAAGATACTCCTTCTCTAATGCATACACTTGTATACATATTCTCATATAACATTGCCATTATATGCTTTAATAAAATTTCTATAATGGAGTCTTTAGCACTGTAGATCTGTATTTCAGCATGCTAACATGTGACAACACATATGCTTAATCATGTCATTTCAATTAAGTAATGACATATTCATACATTTCACTTTACACTTATTCTTTGAATCATTACTCTAAAACGGCTTTCAAAATTCAAACCCAATCATGTAAGATCATATTATATATATATATATATATACATATGTTTATATGTTCACATATAATCTAAAATTCACATTACTTCTTTCTACAGGTAAAGTTGACATTTCAAACTATAAGTATCATATTTAAGCATTTCTTAACTTCTTAATATAGATGCTTGCATCGAATAAATATTTACTCCATCATTAAAAATATGTACATGAAAGTATAATTACATACAACAACCATGTACATAAGTTTGATCACATATGAATATTTATATATCATTATCAACAATCCTTACTTAGGTATAAATATAAATATATGTAAACCTTTATCAACAATCATATTACATGCCATACTTAATTCAATGTGCTTCCATATAACTATGGATATATCGTAACAACATGTAGTTAAGCTATACATATGTAATCATAGCTTGATTTACATCCTTAGTTACATGTATTTCTATGTTAGACATTGCTTAATGATCACTGAGCATATATCATCATAAGAGTACATACATACATTAACTATGCATATAACAATCATGTTCAAATTTAATCACAAATATATGTTAGATATATTCATCACTAGTCGTTATCTATGCACACGTATGAATGTATATGTATACATATAATCTTGTATTTAATAGTCATATTAAATGCCCTATCCAATTCATTTTGTAATCACATAAATACATACTTAGCTTAACTAATTGAAAACAATAAAATAAAGTACGTTAAAGAAAATCTGCATAGGGCAGCATTCTGGACTCGACTTGTGAGCTACATTTGAAATTGAAGATGTCATTTTTAGGCAAAATGATCTTCTAAAATATTATCCCCCTATGTTTCTAGTTTCCATATCATTAAAATTCATCTTAATATCTGACCTATAGCTCGATTTATTAGAAAAAAACTATAGGCTGTTTTTAAAACTAAAATAGTGTGGTCTGTCACTTAGAAAATTCATAACGTAAAATTTAAAAGGATATAGACAAAAATTTCTTCATAAAAGTTAGACTTTAGTGTCTCTAGTTTCACCAAAATTTTTTTTTGTAGAATTTCAACATCTCTACAAAAAGTTATGCCCATTATTGTAAATTCTGTTTCTGTGAGCAGTCCAGGGAACTAGTCCGGATTCAACCCTAAATTCCATATACTTAGAGACAGATTTAAGTTTAGGTTTCTTCATATGAAATATAGGTATGGAAGTCTAGCTTCTAAAACAAAAAGAATCACTCAATTTTTTGTTCTATAGCTCAACTTATGAGCAAAAAAATCCAGGTAGGTCAATCAGTTGTGAAGAAACGTTCTACTCGTGAAGAGGCTCACGAGTGAAGTAAAAGGGCAACATTTCACGACTCGTGAAGGGGCTCACGAGTGTATAAAAAGGAAAACATTTCACGACTCATGAAGGGGCTCACGAGTGAAGAAAAAGGGCTACATTTCATAACTCGCGAAGGGGCTCACGAGTGGAAAAATCAGCAATCACGAGTGACCCAGGAAAACATGGTGCACGACTCGTGAAGAGCTTCACGAGTCAGACAATAATTCATGACTCATAAAGAGCTTCACGACTCGGAAACGACTCAAACTATTCTTCAAACTCATTTCGATAAAACCCCCGATAAAACCCAGAAAAACACAACCCTAAATTTCTGTCAACCACAACATGTTCCAGTAAATTTCGCATGCAATTATGAACAACCTAAGTTCCCATACCTGCACATGCAACTCAAATCTTCTTGTAATTTCTCCTTTGTCTCTCACTATCTTCTTCTTTCATGATCTTAATTTTCTCCTTCTTTTCCTTTTACAATAATTTCATCCATTAACACAAACTTTCAGCATCTAATTCCATCTACTATTAACCAATACAAGAAGATGGAGAAGGAGAAGAAGAATCATTTAATTAAGTCAATTACCTTGTAGATATACACTAAATTGTTCTTCAAAAATCCACATGCAAGAATTCTTTAAAGATTTTTTTAGAGATTAACCAAGAATGAAAGAGAAGAGAATGAAGAAATTCTGTAACTCCCTTTCTTATTGCTATCCCCTATCTTCTCTCCTCTTAAGTTTCTCTTTCATTCCACTAGCAAAAAGACTACTTATAATAGTTAGGGAAATTTCCCTTTTTGGTCCTTTAAAAAGTTGCATGTTCCATTAACTTCTTCCTATCTTTTGCATATTACACTTTTGCCTCTCATCTTCTTGCATGTTATAAATTGGCCTATCCAAATATTCTTTCTTTTACATCAACCTCTCAAATCTCTCTTTTACTCACATTTGACCCTTAAGATGTCGAATTTATAAATTGCCCCCTAAACTAATACTTTATTCTTCAATTACAACCTAAATTATTATTATACCAACATAATAAATTAATTATGCCATTATAAAATTCATACCATATAATTCACACATTCATCACATAATTAATGTTAACTTAATAACACTTATATCCCAATTGTTCCTTGAAATAAAATATTATTTCAATTACACACAGAAATAAATAACTAGTTTATCCTTCAATATATAAACTCATAATAATTCATCTAATTAAGCTTGATTAAACATTTATAATTGGGATTATGTCCTTGAATTCTACTAGGGCCTAATTTGGGTCCTCACAATACCGTTACTAAAGAAGTGGTTATAACTAGATAAAGGCAATTGTAGTGACATTAAGCAAAGAATTCTAAGTACCTAAAATTCTACTTGGACTTAGTAGTGATCTTATTCACCATTGTTAGTGTATCCTAAGTGTTTAACATTTTTGATGATTTGTTTTCAAGTATATCTTTCATAATTCCCTATTTTGCCTCTATGCTGGTTAAACAAGTTTTATTTAGACAATCTTTAATATAGCATAATTCTTATTTAAATTGTTAGTTTATCCAATTAGAGTTCACTTTTTTCTTTTACTTTTCTTTTTTGGGCACTAATCTTCATAACAAATACAAATAATAGTTGAGCAGGAAAAAAGAGAACAACCAGTGCTCAATCGTATGCCTGCACACTATATAGGGAATGTATAAGGTAAAAAGCTTGGGATAAACATGTAGCACTATGACATGTTAAATATCATTTTATATGTAAGTAACATAACCTATAAACCTAGTTAAAGGTTAAATATGAATAACATATGCCATTTTTAGTACAGGATAGATCTGTCCACATGAGAGTCAAGATTAATGATAAATTATCATTCTTCAAATCCTTAATTCCTAATTGTATTGGGATATATAAAAGTCTGATAACTTTTTTGGTTTATGTTTGCATTATGATTTTGGAAATATCAGTTATTATTATCATCTATTCTTTTTCAATAGTTACTATTGAATCAACTAGAGCATTGCCATTAGAAGTGTTATTTACAGAAGATGTGAAGATTTTGGAAGACAAATATGAATGTGTAATTACTGAACTTTCATGATTCTTTCTTATTTCATAGAAAATGGAAAAAAAAAAGAAATATATTTAGGCATGCCGATAATTGGAATCACTAATAAAAAATAGAGGAAAAAAATAAAGAAAAAGAGAAGAAGAAGAAGAAGAAGAAGAAGAAGAAGAAAAAGAAGAAAATGAGAGAGAAAAGAAGCCCCGTGGGTCAAAAATAAAAAAAGGCAACCTTACTAAAATTAGGCACCCCGCTAGGGTAAAAATAAAAAAAAAAGGCACCTTGGAAAAAATTAAAGGTTAAAAGAAAATGTTCAATCAAGAAAACCTAAAAGGGCTAATTGATAACGGGAGTTAAATACATATAAAGTGTTACTTTTTGAGACTAAATGGAATCAATATTTTTGCATTACATATCTGGTTATGATTACTATCATCGCATATGATGGATGTAGATAAGAATGCATGCAGAAGTTCAGCATAAGCATATGATTAACTAATCGAGAGAAACCTATGACATATGCTAAAGTGCAAATTGGGAGCACATATACAAAAAAAAAGAAAATAAAAGAAAAAAAGAAGAAAAAAGCCATTAGAAATTAAAATCATAACTGGCTCTCTAAGCAAAAGTTATGCCAAAGGATAATGTGAAAACCTGGAAATGGGTAATCTATTCTAAAAAAAGAAAAGAAAAATAAAACGCAATTGAAACAGGTTAGGTCCAATGCAAGCGAAAGTTAGGCATAGGGTTATGTAAAAATCCCTAATGGGATGTATTTATCATTGAGAAAAGCTAGTGTTAAAACCCACAAGGGACACAATACCTTTAAAATAATAACCTGGAGTAATAAGGGGTTATTGAACAAAAATACAACATGATCAGACCATCACTTACCCCAGACTCACTTGGATGAATAGATTTTTTCACATTTTTCATGGCCCATTCATTCCATTATACATAGCTCTTTTGCATGCACTTCATGTATATAACTTTTTGTATACATTTCATTCTTTGTACACATCTCACTACAAAAAAACTGCTAATTTCGTCGCTAATTTAAATTAGCGACGAAAAATTTGGTCTCTAATTTAAATTAGCCACACCGTGACGAACAGTCGCTAAAAGGCCAGTCGCAAATATATTAGCGATAGAATTCAAATTCAATCGCTAATTTAGCGACGAAATATTTCGTCGCTAATTTTTTTTCCGTCGCTAATTTATATTCCTAATTAGTCGCCGAATTATGATAATAATATTTAGCGACAATATTTTCCATCGCTAATTAAAAAATTAGTGTAAAATTTAGCAATGAAATATTAGTCGCTAATTATTTCTTAAATTATATCTATTACACATTAGGAGCAAAATTTTCTGTTGCAAATCCGTTGCTAAATTATTGCATAATTGAATTTTTTTGCTGTATTTTAAAATTTTAATCATGTATACAATTATCACTATTTATTTATTTTAATTATGTACATAACAATGATCTCACATATAAATATATATTTATTCCAAATAAAAATATGTTCCAAAATACACATATATATAGAAAATTATTTGAAACATTGCCTAATATTATCCTCAAACAATCTCTTATGAAACAATAAAATAGTAATGTTATCGTACTAATTAGCGTCAACAGTATCGTCTAAATAAAATAATGATCAAACATATAGTGCTGCTAATATCACTTAGAAGCAGAACCACCACCATGAGCAGATGGAGAATCATTATGTGGATGATCATCTTGTGCAGCTGAAGGGGCAACATCATCATGTCCAGATCCATCAATAGCAGTATTAGGTTGATCAGCAGCTGGTTTTTGAATCCCTAAGTAAGGAAACTGCATTTTTAGCACCCAAATTCTGCCTTGTCTTTAACCCCTCATAATTCCCAGTTCCCATAAAAACATTTAGACTTAAATATCTTGCTCTTTCAAGTAAATGGCCATTACTTTCTTTTATCTATAAAATCATGAATTAAAAGCAAATCAAGACCTTGATATTCCACTATAACTCCCACCATAAGAAAAGCTAGATAAAAGCCTCATTTTCTAAGTGTAAAAGATCAATTGTTATGTCATGCATGCTCCCATAACAAAGTATAATCGGCATATGACAAAACTAATGCTCAGCAAACGTATAAATGAGTGGAACCTCAACATGCATTTTTTTACTTAAGAAAATAACCCAAAGCTGTGGATACTAAGATAATTGACAAATTCATATAAGAATATATCATCCTTCATAATTTTCTTTGCTCATAAAGTAGTAAATAAGTAGGCAAACACAAACACATATCGGGTGTATGAATATGCACACACATGGACATGCAAAGAACATATAGATAGTTTTTAACTTACACTCATCGGCCATATCTATAAAGTCCATAATTATAATACCACCAATATCTCTCAGGCGTAACACCCTTGCAATCTGAAACACACAAATCTTTAGTAAAAAAGCTTTCTGGTGTATCCAATAGCTTAGAAAACTATCTTGCAACTTATTTATTCCCAAAAAGAAATTGGAAATACTATTGATGCCATGATAAGGGAATAATGTAAATTCTAGGATCATTGTAAGCTTATTCAAGCAACCTAGATGTCCATAAAACCTACTCTTGGGCTGGGAGTAAAAGCAACAGTAAAGAAATACAAAAGAACAAATACCTTCTCCGAGGACTGCGACTTCTTGACTTGTTTCTTGATTTTGGGACAGGTTCAATTATCCGTCCCTTATAACTGTGATAAAAAAATTTTAGAAATAATATGGTCAATAAATTCATAAAATAAAGACCCCAAAAAAAGATCAACAGGTAAAATAATGATGACAGGAATTTTCCTCACACTAAAAAAATAAAAATGGAATGCAATGGTATAGTAAATTATGTGAGTGCATCACAAGGGATATTCAACTGTTTTAAATGAAAAATAAATAAATAGATGAAAATCTCTATGCAACAGCTCATAGCTTACATCTTCTCAGCATTTGGCTATTATTTTACAAATTGAACTGTTATTTCACGTCCATCAACAACTCTTCTCTTTTAATCAAGTTATGTTTATTAGGGCAACTTGTTGCCATGTGTCCTATTTGTCCACAAGCATAACAAGTGATAGTCTCTTTGTATTGTCTAGAAGGATTATGCCTCCTAACATGTCTATTTTTGTCTAAGAAATACTTTATGGCTGTAGATCTTCTAATAAAAATTTTCTTTTTATGAGATCTAGGTCTATTGGGCCTTTCTATAGTTTTTCTAAGGTATTGGGCCTTATGAGGCTTTCTAGGTCTTAGGCAAGAACACTCACTAGTCTTTCTATATTGTTAGGTCTTGTAGATTTTTCCACAAAAATCATAATTAGCCTTCATTTGTCTCCGTATGTAAACTTCATTACACTTTTTCTCTAAATGTTGCATTATAAAATAACAAAGTGTAACAATGTTATTAGTCTGTTGGTTGCCACCTGTTTCTATAAACTTCTTACCTGCTTCTTGTATTTTTATACCTAATGGTCCAAGTAATGTTAAAAGAAGTTTATGCATAATGTCTTGGCTATAAGTATTCTGACTCTTGGAAATATAATGTATGAATTCTGTTAAAAAGGGTACTATGTATTTCCAATCATTTAACTTGATTTGTTCAAGCTTTCTTACTGCTTCTTATTATTGGTATATTAAGCCAGTATTGGGGTCTGATACTGTAATCAAACTTGATACAGCATTGATGAAGTTATAAGGATTTGGTCATGCCTCTATTAGAGCTGTATAGCTATTAGGGTAGGTCATCTTATAATCATCCCAAAGACTTTTTGCAATATTTCCTAAAGTTGTTTCTAAGTATTTATACATCTGTTCGGATATATAATTGCAGTTCTTTTCTAGGTAGTTCTTAATAGTTAAGGTCTTCCATTGTTCTATAACATCTAGCCAAATCTGAGGAGAATATTTGTTTATGTTAAGCAAATTTCCCTCTTGTATAACTTCTATAGGGTATTTAGATCCTATGTTTTTATAAGGTACTAAGGTTCTTCCTTCATAGGATCTCACTTGTCTTGGTGGTATATTGCCATAGTTATAATCTATGTGTCTAGTTTATTGGGAATCATCTAAGGGATTCTTGGTTCTTTCTGGTTCTTGAAGTGCTACTGCAGGTTCAGGGTCTACTAAATCTTGTGGTAGATTATCTATAAGATCATCTAAGTAACTATCTACCAATTCTATTTTAGTCGAACTAACTAAATTCTTAATTCTCTTATCATAGATTAAGATTTTTCCTTTGTCTAGGAGTCTTAAGGGAGCCGAGTCTGTATTAGGGTGTCAATGCATTAAACAAACAATCATTTAGATCCTATTAACATAAGGTCTAGCTAAACATTAAAAAGACATATATCTCTGCCCAACAAACTCACTGCCATTTACCAACAGCTAAGCTCTCTATTCTATAAGCAGGCTTCAATGCATTCTAACAAAAGTGGACAAAAGCAAAAGAGCTTATAGCTTCTAGTCATTGTCGATTTCGAGCTTCTTTTGGCATCCCGTAGTGGGGTTGGCCATATTGAACTGCAAAGAGAATGAGATTAAAAATCATGAAATTGAATCTAGAGGTTTATTTTTCATTGTTTTAATTTGGAAATTAAAAGCCGCAAAAAAATTTCAAAGATTGATACCTTTATCTTGTTGAGTACGAGCAGAAGCGGCTGCGTCCAAAATGAGACAGAACAAGAAAGTAAAGGCTCGCCTTTTGCTTCTAAGGTTTTCATCAAGTTAGCTTTGAATTTATATGTCTTAGGTAATTTTAGTATGTTTTAGTTAATCTAAATTGTTTGTGCCTTTTCATCTTATTCGCCGTCCATATGGACAAGCAGTTTTTTGTTTAGCTACAATTTGTTTCCTTGCTTTAATAAATGCTTTCTCACTGTTGATATATTAGGTTTCATGAGGTTAGTATGGAATCGCGTTCTAAAAGTTCAGTGCAGTTTAGACTTTCTTCTTATTAGTAGCGTGGGATTTATAATTTATTAACAAAACATTATTATATTTTTAAAATTATTAACAATTAACAAGTTGGATGACTTTAGTTAATAAATCTCTCTTTTTTTTATCAATTAACCTTTAAAAAGTTTCTTATTATTTAAATATAATAAATTATATAAATTGTAAAATGTAATTCAATTGCTCAAAATATAAATGTAATTAAATTATTGCTTTAAATTTAAATTATCACTTTAAATTTTGAAATTATACAGACAAATCAATCCTATAACTAGTATCAAAATACTGTACACCCTTATTAAAAGTGCTCTCGTACGATTTCAAATTTTTGGGATGTTACAATTAAGTTTGAATAAAAATAATTTAGTTATAGAACTAGACATTTCAATTATTAAAAGCTGAAGTTAATTCAATTAATTAATTCTTATTTAATTAAATAATAAATTAAGCTTAAAATAATATACGCATTAAATTGAAACAGTGGAGATAGGTGAGGGGAGAGAAAATATTATTTTTATATGTAGCGTAAATTCCTAAAATTACTAAAATGCCCTTACCAAACTTCATCATTTTATCCTTGTATTCAAGGATAATTTTGTAAATATATATAACTAAAATTTTTAATAATTTCAAATTTACTCACAATTTTAACAAAATAAAAATAAATTATAAATTTTTTCATAATCATTTTAAATGAAATAATAAATTTTATATTATTAAATAATCGTGACAATTAGTTTGATATTATTATTAAAAATGTAAATTTTCTAAATAAATAAATTTAGATTTTGATATAATTGATAAAAAATTATTATCAAGTTATAAAATAATTTCTTATTTTCTGTTACAAAATAAAATATTCATTTCATATGGTTTATATTAAAATTACTTGAAACTATACATAAATCATTGATGTGAAATTAAAAAAATGATTTTTTAATTTATTTGCAACGGATTAGTGACTAAATATTTTCGTCGCTAATTGTTTTATTGTAACAAATTACTATTAGCGACAGAAAATTTCTGTGGCTAAACCGTCGCAAAAATGGGGTTATATTTTTCCTCCAAAATTAGCGACTAAAATGTTCGTCGCTAAATTTTCTAAAACTAATTTCATGAATAAAAAATTATAAAATTTAGCGACAGAATCTTTTGTTGCTAATTCTGCCGCTAAACATGGCGCGTATACTTCCTGCCAATAATTAGCGACTGTTTATTCATTTTGTCGCTATTTCGTCGCAAAAAAATAGAAAATTTCCTTTTCACGACGGAATTGTAAAATAGTTGCAAATTCGTCGCAAAATTTGCGACGAAAATAATACCGTCGCTAATTTTAGTTGCTAATTGGCAGTGTTTTTGTAGTGTCTCAAGAACTATAACTTTGCATATACTCCTACACCCATAGTTTTGCAAAATAAAAAAAACAGGCACAAATAGGTTTCTCGAGTGAAGATCAACATCTAAGACTCATTTAATCAATGCTGCAAGCATTTAGCTTAATCATCACCCCACAATAGGGGGAAAGCTAATAGGCCTCTATTTTTAGAATGCTCCCAAAAGCTAAGATGATTTTCACTCACCTCAAAGTGTGAGATGATATTTTTCGTACTCACATCAGAAGTAACCAAGTAATATCCTCCATGTGAATGATAAAATAGCAAGCTGACTGAGTACTTTTTTATGCAGGCTCACAATTCTTAACCACAAAGCATTAAGTTATTTTTAAGGCATTTTGAGTCTCCTAGAGAGCATTAAGCATAAAGTCCTTTTTTAAGGCATTTCGAGTCTCTTAACTAACATTAAGCATTAAGTCCTTTTTTAAGGAATTTTGAATCTCCTAGCGAGCATTAAGCATTAAGTAATTTTTAAGGCATTTCGAGTCTTTTAGTGAGCATTAAACATTAACTCCTTTTTTAAGGAATTTTGAGTCTCCTATAGAGCATTAAGTATTAAGTCTTTTTTAAGGCATTTTGAGCTTCCTAGTGAGCATTAAACATTAAGTCCTTTTTTAAGCCATTTTAGAGTCTCCTAGTGAGCATTAAGCTTTAAGTCCTTTTTTAAGACATTTTGAGTCTCCTATCAAGCATTGAACATTAAGTCTTTTTTTAAGGCATTTTGAGTCTCCTAGCAAGCATTAAGTCCTTTTTTAAAGTATTTCGAGTCTCACAGCGAGCATTAAGCATTAAGTACTCTTTTCAGGCATTTCAAGTCTCCTAGGGGGCATTAAGTAATAAGTCATTTTTAAGGCATTTCGAGTCTCCTAGCAAGCATTAAGCATTAAGTCCTTCTTCTAAGGCATTTTGAGTCTCTTAACGAGCATTAAGCATTAAATCTTTTTTTATGGCATTTTGAGTCTCCCAGCAAGCATTAAGCCCGAAGTCATTTTTCAAGGAATTTCGAGTCTCTTAGGAGCATTAAGTTATTCTTAAGGCATTTTGAGTCTCTTAGCAACCATTAAGTCAATAAGTCCTTTTTTAAGGCATTTCTAGTCTCTTAAGAGCATTAAGTCATTAAGTTTTTTTTAAGGCATTTTAAGTATCTTAGGAGAATTAAGCATTAAGTCCCTTGTAAGCCATTTTGAGTCTCTTAGGTGACAAAGTTCTTTCTATAGGCGAAAAAGTCATTTCTATAGGAGACAAAGTCCTTTTAAAAGGTGTTGTACTGGGGGCAGTTACTAGAGGATGGCCATTTAGCTAAAGATAAATCTACATCTCTATATGGTTAGTATCTTCTTCAAATTGCAATAGCACACTAACATCAAGTCCTTTTCACTGGTACCAAAGTCCTCTTAAGAGGCATTTAGCCCATCTATAATGGATCAACATACAGATAAGCAAGCATCAATCAAGTTAACTATTATGATTCTGCATACTAACAAGCCAACGTTAATAAGATAGAATCAGCTCATCCTAATTCTGCATGATCGATAAGCTAGCATTAATCAAACAATCAACCAAGGGTTAAGACATCGACAAATTGATAGTAACTACCCAACAAAAGATTTGCTACCTCAGATAGTATGCATTTTTTAAGAGATTCACTGCCTTTGATGGCACATGTCTTTAATCACATCAAAATTAGAGATTTACTGCCTCAAAAGGTATTTATCTTTTATCAAATTAGAGATTTGTTACATTAGATGGTATGCATCTTCAAATCAACTAGAGATTTACTGCCTTAGGTACTTATCTTTTATCCTTTTTACTCTAAATTTTGGCTCACTTTGGCACTAGTGCATAAATTTCCCAAAATTAGAGTAAGCCAACGATGAGGAACATTTATACTTCTGATAGAAAGGATGAATCTTGAGTTTCGACCTCGATTTGAACATTTTTATAAAATATTTTATGGGTTTCAACAACATTTCTTCTTAGAGTTTTGAAAAAGATTTCAAAAACCTTAAATTTTAGCCTCTGCCAGTGACAGACAGTTGTCTATCATGAAGAGGCAGTCATTTATGGTTGTTTTCTTCAAGGCATCTCCTAAGTGATGCATCTATCATGCAATCCAAAACTATTTTATGACTCGATAAGAGACGATCATTTGTTAGTAAGTCATGGCTAAATTGGTCTAGATTAGATTCAAGGGGTATTTTTTGTAAATTTTAGGAAATCATATGAGGGGCGACTGTCTATCAAGGACAGACGTCTGTTTGTGGGCATTTTTTTTAGTTTTTCCATATTTTCCAATTTCAAATTTTACAGTTAGAATCGATTCTTTAATAGATCTGATCTTGTGTAGATTTTTAGGATTTCATCTCCCAAATATAAGAGAATTAAAGTTGGCATCAAACTTTAACTCTTCCTTAGGTTTTTAAATAAAAATCTAGGGTTTTCAAAAGGGATGGGGACTTTTGAAGAGAAGGCAAGTTTTGAGATAGAGAAAATCAATTCCCTACTTCTTAAACAGAAACAACCTTAAACAGTTCTTCATACCAAACACACACACTTTTATAAAAAAAATGGAAATCAAGGATCGAGGTTTGGACCACTACTTTCCAGAGTTATAGAATCTTGATTCCTCAGGATAATATTCTAAGCTTTAACCTCTCTCTCTCTCTCTGTCCTAAACTCATGTCATATTCTTGTAATTAATTATGTTTGTTCTTTGTTTGTGATGCCATGATTTATGTTCTTATGATATTTAATTTTGTTGTTCATAATTTATATATTACCATGACAATTTTAACTTGTTGGACATAATAGAATGACATGTTTGGTCTTTTATGTGTTCCATTTATGCATTTTGGCTCCTTGACTTAATTATAGGTTTTCTATTTATTGGCATGATTTAGATTATATCTTGGTTATTATTCATTAGTTTGGCATGTTTTAGGGTTAAAAAAACTATAATTAGGGTTAGATAGCTCGATTTCTCTCTCCTACAAGTTTTCTTTATCTTAGATAGCTTAGTTTCTCTCTCTTATGAGTTTTTGTTATCTTTTGCCTATTTTTTCGAGTGATAGATAGGAAGAAAGCCCTACAAATAGTTGCCAATCATAGAAGCTGATGAGATGCCTTAATGCCTCCTTCTTATCCCATCCCTCCTTTGTGTTCTGGCCATTTGTCCTTTAATTTTTAGGTTTTATAGGCTCATTTGCATGTTATTTGCATGTTTGATTCATTTGGAATGTTTAATCATATTTTAATTCCTTTTTTGCTTATGTTTCATCAAGATTCATATACTGTATAGTTAAATACTCTATCCTAGCATGCATATTTTTATTATCTTAATTCATTATTTGATTTTTTAGTTTTATATACTAATTAATTTATTTTATGCTTCTTTCTTTGAGCGACATTTATTATGTATTTGGGGTTTTTGTTAGAGATTATTTGGTGCTAGAGAGACAAGCCTTTAGAATGGTTTTTCATTCTTCCTCAGCTTTTTTATTTTTCTTTTTTATTTTTATTGCATTTAATTTACTACATTATTTAACTATGTTTTGTGGTTGGTTTATTTATGTGGTTTTTTTACTCTTCTTTTTATTCAATTTTAGATGTATTTCATTTTTAAATAATGTAATAGGTAGTAAAAAAGGATTTTTAGCATGTTTATTAAAAAAGACACTTAAAATGTTTGTATTTAATTAATTGGATTTTTTTTAATAAAATGGACTAATGTAAAATTTTTTAACCCAAAACCTCACACAAAAATAATTTTATTATAAATGTGTATTAGGGAACCAATGTTCCTAAAATTTAATAAATAGCCCAATTTATGGATGTTTTTATTATTTTCAGTTGGACAATTTACCTCTATAATAGTTTAAGTAGTGGATTTTCTTATATATTTATCATTTTACTTACCACTTTCTTAATTGATTGATGTGTTTATTTATTTTCTCTTCAATGTATCCTGTGGGGAAGGGAGGTAATTAACTAATGATATAAACCTAATAATAACAAAAACCTAACCAAGATATAAATAAGAGTGATATCCTGAACACCAATCTCTATTTAGACATCAAAGGTTGAGATTTATTTTCCAACGTTCTGTTGGATGAAAACTACATGAAACCTGCCTCTTTGAGCTGACATTTGATGTCTTTATTGGTTGACCATCAATAATATAATTAGACCTAATCCCTCTTTTTTTATTGTAAAGTGGCCATTATATAAAACTTATAAGCCTTTTCCAATCTTGGAGACTAAAAGCAGGCCTCCGAGAACCAACTTGGACACAAACAGGCTTTGGTGCACACATCATAAGTACCGTCCAGGATTTGTAACTATAATATCATGCTTTGTATAAGCCAAAGGATTTGTAACTATAATATTATGCTAAAAATGTCATTATTCAACCCCTTATTAGTAGGTAATGGTATATATATATACACCCCGGGTCTATTAATGCATAAAGAAAGATATCAACAATCACATTTAAAGCATTCTGGTCATCATAGGCCTGTATGGCATATGCATGAGCTAAAGTACGGGTCTATTTTTTATGTGGTTCTCTAACCACCAACATCGAAGCTATCTCCTTCATCCCTACCTCTACTCTTAAAAACTATAAAAATTGATCTCTCTACCTAAGTGGCTATCAAATACTATCTACCCCAATAGTCTATTTGAAAAGGCTCTATAGATCCACATTATAGGCATTTGCTAATCTTTTTCCAACACTGTCCTCTATGCTTCTTTCCATAATGCTTGTATAGAGTAATCTCTCCTTGTCCAAACTAGCTTGTTGTACTAGCCATAGATGAGAATGGCTATCCTAACCTAGCAAATGATCTTTGACTATGCCCTACTGGATGAGAAAATTTTTGTTATTGAGCTGAAGCTTGAGAACCTATTCCTTTCTATTTTTTTACTAGATAAAAGGATTAACAAACATGTCCTTAACTTCTTTTTTTTCCTCCTATTCCTTCATTTTTATTCATCAATGTTAACCTTTTTAATTCTTAGAGCTATCTTCACCATCTCTCCATAATCTTTAGTTTGTAATGCAATAAGGAATTTCTTAATATCATTCTGTAAACCTGCCTCAAACCTCTTACATTTATCGACCTCTGTACAAATAAATTGCTTAGCATATATACTCAATATGTTAAACTCTTTTTCATATTCTAACAATGCTCTAAATCCCTACTTCAAATGAAGAAATGCATCCCTTATCTCCTTTATATATGCCTCTTTTACATATTTCTTTGTAAACTGGGATAAAAAGTACACCCAAGTGATATCCTATAGTGCAATAAACCTTTTTATGGACTTCCTCCACTGATATGTTGAACCCTAAAGAATACAATCTACACACTCAAATCTTTTTTTAGGTGTAAATGGAGAAGCCAAAAAATCCTCTATATCTTATTTAACCAAAATTCAGTAACCGAAGTAGTGACTGATGACTCCTTTATAAAGTTCTATGCTCCTAACTTCTTAGTTTTCTTTAGTGTAAGCCTCTATGATGGATGGGGTGGTTGTGGTTAGGAAGGAGGCACAATAGACATATGTTATCTCATATAGTCCATCATAGTCGAAAAGAACTCTCCTGGGTTATGTATTGGATGAAGGATAGGTGGTGGTATTGGTTGTGTTGGCTACTTCCTCACACCCCCATCCATATCATTAGTTGAGGTATGACTCTCTACCTCTTCTTCTGTGGCTCTACTTGAACTTGATTCCATTCTTCACTTTATAACAGAGAAAAATAGTGGATCTACATTAGAGTCACATCAAATTCACATACAATTTTCACTTAGCATGTACACAAATCACTTTTCTCTTAATTAATTAATTATAAGTTCAGAACCAACTAAATCGAGCTCTGATATCACTAAATATAACATCCTATACCCAGTCCAATATTAAAACTAGATTTAGAATGCCACACATGAGCCTAGATTCATAAAATGATGAATTACAAAATTTCCTATTTAAATCCTTATAAATTTAAGAAATACTATTTATTTTACAAAAATTTTTACAAAGTTTCCCTTATAATTATTTAAAAAATTCCTACATTAAATCCTTTATACACTTTATTTCAATCTATCCTACCCTCCATCTCCATTTCAAACTCCAATCACATAACAATTTGCCCATCCTCTATGATTTTTAACTCATCTTAATCAAAATTAAAATATAACCATGTTTAATATTCTACATATGTCTAATTTGTAATTTTACATACTCAATTTCAAAATATATTTTACAATAACCACATATACATATATAAAATTACCATTTTATGTTGTACGTGTCATAATTTCTAAAAGAAAACAAAACCCTTTAGTACATCCACCTCAAAATCTTTCATTCTTCTTTATATGACTCAAATTTTGCAGTAGATCCACTTTCTCATCTCCTCAAATCTACATGTAGAAAGAAAACTACACGCTAAGCTACACTACAAGAAAATCTGCAAATAGCAATGGAAAAATAGCATCGAAATTTATTCCATTGCTAAATTAGGTTGAATTTTTTTTGTTTAGCAACGGAATCAAAAATGGTGATTTTCTGTTGCTAAAAAGATAGGAAAATTTTAGCACCACAATATATGGCCACGAAAAATAGCAATGGAAATCTATAACTGTTGCTAAAAATGGCGGCATTAGATGGCTAAAAAATTTTGGAACGAAATTTAGCAACGGAAAATAAATTTCGTTGCTATTTAGCAATGGAAATAAAATTCCATTGCTAAATTAGCAACGAAATCAAATTCTGTTGCTAAAATAGCAACAAATAAATTTTCCGTTGGTATATTGGTCCTAGAGAGGTGAATAAATTTGGGTTAAAAAATAATAATGAAAATTAATTTCTATTTCTAAATAGCAATGGAACAATGAAAATTAATTTATGTTTCTAAATTAGCAACAGAAACCAAATTTCGTTGCTATTTAGCAATGGAATTCAAATTACATTGCTATTTAGCAACCGAATTCAAATTTCGTTGCTATTTAGCAATCGAATTCAAATTCCGTTGGTCATTTGGTCCCAAAGAAGTGAAAAAATTTTGGGTCCAAAAATAGCAATGAAAATTGAATTCCATTGCTATTTTACTTAGCCATAGCAATAATTTTCCAAAAATAGCAACGAAAATTTATTTAGTTGCAAATTTGCAATGGAATTAATTTTTGTTGCTATTTTTGGAAAACCCTAGGTATAAATGCTTCCTCTTTCTTCTTTTTTTGTTCTTTTTGCGCCTCTTGCCTCCCAGCTCTCTCTCTCGCTCTCTTCCCTAGTTTTAAGAAAAAAATCACAGACTTTTAGACACTGGAACCATCAATACCCTTTAATTAGAGAATGGGGTGGATTTGGTTTTACAAAGAAATTTTGCCATTCACAACAATGGTTTCAGCAGAGTTCACAAGTGTAGGAATCAACACTTTGTTCAAAGCTGCTTCTTTAAAAGGAATGAGCTATTATGTCTTCATCTTCTACTCCTATACTTTTGCTACTCTTCTTTTTCTTCCTGTTCCCTTCATTTTTTGCAGGTTTTTCTTTTTTTAATTATTATTATTATTCTCTTTTATTATATTTAATTGTTTATATATTCATATTATATCATTCAATAACATGTTTTTCACATTTAGTGAATTAGTTTCTTCAACGTTCAAGTTGTTCAAGTTGCCTTTTCTTTCAAGAATCTACCTGCTTGCACTTCTTGGGTATTATTCGATGCTCATCATCATTTCAGCATTTTAATTCTTTTATTTACAGAAAATTGTTAGTTAATTATTATTATTATTATTATTATTATTATTATTATTATTATTATTATTATTATTATTATTATTATTATTATTATTATTATTATTGCAGTAGGTTTTTAGCTCAAATCATTAGAAATAATGGTTTAGTGTACAGTTCTCCAACTCTAGCTTTTGCCATGAGTAACGTAACTCCAGCTTTTACCTTCTTCTTCGCCGTCATCTTTAGGTTGTCTTTTTTTTCAAAATAAATGAAATTAAAACATTATATTTGTCAGAAAGAGAGAAGAAAGAAAGAAAATCAATAAATTATATATAAGTTGTCAGTTTTTAACCTAGTCTAATTTGATCAGATTGTCAAATTTAATTTTATGTATTTTCTCCTTTCTATTTTTTTTCCCAATACAGATAAGATTTCTATGATCTAAAATTAATATGCAAGAGATATAATATCTACATTATTCAAGTAATAATTCAATTTAAGGATCGCTAGTGTTCATTTAATGAGCACCACATGTACGTGCAAAGAAACTTTTTCCTATTATAACCTAAAAGATTAAAATTTTAAGTGTGATATTTAATAGGAAAATGTACAATACTCTATTTATTTTTAATAGGAGATTAGGTGCACTTAGATTTAAGCTAACATATAATTGAAACATCCCCTTTGGTCCCTCTTTTCATCCACTTCTTCGTTATTGATTTTTTTTATTTTTAATTTTTTAATTATTTTTGTGGACTGTGAAGAATGGAAAAGCTAGCAATAAAAGCGAGGAGCAATCAAGCTAAAATAATAGGAACTATTGTATTAATAACCGATGCATTATTAGTGGTTTTCTATAAAGGCCTAATAATTTTGTCCACTTCACATCCAAGTCCAATAATTTCACTTAAATGGCATCATCTTATTGGGTCACCAAATTCAGACTGGCTAATTAGTGGTGCCTTATTGTACAATATCTTTTTTATGAACTTTGGTACATAGTCCAGGTAGGTACACCTGTAACGCCTTGAGTTTTGGGGTTTGATAATATTTTTAATTTGTAAATAATATTTCGAGCTGATAAGAAGGGGTATAAATTTATCGAATATTTGTTTAATTTTTGAATTAAGTATATAATAATAAATTCAAAATTCAAATGGATAAATGTTATAATAATAATAATGATTAAAAAACATAGAAATTTTGAACTTTCAAGACCTAGAAACATTTGTGGCCATTAATTGATATAGGATATGAGGCTACAAATGAAAAAAAAAGAAGAGAGAAGAGCAGATTAGTGGGTGAGGAGATAGGTAGAGGCGGAGCAGAAAAGGGTCATCGACCGCCAACGCCGTCGCTCTCCTCGTCGCCACTCATTGGCTCAAATCGCCGGTGAAGAGGCTACCACCTCTTCGATTGTCGGCCTATCTTTCTTGTCACAGCGTCATTTTCTTCCTTCCCCCGTTTTAAGTTCGAAGCTCTCTCTCCAATGAGTGACGAAGGCGATGGGTGAAGCAACTGGCACCGGATGATTCCTAACGACGGGACAAACTTCCAAGCACCATCCACCTCTCTCCACTCACCAGTGATACAAAGATCAGAAAGGAGGCAGTCGATAGTTCAAGGGAGATTTTCGACCAAAGGATGAAGCATTGGAGCGCGTGACCATGAGAAAAGGGAACCTAGGATCCCGATCTTCGAGATGGTAGCATCAAAATGTCACCGACAAAGCTCCGATCACCAGTCCGAAAAGCATAGTGTCGAGCAAATTTTGAAAAAATTTAGAAATTCGACACTGAATGGTATATGATTACCAAATTTATTTCCTAAAATTTGATTTAAATTAAGCATATGAATTATTGGCTAAAAACGTTGGTTTATTGCAATGAAAGGCTGATTTTGATATGTTGGTTAGTGTAATTTATTTTTGCAAATTGCCTGTTTAAATTTTGACATATGGTTGTTGAATCAAAAAGGTAATAGAGGATTTTTATGGAATTTAAGCGAGTAGAATTGAAAAATTTAGCATATAAGTTTTTTATAAATAACTATGTAAGTTGTATCTATAAATTTAGCAAGTTGTTATTTTACCTATATAAAATTGATTAATAAATCAATCATACATAAAAGGATATGAAATATATTGAAGGTACTGTCTAAGTAGAATGGTTAAGTCAAGTAAATTGTACCAAAATAAAAGTTATATTGCCCAGCTGACTGAGTAATTAGCAAATTATAAACGAACTTGGATTGTATTTTGTTGTTTTGTTTTATGAGCTATAGTAGTAGGAACTTAGGCATTCAAGTAAAAATTTACTTGAGTAATTGATATCTCATCAATTCTAATAACATTGCAGTAGATAGATCCGAAAGGTTTAATTGAAGTAATTGATATACAAGAACTTTAATTAAACGAAATGTTGAAGATTCCTAAGTTAAAGGGGTAGAGGCAAGTATAGATGGGACTACTAAATGACTGAATTCGTCAAAAATTTACCTTCTTACACTTATGAGTTAATTAACCAATCTTTACAAAATGGTTGTACTTATCAAGTTAAGGGTTAAGTATGATAAAATCACCAGCTGATATATATATATATATATATATATATATATATGGGTATACATTTGGATTTAGAAAATATCTTATATGATTTAAACGAAAAACATATGAACACTTATCAATTGTCGTGAAATAAGAAAACATATACTTTTAAAAATTAATGGAGTTAAGTTGGTAGTAGTCATGTACAAAGAATAGTTATAAGCATGTGTGTATATATAAATATATTTATATATACATATATAAGTAGAACTTGGGTTTTTAAATTACAGTAAACAAATTGGACCTTTGCCTTGTTAATCCATGGTAATTAATTTAGATGCGTTAATTGACAAAAACAAATTATGAGTGGTAAAACTGAAATTATGTGTAAAGTTCATATTGAAAGTTTAGGTTCCAACTAAAATGATTAAGATATTGGGAAGTCATACACTAGAATTGTTTGTATAAATTTGGTAATAAATTTGTTATTCACCTTTGATATATTTTGTTTTAAGAAAGGGCATGATTGGGGTTATTATTTTGATGTGTAAGCTTATGATCCCTTAAAGGGATGGAATTTCTCATTTATGTTATAAAATTTTATATCTATTTTTATATATATGCGACAATGAATTGTTCTTAAAACCTCATACTAACAATCAATTTAATTTAAACATAGAATTAAAGGCCTAGAATGTATAGATATACATGTATATGAGAAATATGTTTTGAGTGATAATCGTAATGAAATTATTTATGGTTTATAAAAATTAATATGCATAACTTAGGCAAGATTCATAATTAATAATCAGTCAATGGAACAAAGTCATGGTTTACTTATATTTTATACTATTAAGTATTAAACTTGTATGGGAATAAAGTGTGGCATAAAGTGAGTAATACACTGTGATTAAAATAATTAAGATGTGAAAATATAAATTGAATACATCATGATCTAAAGGAATGCTTGATTTATGTGAGTTATGTTATAGCATTAAACACATATATGCAAGAATTATTAAGTATCAAGCTCATATGGGAATGATTTACGGCATAATGAAATTG
Organism: Excoecaria agallocha; assembly: GCA_037975025.1. Taxonomy (NCBI): domain Eukaryota; kingdom Viridiplantae; phylum Streptophyta; class Magnoliopsida; order Malpighiales; family Euphorbiaceae; genus Excoecaria; species Excoecaria agallocha. The sequence continues at coordinate 44,893,452 of CM075810.1, read as the reverse complement.
ATATATTGTGCTAAGAATAAATAACGGTATAAAATAGAAGGATACCGAAATATTTGAATGCCCTTAGTGTTCAATGGGTAACCAGGACCTTAGGATAGTATGGCTCGCCATGGGGGCACTTACCCCACGGATTTCTAATTCTGTTACTATTTTTGATACGAGTATTGTTATTATATGGGACTGATATTACCCGGCACATTCTGATATGGGTATTGTAACTGTATAGGACTGATATGATAGGATTGATATTAGCTGGCACATTCTGATATGATACTAGAGTAGAACATCATATCTTAGTAGTATGGTCCCTTTAACGTATGGGATATTCTATTCCGTTTATCCAGTCTAGTGGTGGCCTACTATTGATAACTAGGGGCGAAATCGTAACTTACTCAAGTGAACAAAGTAAAAGGATAACTATAGTATTAAAGTGTTATAAATACAAGTAAAAGTGAAATAAAGTGAGAAACGAGATAAGTTAATTTAGAAAATTATGAAATGCCTTATGATATATATAAAGTGTAATGAATATGTGAATACTATAAATGAGGATTTGGGTAAATAAGAAGATATTTTTTGGAATATAAAAGATATTAATATGACATTAGAAATGGACACTCAAACGACAGCTTAGTTTACTTGAGTATCAAATGAATTGAAAAATAAATATAAAGATGTATTCATGTGTAGGAGTAGGTTAGGGAACCTTGTTCGATTATTTCTGAAAGTTTTATATAATTACAAATAGAAAGTACTATCTACAGCAACAATATATATGATACACAAACCAGATATACATAACTATATATATATATATATATATATATATATATATGTATTTTGATGTTTACACTGAAAATAAGCAATTTATTGGAATGTGGTATATTTGTGTATCTTTTGGATACTAAATTTTAGTCTAATATATATATATTAGAATATCTTACAAATGGAAGTAAGAATAATTAAATATTAATATACAATTATTATCTTATAAATTATAAACTAGACGAGTAAAAGTAATTAATAAAGGGTTTGTTGAGTTCGAAAGTTATGATTAAGTTTAGATGTTTTCTGTAATAAATGCTTATATGTATGAGAGTATGGAATTGCAAAAGATATCATATTCATCTATTTATTTAGTGTTTGTATGAAACTTACAATCTTTATATGTTTTATAAATTGGTAAGTGTTTGAAAATGTTAATACATTGTATAATATATCATTGGAGAAATAAAATTGGTAGTCACTACTAAACTTTTAGCTTAACGCGTGGTTTTTCTTTTCAGCACGTAGATTGATTCAATGTTCCAGATTCTCAATGCAATGGAAGGAACATTTAGAGGTTGTTGCAGTTAGAGTGGTGAACAATCAAGGATACAGAGAAAAGTATTTATGTTATTTTTGTATTTAAAAACATTTGGCATGTACACAGGTGTTATAAATTTATAATTTAAGTGCAATTTATAAGTTTTTAGTTGAGATTTAAATTTATGATTATGATATTAGCTTAAATTCATAATCATATTTTGTATAATCATTATTGATTACTAAATATTTGAATATGGAACTACTGGTATAGTGATAGGTAGTTTGGCTTGATTATTCTGAGGAGGATAGGTAAAATTTTTATGTAGGAGTTTGATTGAGGATGTGCGACTTTGTGATTGATTTTAGAAGTGATGTTTCTGCATTTTGTTTATAGGAGGCTGTGATTATTTGGGGAAGGTTCTGCTGAAATTTTTAGCAAAATTTTGGATAAAGAAATTAGGAGGTGAGTTTAAGTATAAATTATATTAATCTAATGATATTTAGAGTGTATACCGGTTTGTGACATCCATACCTGGTTTGTATACCAGACCGGATATGGGGTGTTACATTTAATGGTATCAGAGCATCGGTTTAGGCATTTCTGGGCATAGAATAATATAATTTAGTTAAGATGAAAGTTGTAGTACTTTGTTTACCTGTCAGTGACCTTGATAGTTGGGGCAGTGATTTAAATATTCTATATGGGGATGGGAAAATTGCATTGCCATTTTATGAAAAAATGCATTTGCATAATGATACATTCATACAACATATTGCATGTATTGCACTAGCATTATTCATTTTCTATAACTGCATAAATTATTGTACATATGCCCCAATCAAAGGGAAACTAATAGGTGGCTGAGTGCACTGAAGGGAGGAATAATATAGATTACAATTAGATATGATTAGTAAACAAAGGAGATTGAGAAGTTACTGAATGAGTGTGTAGAATAAGGAAAGAGATATTGAGATTATGAAAGGATAGTATGAATTAGAATTGGTTAGGGTAAGTGAATATTAAGGAATTGAGGAATAGTCATTGTACATGCCAAAGTAAATACTAAAAAGAAGTGTGATTCAAGAATGAATCCATTTCGAATTAAGCGTGATGTAAAGATAAAAATTTCACTTGCTTGAATAGACGTAAGCAAGGAAGTATTATTCATCGTTGAAGTTTTGGTTAACTTTGTGATTAGAGTTTCTCTAATACGATGACAAGATTAATATCAAAATAATATTCTGATGATACTTATGACTAATAGTTACTCGAGATCTATATAAATATATATTTGTGCAAGGAATATGGGATAAGGATCATGGAAGTGTTGCTAGGACTTATTATAATTTTCTTTAATTGTCAAAGGACTATTTTAAACAAAAGAGGAGTTTCATGAATGTGATGTATCGAAAAGAAATAGTTGACTAAAAATGATGAAATGTAACATCTACATTCATTGATTTGATTTGGAGTTCTCATAGATTCAGAAGCTGGAAGTCATAGCCATGTAACACTTCCTCCCAAGAAGTTAGATCCAGAAGCCGGAAGTCGTAACCATGTAACACTTCCTCCCAATAAGTTGGATCATTAAATCTTGATTTTCATATGATGTGGAGCCAAAATTTGTTGGTTATAAATATTTTGCATTATGAGGGAAGAGAGGTGTATATATATAATCTTCTCATTTAGAGTAGCTTTTTTCATTTTTCCACTGCCATCGCAAACTATACATAAAACATTGTCATTGATAAGTGATGATGATCTTTGTAGGATACAAAAACACAGTTCAATTATTTGCAAACTTCCATTAAGAATGTTAAATTTACTAAGAAAGTTTGCAAGGTTATCAGGAATAGTGAAGAAAAATCATCTTTTAATGTTCGAAAGTTTGGTTTCGATGAATATCACAAATGGTACCTAGTGTGGTTTGGCAGAACTAAAGTTACACCAATTGTGCCAATTGAACTGGCTTAAATATTTTTGAGTTCATTGGAAATCATGTAAAAAGTGTTGAAATAGGTACAATCGATAGATAGATATAAATTACTTGATAACTCATTTTAGATTAATATTATTGCTTGCCATTTATTAGTTTGAAAGAATTATTCCTTTGGAAACATTGACTTTCTCCATTTCTTTAGAATTGGTAGTTTGGAAACTGCTCTGCACATGTTGGAAACCATTTGAAGAATGCTGAGTTGGTTGATGAGAGCAAACCAACATGACAAGGAATTTGATTGACATTATGGATGAGTAACAGTTAAATATTGATAGATTAGAACAACTAATGAACTCCTTTGAACGAATTTAATTTTAATGTTAACAGAAGTTCATGTAATAATCTAGCTCATGACCATTGCTATTTTAGTATAGTTGGAAAACAAGAATTTTCTTTATCCTCAACCTGTCAAATAATAAACTTAATTTTCTTAAGAGGGGGAGAATTATAACGCCCTGAGTTTTGGGGTTTGATAATATTTTTAATTTGTAAATAATGTTTCGAGCTGGTAAGTAGGGGTATAAATTTATTGAATATTTGTTTAATTTTTGAATTAAGTATATAACAATAAATTCAAATGGATAAATGTTATAATAATAATAATAATAATAATAATAATAATAATAATAATAATAACAATAACAATAATAATAATAATAATAATTAAAAAAACATAGAAGCCTAGAACTTTCGAGACCTAGAAACATTCATGGCCATTAATTGATATAAGATATGAGGCTACAAAAAAAAGAGAGAAGAGGAGATCTGTGGGTGAGGAGATCGGTCGAGGCGGAGCAAGGAAGGGTCATCGACTGTCGATGCTGTCACTCTCCTCGCTGCCACTCAACGGCGCAGATCACCAATGAAGAGGCTACTGCCCCTTCGATCGCTGGCCTATCTTCCTTTTCACAGCATCATTTTCTTCCTTCCCCCATTACAAGTTCGAAGCTCTCTCTTCGATGATTGACGATGGCGATGGACGAAGCAACCGACCCCGGATGCTTCCTAGCGACAGGACAAACTTTCAAGAACTGTCCACCTCTCTCCACTCATCGGTGATACAGAGATCGGAGAGGAGGCAGCCTGTGATTTAAGGGAGATTTCCAACCAAAGGATGAAGCATTGGAGCTCGTGACCATGAGAAAAGGGAACCTGGGATCCTAATCTTCGAGATGGTAGCATCGGAACATCACCGGTGGAGCTCCGATGAAGTTTCAATCATCGGTCCGATAAGCATAGTGTCGGGCAAATTGGGACAAAATTCAGAAATTCGACACTAAATGATATGTGATTACCAAATTTATTTTCGAAAATTTGATTTAAATTAAGCATATGAATTATTGGCTAAAAACGTTGTTTTATTGGAATCAAAGGCTGATTTTGATATGTTGGTTAGTGTAATTTATTTATTCGAATTGCTTGTTTAAATTTTGACATATTGTTGTTGAATCAAAAAGGTAATAGAGGATTTTTTACTGAATTTAAGTGAGTGGAATTGAAAATTTTAGCATATAAGTCTGTTACAAACAACTACATAAGTTGTAGCTATAAATTTAACAAGTTGTTATTTTACCTATATAAAATTGATTAAGAAATCAATCATACATAAAAGGATTCTTTAGGAAAGATTCTACCGAAATTTTTAGCTAAATGTTGGATAAAGAAATTAGGAGGTGAGTTTAAGTATAAATTATATTGATCTAATGATATTTAGAGTGTAGACCGGTTTGTGACATCCGTACCTGGTTTGTATACCAGACCGGGTATGGGGTGTTACACCACCATTCAATTTACTAATCTCTTAATGATTTCAATTTTATTAATTAATTAAACAATTAATTAGTAAAGCATAATTTTAATTTGAATGTAGTAGTCCCAAATTATGAAGATTTGCCCAATTGAGCTACTTGTTACCTTCATCTACACATTATGTGTGGCTATTATATCAGCATTAGTATGCTTTGTTGCTGAAAAGAATTTAGATTCTTGGCAACTTAAACCTGATATAGCATCACTAGACATTGAATTCTCGGTAAGAAACTATATATATAGTTGATCTAAAAATTATTATGAATCAAATAATTTACCTGTATTTTATTTTCTTCCTCTTTATTATATTTTCTAGAAGTCTCAAGTTTGAAGTTATATTTTAACTAGTTGCAAGTTTGAGATACTTGTTGGGCATACAGTGCTTACATTTGGTAGAATATTTACACTTGATTTTTTGGATTTAGTTCACTTGGCTCTGCTTCTAATTCAAGCTTTTGTATTAACTTTTATGAGAATTTTTCCTTTCTAGTTATGGTTACTATCTTTTCTTACTGATTCCATTTAAAGCAGGTGTTATTCTTTGCTTTATTTATCGTGTCATTGATTTAAATATTAGAAAGTGTAAATGTTTGATTGGTTTTGTGAAGTGCATCATACCATTTTGTATTTGGGGCAGTAAATAATGAATTATAAGACCAAGACATAAGCAAATATTAGAAACTATTTATTAGAACCTAGATCATCCTTTTTCCTGATAGAATTATACTTATCAGCTATAATTGATGACATATTCAGAGAAAAAAAATTAAAGAAAGAAGAATACATAAGTTTATATGCACTAGTTTCCCAAGTTTTATTAGTAGAATTTTATTGGAGGGTTTTGGTTTTCCATGCTAAATGCATACTGAAGTATAAAATCATTTGAATAAAAACACACAATAGAAATAGAAACAAAGAGAGACCTCAAAAGAAAAAACTGAGATAGATTTACAAGTAATAGTACTTCTTCTACTCTCTAAATCTTCAAAATTGAAACTCATACTTCAATTTTAGCTTAATTATTTTTCTATTTATTCTCTATTTTACTGCTTTGATTCTTTTTTTCCTATCTCGACCCTTATTTTTTGATATGGATCAAAGAACTAGATCATTTCAAACTTAGTTAATTTTGTAAATTTTTTGTTTGCCATTTATATTTCTTTGAACTTTGGACATTATAGAGCAGCAGTAGATTATATATTTTGAAAGTGTAATATGATCTTGTTGGTGGTGAGATAATGGTTCTGTCTCTTTCAGATCATCAAAAGTCAATTGATCATAGAAACAAGGAAGCCCCTGTAATGCACACAAGCAATCAAAGGAAAGAGGATATAAAGTCCCATGGGACTACTGACTTTGAGCAGTCGTTAGTAGAGTAAGCACTGCCCCTCTCTATTTTTGTTATAATTTCCTTTGTTTCTGTTCTTGTTTTTCTTCTTTTAACTTGTTTGCACCTATTTTCTTTATCCTAGATTGTTATATATTTTTTAGATAATTTCCTGTCCCTTTTTATAATTTTTTTATCTTTAATTGTTATGATTTCCCATTCTTATTTTCTTTAAACAACAACCTGTTTACAGCAAGCTCAATCACATACTTCTACAAATTGTCATCATAATTTCAAATATCAACTTTGCCTTGCTACATTTGGTGTTTAAAGTTGGTATCTTTTGACTGGGTTGAAATATGTATTAATAATGTTGCTAGACTACTCCACTTGTTAGAGTTCACTTTACATGTCCTTATTTAATTGCCGCTCTTCTTGATAAATGGTTAAAAAGTGAAAAAGTTGTTGATTAGAGACTTTACCATGCATTATTCTTCATTCAATTCACTTAGGTGTTCAATTCTTTGTCAGGCACATTTGTCACTATCATCAACTCAACAAGAGGTTGAATGCAACTTAAATTCCATAGATAAAGTGAAAAGCAGTTCTCTTGTGGATGTTTGTGGGAATTTAATATGCGCATTCAGCAGTCTGAAAAGCACAAATCAGTAAGATTTTTTCTGCTGCTTTTTTTATTATATAATGTAGCATTAAAATTTTGTGTTTGTAGTTGATATTTGATAAAAAGTAGAATATGCCCTTCCTTTTGTCCATTATAACAAAAGCAGTTATAATCTAAAGCAACGGCTCTAAGTTGGAAAATGATGTATAAAAACTCACTATAGCTGAGAGATACGATGTTGTTTCCTAAGGTAGAGAAGTCATGCAAAATCAACTTAGCTGTTCTTTAGATATCATATCTGTGTCAGATGAGTGTAAGCAGGAGATTACTTAAACAGTTGTTCCTATTTCCTATCCAATTTTTCAAGGTTGAAAAGCCTTCATGTTAACTTAGCCTGTGATTAAGACTAGCAAGGTGAGTGGCCAATATGAGTCGACTGCTAGAGTCTTTTTAGGAAAAGAGGAATACAAAATTCTGGTGCTAATTTTAGCAACGGTATTGTTTTGCTAAAATTAGCAATGGAATTGCATTTTCCATTGCTAAAATTAGCAACGGAATATCAAGTCTGTTGCTAAATTTAGCAATGGAAATTAAATTTCGTTTCTAAAAATAGCAACCACAAGATTAGCAACGAAAATTTTCGTTGCTAGTTGTTTTTAGCAACGAAAAATACCAATTTTCGTTGTTATTTTCCGTTGTTAAATTACATTTTTCTTGTAGTGCTAAATGCTTAGTGGTGTTCAATCAATTTCATTTTTCATACAAGTTAAAACAATCAATCATAATATGATTAATAGTCGTTATTTCTTAAAACAATTATCTTTATTTATTTTCAAGCATAAAAAGCATTAAAATCAATGCATAAAATTTAAGCAATATAATTGCTTATATTAATTCATGTTTTACTACTTAATATCCAATTAATTTTACAACTTACAGCTAACCAACTACTTCCAAATAGAATTTTTAAACTATTTATTAGGTATTTATTTATTTTTATATACTTTCCCTAAGTAAAATCAAGTTGAATTGTGTCGAGCCAGATAAGTGGTGATAATTGTGAATTATATTATGTTATTAGTATGTGTTTAGTGTGTTTAGTGTATTAATTTGGTTTGTATTTATTTAATTTGATGTTTAATTTCTAAGTTTATCATTTTATGGACTTAATTGTATAAATTGGTGTTTTTAGGTGTGTAATTGAAGAGAAAGAAAATATCCAAAGGCAAAAGAGGAAATTTAGCTTGTAAGGGATTTTAGAAAGAAGAAAGTTCATGTGTTAGTCTATAAGCAAGTGACTCGGTCCCTCTACCAAGGCAGGCATGTATGAAGGAGTTACAAAGAGAGCCACCTCGGTGGATAGAGTTTTCCATCTATCGTGGAAACTTAAGGGATAAAGGCAAAGAAAGCTACCTCGATGGAGGGCTTTTTTCAAACTCATTCAAGTTTGAGTATATCCTAATTATTGTAGATTATGTGAGTAAATGGGTAGAAGCAGTGGCTACTAGGATATGTTGTAAAACCCTATATATATATACATATATATATATATCCTAAGTACATCTTATAGTACTACCATTTCAAGCACAATTTATTATTCAATTAAATGAAATTTCGGCAATATAATAGCTTAAAATTCATGCTACCCAAACCTGCAAATACTTAATTTACCTTCAAATATTATTCCTCTAACTTCAGAACTTCAATCAAGAACCCAGCACTGCTATAATTTCAACTCAACATATTCAAAATAAAAAAAGAAAAATTGTAGTCGAAATTCTGTATTTTTCCTTAATTTTGCCAGTTACTACGCTCATCGAAGCTTTGTCGGAGGCTCACCGGAGATACACCGACGGTGTCTGCTCGAAGATCCCAGCCTTGGGATCCCACGGTGGTTGATCAGGTGCTCAACTGCAGCCTGATTCGGTCGAAATCTTGCTCGAAAAGTAGACTGCCACCTTGCCCCGATCTATCTATTGTCGATGATTGAGGGGCGGAGGAAGGTGCCGGAACGATCACTTCTTCTTTGGTGACTCGCCGGTGTTGTCAGCCTCCACGATCGCCGTCGAGATCTCCAAAAAGGAGGGATGGAGCTACGGTGGTTGTGGAAAAAATTGGGAAGAACGAAACCATCACAAGGGAAACGACACAAGCGAAAGAAAGATCAGAGGAGAACTGTGGCGGCAGTGGTCTGAATCTCCTCACCGGCGTTATGAGCAGCGGTGGCAGAACGACGGTGCCAGCCCCTTTGCTTCTCTTCCTCCCGATCCTTCATTTCTCTTTTTTTTTAAACAATTCCCAAGGCCTTCCCAAAATATGTGGCTTCTCTCAATAGTTTTATTATTATTATTATTATTATTATTATTATTATTATTATTATTATTATTATTATTATTATCTCTTAATAACATCAATATATTCACTTATTTGTTACGAACATATACTTTAATTAAAGCTATAAATTTGAAAATCTACAAGAAGAAACAAAATAACAATTATAGTCATTTATATTGCATCCTAAATAATTCAATTCTTGTAACTCAGTATCCAAAAATATTATTCGCATATTAAAAATATTTTCGGACAAATCGAATTTTTGGGACGTTACAATTCTCCCCCTCTTAAGAAAATTTCATCCTCGAAATTTATCTAAATTAAGCAATAAGTACAATTCCTTCTCTTTAGGTCGATATTCCGTCTTATCCAAAACTTTCTTAATCTTCATTTTACTAAACCATATTCTGATATTTTTTGCCCAAAAATGACTAAACTCGGGCTCTGATACCATTAATTGTAACACCCTATATATATATATATATATATATATATATATATATCCTAAGTTCATCTTATAGTAGTACCATTTCAAGCACAATTTATTATTCAATTAAATGAAATTTCGGCAATATAAAAGCTTAAAATTCATGCTACCCAAACCTGCAAATACTTAATTACACTTCAAATATTATTCCTCTAACTTCAGAACTTCAATCAACAACCCAGCACTGCTATAATTTCAACTCAACACATTCAAAATATACACAAAAATATTGTAGTCGCACTTATACATTCATCACATCTTGGATTATACCTTTTAATAGAGTTCATGCAGTCATCCCAAGAGATTATTTACTTTCCACAACATACTTCTCAGACACATGTATTGTATATTTGTACATCCTGGGCTTTTAATTCTAGTTTTGATTTATTCATTTCAAATTAACAGTTAATATGAACCTTTTAAAAACAAAGTTAAGGTCATATATATAAAAATAGTAACATAAACTCCATAAAATATTCGAAGGATTATATACCTTTCAAGTAATCATAAGTTTATACATAAAGATATTAGACCCAAGCATGCCCCTTCAAAACAGAATATAATAAAGGTGAATAACTAATTTATTTCCTAAGTTTAGTCAAACAATTTAACACATAAATTCTTAGTCTTATTTATGCAATATTCGTGACATGGACTATACAACCCAAAATACCTTTAAGCCCTGACATATTCAGTCTATATTATCATGTATACAGCTATTTGCTTTCTACGTTATATTCTCCTTTACACATTAGTTTTAATTTATCATCAATATATTATAACCCAATTAAATCTTAAATAAACAAAACTAAATTAGTAAATATATTATTCCTAATTAAATTAGGCAACAATAACGTTCACTTCAAAGAAAGAAACCAAAAATTTAACCTTAAGAGGGTCAACTGTAAGGTTTGACTAAATTTAAAAAGCTAGTTTAACGTATTATTTATTCTATAAAAATTTTGACAAAGTTTTCCCTTATTATTGGCAACTTCCTGTGGAAAAGAATATAAAAATATTTCTAAAATCATATAACTACTTTCAGAATCTCAATTAATCAGTCACAATTTATATAATTGGCTTCAACATTGAAACTTAGTTCACTATAATTATAACCATTTACTCATATACACTATTATATAAATAAGAATTGCATCATTGGAGTTTAGTGTACTTATTAAAACATGCATAATCGTATTAATATAATTTTGTTCGGACTTGAGATATCGATTCTCAAGCTTCCTACGTATCCCACTTGGGGAATTAGAACCACGTAGTTCTTCCTTCCCAAAGTTCAATACAGTACTTTAAATAAGTAAACCAGGTTGAGCATGTATATTCATTCTGTAAATGATTGTTCCAAGTGTATTGTTACTATCACATCAACCATCGATATTATAACTTCATATGCAATAATCATATATATATATATATATATAAGAAACAAGTTAGTTTATCATCCACAATTGATATAGCATCTTCCTATTGGTGTTTCAACATTCATAAAATACCAAGCTCCTAACCACTTATATATATATATATATATATATAGTTATATTGTATTCAAGTAATTATTATTTTATGTGTTATGAGACATTCAATAAACAACCATAAATCTATACCATGTAACTATTAATATTTACAAATATCGGGGTGTTAACACTACATAGGCCAAATTACTACTCAATTTACAATTTGTAATATTTCAGTACAATAACTTATTATACAAAAAAATAACTTAATACATGTACATGTAAAGTTTTATTTACTTCTAGATATACCCCTTATTTTAATTAATTCCACCCTTAGTAACTACAAGTGGAAATTCTCGAACCGAATATGCGAGATGAGGACTGAATGACTGTCTGAATGTGCTGTCTGACTATATGTAAGGCCTCAAAGTTGTATGTGTATACTGTATGAGAGAGGAGACCACCTAAAGGTAGCCTACCCTCGATAGCAACTTACTGTATGATTTCACCGAGGTATTTGGATCCCTATGGCTAGCCATTATATCCTAGATCTTGGATTACCCACTAGTTTACTAAGGGCAAAGGTCGCTCCTGTATTTCAAAATTCTCCTAAACATGTAAAATCTCATCATCTTTGCATTTAATTTACTAAACTAAACCTTTGTACGTATATGTATCGTATCATGCCTTTAATACATATATAATATATTTCATGGTTATTTAACAATTAACATGGATCATTAAAACAAATCCAAAGTTGGTATACGCAATAGGCACATAATCTTCACATCACGATTGAGAGAGGTTAGAGGTTACATACCTTTAAGAAGTCATAAGTTGAGACATATATATGTTAGACCAATCTATGTTCAAGCATGCCTTCTCAAGACAAATTATATTAATAGTAGATAGCTGTTTTAATCTCTAGTTCATGCAAGACATGAGTTTATATCCTACTGTCCTATTTGTCTATGTTTCAAACCTTTAAGACATGAGTTCCATAAATTTTTATAGTTCAATAATTAACACATATGCTCATGTATGGATCGCATATGCTTATGACCCACTGCACGAAATGCAAGTAATTAAGCCTTATGGTCTATTAGTTAATAAGAAGAATTAAGTTAATCTATTTCCCTAAACCAATACACATGTCGACCCGATTATCAAATACATATGATCAATTTTGTTATGTTATCTAATCAAATTATGCAAGGTATTTCTTAATTTTAATTATTCATATAAATATATTCATGGCTATGTATTTCGATTAGCTCCTCACTTGTCCAAAATATATCAAATATATTAGTGCCAAATTAATATACACATCCAGGTAAGAAATTCACTCTTTGGCCTATTATAGCTAACTTGACAACAAGAAAATTACAAAGCAAAAGTCCAATATTTTCATCACCAATTAAAGTTTAAGTTATATATAGTGTTCACACAATGTATGTACCTTTGACGTTTCATTCGACACCTAAATTATTATTATTATAACTCTAATTGTCTCAAATTACAATTCTATCCAAATTCTCCACTTCAAGTATAACAGCTAACTTAAAAAAGTCCAACAATTCACTACTTACCATTTCTACTATGCCTCACTATCCTTCAAATGTAAATTCTATGAACCCAATAGCCTACTCAATATCCCAATTATCAATAAGGAACAACGGTAGAATTTGTGATCAACCTATTCAAATCAAAGATCAAATTCTTTGTGTTACTGCTTCTAGGGTCAGAATTTAATCAAAACTTCAATGCATACAACCCTGAACAGTAAGACTAGACTTAGTACAATTCAATCTCAATAAGTGCTTGTTGCTATATTCAAAAACAAAACATAAACATTTCAATAAACAAATTCAAAATAAATTTTAAATAAGCTAAATGGAAGTAAATTTTGGTAGTCACATACTTGTGGTCGAAATTCTGTATTTTTCCTTAATTTTGCCAGTTACTACGCTCACCAGAGCTTCTCCAGAGATACACCGATGGTGTCTGCTTGAAGATCCAGGCCCTGGGATCCCACGGTGGTTGATTATGCGCTCAACTGTAGCTTGATTCGGCCGAAATCTTGCTCGAAATGTAGACTACCACTTTGTCCCGATCTATCTATTGTCGGTGATTGAGGGGCAGAGGAAAGTGCCGAAATAATCACCTCTTCTTTAGTGACTCGTCCGTGCTGTCAGCCTCCACGATCGCCATCGAGATCGCCGAAAAGGAGGGAGGGAGCTATGACGGTTGTGGGAAAATTCGGGATGAACGGAATCACCACAGGGGCGATGATGCTAGCGAAAGAAAGACTGGAGGAGAACTGTTGCAGCAGCGATCTAAATCTCATCATCGACATTGTGAGCAGTGGTGGCAGAACGACGGTGCCAGCCCCTTCGCTTCTCTCCCTCCCGATCCTTTATTTCTCTTTTTTTTAATAATTCCCAAGGCCTTCCTTAAATACGTGGCTTCTCTCAATAGTATTATGATTATTATTATTATTATTATTATTTTCTCTTAATAACATAAATTTATTCATTTATTTGTTACTAACATATACCTTAATTAAAGCTATAAATTTGAAAATCTACAAGAAGAAACAAAATAACAATTATAGTCATTTATATTGCATCCTAAATAAATCAATTCTTGCAACTCAATATCCAAATATATTATTCGCATATTAAAAATATTTTTGGACCAATCAAATTTTTAGGACGTTACATATGTGATGCTCGAGTTATGCTTGAATTCCTTAATAAGAATATTGTCACTAGGTTCGGGACACTAAGGGCCATTATTAGCGATAGGGGCAAGCATTTTTTCAACCATCAATTCAAATCTTTGCTTATAAAGTTTGGTGCTACGCATAAAATTACAACTCCTTATCATCCTCAAGCAAATGGGCAAATGAAAGTGTCAAATAGGGAGTTAGAATCAATCTTAGAGAAAATAATGAATAATTCTAGAAAAGATTGGTCTAACAACTTAGATGAGGCTCTCTGGATCTATAAAACTGCATATAAAACCCCTATAGGCATGTCTCCATTCAGGTTGATTTTTGGAAAAGCATGTCATTTACCAATTGAACTAGAGAATAAGGCATACTAGGCTATAAAAATGCTTAATTTTGATTTAAAAAGTGCAAGAGAAAAAAGAAGTTTACAGCTCAATGAACTTGATGAGATTCGATAATGGTTATATGATAATGCAGCCCTTTACAAGGACAAAATAAAGCATTAGCATGACAAGAGGCTAAATCAGAATGAATTTGCTCCTGAAATGTTGGTTTTGTTGTACAATAGTTGATTGTGGTTATTTCCAAGTAAGCTCAAACCTATATGATTAGGGCCATATCAAGTTCTTTCAAGCGATAGATTTGGAGTGGTCACATCAGAAATCCAAAGGATAATCATGAGTACAAAATAAATGGCCACGGGTTAAAACCTTATTTTGTTGCTCATCAAGATGCTACTGAGGCAACTTTAATCATTCTCGAAAAGTAAGATGGTTCTAAAAGTCTAGTTGAAGACTTGTTAAATTCAAAACTAAACGATTTTCTTTTGCTTTAGTTTGTGATAATTTATTTTGTTTTGCAAGTTTTTGTCTTTGGTGTTTTGATTGTTGAAGTTGAGTTTGTTTGATTTATTTTTAGTGTTTAGTGTTTCATAAAGTAAAGGAAGAATTTTTTATAATTAGAGTTAGGAGAGAAATCAATATGTGTTATATCAAGAGTCTATGTTTTCATTCAATACTTGGTAAGTTTTACTTGCATTTTGGATTCGTTTTGTATAGAGGAGACTAATTAATAGTTAAATTGTGCTTAAGTGTTTAAGATGTTTGGTGGAGCTAATTAATCTTGGGAAGGCTTAATTTATAATGGAATTATTGCAAAAAAATTAAGAATCAAGTTTAACATAAAGTTTTAGGCTTAAAATGCATGAAAGTGGAAATTTGGTGCTTGTGCCTCTTGGTCTTCCATAGACCACTGCCTTAGTAGAGGGAGTTTTCCCTCCATCAAAAGACATTATTTAGGCAAGAAAAAAATTATACTAATTCGATAGAGGGAGAATTCCCTTCACTAAGGCCTTTAAACTTGCCCAGTTCTTTATTTTTAAGCCTTTTTTTCCTTTTAGTATAAAAAATAGCATCTTGGTAGAGGAGATTTCCCCTCCACTGAGGCACTCGCACCTCAGGAGGCCAATATAAGTCACTTGGTAGAGGAGATTTCCCCTCCACTGAGGTCCTCTCACCTTAGAAGGCCAAGATAAGTCACTTGGTAGAGGGGATTTCCCTCCATAGAGGCACTTTAGCCTATAAAAAGCCCTTTATTGTCCTCCATCGAGCATAACTCACTTTCTCCCAATATTTTCTCTCCCTCTCCCAAGTTCGCCCATTCCTTGCCCGAGGCAATTACATTTTTACTTAGTTTCTCAACTTTGATCCATCAAATCCATCAAGCAAGTACTTTCCCTCTTGTTTAATTCTTCAATTTTGATGTTTGATTACAAATTGCATGGATTTATTATTCTTGAACTTGCATGTTAACTTACTTCATTTTTAGTTCATATGTTGAAATATTTCATCCAAATAATATTATGCTTACTTGTGATTGTTTTTTAGCTTTAAATTTCATATTTTGGTTTTAAATGGTTAAGATTGAATGCAAAATGGCTTAGTTAAATTTATGCACATCACATGTTTGATAGATTGCCTAAATGACTAAGTTCATACTTTGTGCCTTGCTTTTCTTAATCTTAACCATTGTAGATCATTCTTATATGATGTTATGTTATTCCCACACTTGATATGAACTTGTTAGTTGTTTCAATTCATGCATTGAAGAGTGTTAAGTTTGAGTTCAATTTTGCTTTTCTCTTAAGTTGTGTTGTTAAAATTTACAAGTTTTGGCACTCATTTTGGCTTTTATTGTTTATATAGTGGAACCTAAGAGAGCAAGACATGGTGAAGCTTTTAGTTTTTCCAAATTGCACATTCCATCATATGTGGAGGAGGATACTATCCTATTATATGAGTACTTTGGGAATGATACCTATGTCAAATCGATTTATCTGAATGAATTCTACCCAAATATAGAAGATGGGAATTTATGGGATGAAATCTACCCGCTAAGAGAAGCTTATTAAAAAGAAACCAGAAGTATACCCTCATCTTGATCATGACTTCCACACATCATTTTAGGTTTCCTTTGAAGATGAGGAAGATCATGGCTCAGTATGTTTTAAACTTGGTAGAAAGCATATACTATGTTTTTTTCCTGAGTTTACATAATATTTTGGGTTTCCCTTGGATGGGATAAGTGAATTACCCAATGCCACTCCAAGTGAGAATTCGGTAGTCATTCGAGACCCTATAGATCCAATGCCATACCATTCCAATAGGACAAAGGCTAGTGCTCTAGGAAATCATACATAATGGGTTCGTTATTGATTTTTATCCATCACTTTCTTTAACAGTCTTGGTACTCCAGGCACAGTAAATGTGAATGAGTGCATGATATTGAGATGCATGGTTGAGGGCATTAGAATTAATGGTGCATTTATTTTATGGCATAAAATAAAGGATTTGCAAAGGATGAAAAGTGTTGTGAAAGAAAGATCTTTGGGTTGGATTGCTACTATAATGGCAAAAGTAATGAAGCACTTAGACATGAGGAATTCACTTGGTTAGCCCCTATTCTTCGATTATGAAATGTTAAGTCATAAGAAAGTGTTGGTTACAAAGTCAAAATGATATTGTTCTAGTAGATATGAGTATTTACATTTAATCACTGTTGGTTAGAATAGAGAGGAATATCTTAAAAGTGCTGCATAGGAACCTTTACCACAGATGGTTGCTTTTATGGATCATGTCAATGGCAAATCGGATGTACAAGTAGGGCAAATAGATGGTCTAAAAAGCAACTTGGAGCAGTTCACCATGAATTCTGAACATCTCACCTCCAACTTTAACCATTTCACCACCAGTTTTTAGGAGAGGTTTCCACCACCTCTACCACCACCAATGCAGTGACCTGAGTTGCTAAGGATAACAAGGTTTTGTGAGGAGGGTAGAGCTTATCTAGGCTTAATTTTTCTTAGATTCAGGAATTAGAATCTAATTCTCCCTTTTATTCATGAAAACACTTACTTTTTCTATTTTTGTTGTTTATTTTTTACGTTTTTTATTTTGTGTAAGTTAGTTATCTTTTATTGCTTTTTAGTTTTTGTTGTTTTTCTTGTAAGTTTAACCTTAGTAGTAAATTTGTAATTGTTTTAGTAATAGTAGTGCTTTTGTTATGCTAGTCTTTTGGCAGTTATTCTATTCTCTATTCTAGTGCTGCTAGTAATATAGTTAGTTCAAATTATCACTTAACTTGCATTAAGCTTAGTTTGTCCTAATTTAGAATTTGTATCAGTTAAAATTTTTATTAAGCATTAAGGCAAGCATGTTATTGATGAAAATTTAGCTAGTTTAGCGCTTAACTTGATTTATAATTGTTAGTTTCCACTTCTTGAGCACTAAAAGGCCAATTTTGAAAATAGAAGAAAAATCAGTGCATTGAATTAGGTGAGCAAGAAATTTTAGGATACTAAAACCTTTTTCATCACCCTTCGAAGCATAGAAATAACTCAAACAACACTATAAAAAAAATTACAAATTAGCGACGAAAAATTTCGTCGCTAATTGCCTATTTTTCGTCGCGAATTTAAATTAGCGATGCCGTGATGAACAGTCGCTAAAAGGCCAGTCGCGAATATATTAGCAATGAAATTCAAAATCAGTCGCTAATTTAGTGACGAAATATTTCGTCGCTAATTTATATTTCTAATTAGTCCCCGAATTATAATAATAATATTTAGCGACTACATTTTTTTCGCTAATTATAAATTTACTATAAAAGTTAGCGACGAAAAATTTGTCGCTAATTATTTCTCAAATTCTAATGTTTGCTCAGTAGCGACAGTTGTTGTTGTGAATCCGTCGCTAAATTATTGCATAATTTAATTTTTTTTCTTTTATTGTATTTTTACATCTTGGTCTTGGATGCATAAGTTTGAGAAATCCATATGAAAGGAGGTCAGAAAGAATAGGATTGCCCTACCTGTAAATTGCTAGAACTTAACAAACAATTCAACCACACTAAGAGTTTTCACACCACATATGCAATTAAAGTTAATTTGTAAAACAAGCTCCATTGCAATAAACAAACTCTCCAAAAATCAATCATATGCCGAATCAGGCCAACAATGTACTATGGGTTCATTGTTGTTAAGCAGCACAAGAGAACAAAAACCCCATATCAGTATTCAGAATGAGAGATGACATCATCAATTTTCAATATCATTTTCACAACTTGTGTTGCGAGCAAGATCTGTTGTTGCTTTCCTATCAAAGTCTCAAAAGACATTTTGTTCACGAATGTCATTTGTATTGGCATCATTGCAATCTATTCCACAGTAAGGATTGCTATCCTGCATCATTTTTAAAATGAAAATTAGAAATGCTAGTTTGGGCTAATGTACAACATGACTTAAACAAGGATGGAGAAATTAGAAACAACTGGCTGGAAGGCAATTGTTTACTACATCACATTTACCTTGATTTGCTAAGACTTCATAGTAGATAGTGTCTCAATTGGTTGGAGGTCGCTATTCTCTTCAAGTGCCATAGGTATGGCATCTAGAGCATCAACAAATGCTCTAATGGCATACTGCAGATAGAAGTACACCCCATCAGCATTCCAAGAAATAGCATTTCAGTAGGAAAATGAAAGTAATGATACTTAAAAAATAAAGGTACCTGCTTAACTCCAGGATATCTATCAGAAGTAGCCTCCATAGCAACTGAATAAGAAATCTCTGCAGAGCCACCACCATAAATGATAGAATTGTTGTGGATGAGATTCCTGGTGACACATAGTGCATCATGAATACTCCACTTTGTCTCTTCTATCATCATTTTGTTACCTAACATAGTAGTAAGAACCACGACAACCTATGAGATTGACCAAGTAACTTAGGGCCCCTCCTTTCTCTCACATAATTTCTTTCCAATTTTTCAAAATCACCACATTTTTCATGCCCTTCTAATACAAACACTTTTTGCGCTAATTCACAAAGCAGCATGGAACTAAATGATTGATTGTCATAATGATAGTATGTTAAGTAAGTGATTGAATTCCAAATGGCACCATAATTCAAGTAAGAGCATTATCAACACCACTAATCAAGGGGGCAAGAACATCAATAATAGAGGGAAACATAAATTTCATGGCTGGTCTACAACATCTAGGACACAATTAACACTAAAGATGAAAATATTTCCCAGAGATAAATTTTACACCTTGATCGTGTAATAACTAATGTCCTAGAGCATGAAAACCAAAGAAATCATTTCAAATGCAGGCTTGGACCACAACTACAATCATAACAAGCTGAAGGCAGATTAATCTATTTGAAAAAAAATGAGAGTTTTACATTTGGTATTTAGAGTATAAATAGGTGGAATTGCTTTGGTAATCAAATACAGAGTGCAATTCTAAAGGAGAAACTTTCTGATGAAATAAAGCAATTGCATCCACTGGCCACTTGGAAGAGAGAAACAAGATAAAAAAAATACTATAATAATAATGCCAAAGCACAAGGTTTTCATATCAATACAATATTTAGGATTTGATATCATCAGCCATGTTAATGAATCATTTAAGAGTAAAAAATCTTATACTGGTTATCGAATCCAGACGGCCATAATAAAAGAAAGCATTCTGCATAGCAATGGATAGTAGTTTGGCACATTTAAGGAAGCCCAATCACTAAAAAATTAGATGAAAATTGAAATATTGAAAATTGAAAAATATTTAGTTTGGCACATGAGTTTGCCTTCTACAAAAGTGTTGTATCCTATTGTTTGCAAAAAATTAAAAAAAAAATTCTAGCACTCTTTCACCTCTATTATTTTCTAATGGACTGGAAAATCGTAATACACTTGCTATGCTGAAAAACAAATATGAACACTGAAAGGTGCCCCAATTCTCTAATTAAACTATTTGAGCATTACATTTGTAGAAACAATAAGGTACAATTGTTCAAGGCAGGACATTGTTTAGAGCTCTATTCCTGAGTGGAATATATTGGATTACATAAGCACAAATTCTCACTGTTCTGTAATGGTCATTTATCAATCATTATAAATAGATAGAACGTATTAATATCAATAAGACAGAACATAACAATGTAATTTTCAATTTAAGTCAATAAACATGAGATCATTAATTCTGTTAATACCAATATCAAATATAGGCTCAATGGGTTGCTCATCTCCCTCAATTAGAGGAGCCGAGTATAGTGGATCTCTGCTGAAATCATCTTAAAAAACAATTGTTTCAAGAAGTATAGGATAATGTTAACCCAAACCACTTTTATATATATCGTTAATGGCACTTTAAAATCTTTTTAAAATTAAGGAACGTAGACAATAAGCAACAGATACATTACCGAAGACTATACTCAAGGAAGTTGGGGGAGGGGTGGACAAGAAGTTGATGCCAATGTAAAATACAAGTGCTAGTACCACAGTAACCATAGCATTGGTTGGGATGGCCAATTACCAGTACCTAAAATGTGTAAGCAATAAGATAAGTGTATATTATCCAATAAGATAGCTCCAACTGAAGATTTATTTGCAATTTATGTGTCTTTAGTATAATAGGTAAAGTCCATGGAAGAGAAAATAAAATTTAGAATCAACTAATGCTGAAAAAGAAAATTAGGAAAATAGGAACTGCTACTGACCTGTTGGGATAGTAATAGATCCCGATCAGGTGCAAACAAGGCTCAAGAACATATGCCCATACTAAGAAAATAACTATTTAGGCAGAGAAATTGAAATGATTATTAGATTGATAAAGCCAATTGATTTGGTAATCAAATACAAAGTGCAATTCCAAAGGAGAAACTTTCTGATGAAATAAAGCAATTAAATCCACTGGCACTTGGAAGAGAGAAACAAGATAAAAAAATACTAGGATAATGATGCCAAAGCATAAGGTTTTCATATCAATACAATATTTAGGATTTGATATCATTAGCCATATGAATGAATCATTTAAGAGTAAAAAATCTTGTACTGCTTATCGAATCCAGACGGCCATAATAAAAGAAAGCATTCTGCATAGCAATAGATAGTAGTTTGGCACATTTAAGGAAGGCCAATCACTAAAAAATTAGATGAAAATTGAAAATATTTAGTTTGGCACATGATTTGGATGAAAATTGAAAAATTGATTTGCCCAATCACTAAAAACTAGAAGTCCCAAGTTAAAACAAGTTCATTGCAAAATATAATAGATGAGTATAATATAGCCCTACCTCCACGAATAAATATTATAACAGCCCTTGAATTTACACAGTGTTCAATGTATAGCATTCGGTATTTTGTTATCCTAAAAGCCTTTTCTCGAACCAAACCAACCTTTAATATGTAAAAAGGGGGAAACAAAGAAATTAATAACAGCTAAATCCAAAGAGATCCATCTGCACAAAAGAATGAAGCAGAGAGCTTAACATGGAAATACTCAAGTTCCTAAATGATCTCAACTGAAGAAATAATCATATATTAACTAGGTTTCAATTGATATTTAAACTACAAGAGCAAAGTCAGGATCTATTCCTTAAGGTCATAGACAGGTAAATAGGTAAAATATAAAACATGAGATATCCAACCAAAATTCAAACAAAAAGAAAGAGTAAATTCACCTTTCCCAGCTTCTCAAGTGTCAACTCCTGGAACCGTGGAACTATTCTTCCACCTATCATCAATTTGCCAATCAACAATAAAATAGCTACATTTAGCAAAAGCATTTCTACCAAATTTTATAAGTAAATAATAAACAAGTGCAAAGAAGTTGAATTAACACAAACCTGTGGCAATTGCTATCAGCTCTAACTCCATGCCACCAACCCATCTAACAGCCGGTAAGTTCCGGTGCATTAAGAGATGATTTGCCTCATCATCAAACCCCCATTGATAGATGACCAAAGTAGCACCAACATCCTATACTTAAATATACTATTTCTTTTTTCATAAAGGTATATCTTTTCCATGTTTGTTTGTGTTCTTATTTGTGCAGCCTATTTTTAATGCAATCCTTCCAATCCAATCATGCACTCTAATTTCTAACTTAGCTCAAGTTGAATTAATACTATATTACTCTAATGATATGCTCCTTGTTTAAAGTTCACCTTACAATAATCTTGTGAAATAGTTTGCACGTAAACAATATTTTAGAACAGAAGAGGTAACACATGGAGCTTTTTGCTCCACCTCAGGCACTGTTAAATAAACATGTCGGTAAACTTTGATTGTAAACCAAGTGCTACTTGAAATTGTTTTACCAAACCACATTGAACAAACACTATAAATTTTGAATCATGAAATCAGACTCATCTGATAAACATAATTTATTTAAGATTTGGGCAGAATATTTTTGTAATCCTGTGCCCTACATTATGATCCACAGAAAATAACATCAATCAACCACTCAAGGACCATATTATCAGGCAATTGAAATTTTTCACAACTGCTTTTAATTTAAAATTGAATTCCAAGGCCATTTTGATCAAGACGGAGACTTAACAAAATGCAAACTTTTATATGATATGGTAAAGTTATCAATTACACATCCTTATTTAACAATCTTCTCTTTAAGAAGAGTGCACATTATAAGAGAAAGGCTGAAGTATTACCCATCATATCAAAAGGATAATGCATGTGAAGTATTCAAAATAAACAAGGACAAGAAAAAAAATAATGACTAACCAATCAAATTCCAGTTGCTGTTGTAATGCAAATCACCTTGGATTAGCCAATTTTAGACAATACTGCTGGTCACACTTTATTTCCCAATCAACTCTGAAAAAGAAAATCAAGTAGACCCAAATAAAATTAGCTCTTGCCTGCATATCATTTTTTCCTCCTAACAATTAGTGCAAGGAGAACAGTTGCAAAAAGAAACGAAAAAAAAAAAGAAATGCTTTTGAACTCTAAAACACAACAGAAAACCAACTTTCTAAAGGGAAATTGTCATAATAAAAGTTCATTATTTTGGTTGTTATCCGATATCCACTAGTTTTGAAAATAAATACTTAAGCCTGTCCAACTTAAATAGTTCTGTAAGCTGTAAGCAGAAGTTTAGCGTGTCTCCTTGATAAATAATAGTAAATCTCTTTCAAGAACCTTGGAGAGTCCTGTGGAACTTCAATCTCCAATTTTTCTGCTCAATCAAGAAGTGCTGGGAAAATAATTTCAAAGCCATGGAGCACGTCGACTCTAACATCCCTTTAATCCTTTCCACATCTTTCTTTATCTCATCCGATGGACAAACCTAGAGCAACACAGGCTAACATATACTGATAGCAATTAATAACCAAAAACACATTCAAATTACCCAGTAACCATAACATGTAATTGACTAAAAATAATCCAAAGAAACAAGAAAATAAGATAAATGAATGAATTTTGAGGAACCAAAACAAGGAATATAAGAGTTGCCAAAATTGAGAACTGAAATTTCGTCCAAAACAGAGACCAATTCCGACCCAAATGTTGAATCTCTTTCAAAATCGTCCAATAATCTAGCCCAAAGAATCGATACCCACAAATAAACCAAAACAAATCACAAAATTGCAACCAAAAAATAAAAAAGAAAGAAAAAATTGAAAACCGAAAAATCAATACCTACAAATGGTATCTCTTACCGGTCCGTGTGGAGAACGTCATGGAGCACGTCGCCTCAGATCTGTCAATAGTGGAGCAGGTCGATGGTGAAGAAGATTTTGTCGATAGAAAGTGGCACCGGTATGGAGTCTAACATAGGTGAACTGAAGACGTGTTAAGGCACAGGGAGTTTTGCTAGAGAAGATAACAAATGACCAAGCTCTTATGAAAAATAGATAAAAGGGTTTTTCTTTTACTAGGCGCCACTTCATCCCGCGCAATTTTTCTATTTTTAGGATAGAAAATTAATTGTTTTTAGGACTAGATTTTTTCCCCTCATAACTATTACGGGTTAAATTAAAAATTAATGACCATATAAAAATTTAGTCCTTATTAGTATATTTTTAAGCACTGGAAAATTGACTGGTCCTAAAATTGTGGCCTTTAATAAGCATGTTTTCTATTATTATTATTATTATTATTATTATTATTATTATTATTATTATTATTATTATTATCCAATAAGAAACTTAAATTTTATTATTATTATTTTAATTATTTTAATAATTATTATACATTTATTTTTTAAATATTTTGTCATTAGTTCTTTAATTTTTGCTTTAAATTCAAATTATCACTTTAAAATTTTAAAATTTTGCAAACAAATCAATCTTAAAACCAATATTAAAATATTGTAACCCGTTTTAAAAGTGCTCTCGCACGATTTCAAATTTTTGAGGCATTATAATTAAGTTTGAATAAAAATAATTTAATTATAGAACTAGACATTTCAATTATTAAAAACTGAAGTTAATTCAATTAATTAATTTTTATTCAATTAAATAATAAATTAAGCTTAAAATCATATACACATTAAATTGAAATAATGAAGAGATGTGAGGGGAGAAAAAATGTTATTTTAATATGTAGGATAAATTTTTGAAATTACTAAAATACTCCTACCAAATTTCATCATTTTATCCTTGTATTCAAGGATAATTTTGTAAATTTTTTCAAAATTTTAAAATAAAAATAAAATATAAATTTTTCATAATCATTTTAAAAGAAATAATAAACTTTACATTATTATTATATAAATATTTATATTTATTATTTTTCATAATATGACTATATAATAATTATAATAATTACTTTATTATTATTATTATTAAAATATAATTTTTTTAAATAAATAAGTTTATATTTGGGGATAATTGATAAAGAAATCAATATAATTCCTAATAATTTAATATTTGATTTAAATTTTATAAAATAAAAATTAATTACAAATTTTTTTACTATTATTTTAAATGAAATAATAAATTTTATATTACTATTTTATAAATATTTATTTTTATAAATCTTGAACACACAAATATATAATCATCGTAACAATTAGTTTATTATTATTATTAAAAATGTAAAGTTTTTTAAATAAATAACTTTAGATTTTCGTATAATTGATAAAAAATTATTATCAACTTATAAAATAATTTATAATATTTTGTTACAAAATAAAATATTCATTTCATATGGCTTATATTAAAATTACTTGAATCTATACATAAATCATGTGAGTGAAATTAAAAAAATTATTTTTTTAATTTATTTGCGATGGAGTAGCGACTAAAATATTCGTCGCTAAATTTTTGAAACTAATTTCATGAATAAAAAATTATAAAATTTAGCAACAGAAATATTCGTCTCTAATTTCGTCGCAAAACATGGCGCGTATACTTCTGCCAATAATTAGCGACTTTTTATTCATTTCATCGTTATTTCGTCATAAAAAATAAAAAATATCCTCCCAAAGATGGAATTGTAAAATAGTCGCGAATCCATCGCAAAATTTGCGACGAAAATAAGGTCATCGCTAATTTGTAGTTTTTTTGTAGTGTAACTTGGAAAGTGATCTAGGTAAATTTTTCTTGTTAAGCCATATTAAGACTATTTTCCTATCCCCTTCGCAAATTATCCCTCATTAGCCATTTTGAGTTTAATAAGGCATGCTTAAAGCATGACATATTTATTGTACACCTATTTACTAACTATATAGCCTAAAAAGCTTTTATCTTCCCTTTTATGATTAGCCACTCTAGATTTGGATGGATTAGCATTGTTAGGTAGTTCAAAAGGTGTAAGTAGAAAATTTCTTGGGATATATTTTCTTTGGCAAGGGTTATGGTTGAAGTCAAGTAAATAGTGTAAAGTTACCATGTAAACACTCATATTATCATAGGTTGCCTATAATAAAGCTACCATATATATTTTTATTTCTTGAAAAAAGAAAAAAAGAAATTTAAAAATAAAGCTAGCATATATGGCAAATTTTAAGTGTGGGGTATTTATAGGAGAAAAAGGCTTAGAACTTCTAAATGGGATGAATTGTGAATTTTAAAGAGTTTTAATAATTTTGTCTCTCAATAGTACTTTAAGTAAAAGTGGTAAGCAAATTTGGTTTAAGGTTAGTCTATTCTATCTAAGAGTGGCTATTCTTTTTATCTATCCTGTATCCATTCTTTGTTGACCATCACCCTAACCTTATTAAAACATTCAAAAACCTAAGTGATTCTAAGTTTTATTTTAAGTTATTTAGCGGAGATGACCATTGGGTTATGGTGCTAAAGGAGAGGTTTATGGTGTTTCTAAAATTTCAAGTATAAAACCACTTGTACACTTAGGTGTGCATCAATTCTAGAACTTGATTATGAGATGTATTGGTATTTTGATTTTGGAAAAAGGCTTTAAATTTTTTGGTCTTACACACACACATGGAACCTGACTTTTATCTTTTTTATTGATTTTATCCTAGCTGAAATTTTGTTAAGTGCTCTGGTTAATTGCTAAACTTGATTTTAAATTGCATGATTCTTAGTTAAAATTTGATTATTTTGAGAAGTTGGTTTGTTCAGATTTTCTCAAGGGCGAGCAAAGAGTAAGTGTGGGATATTTGATAATTGTGAATTATACTATGTTATTAATGTGTATTTAGTGTGTTTATTATGTTAATTTGGTGTTTATTTATTTAATTTGATGTTTAATTTCTAAGTTTATCATTTTATAGACTTAATTATATAAATTGGTGTTTTTAGGTGTGCAATTTAAGTAAAAGAAAAGATCCAAGGGCAAAAGAGGAAATTCAGCTTGTACGGGATTTTTGAAAGAAGAAAGTTCATGTGTTAGTCCAAATGCCAGTCATTCGATGGAGGGAATTCTTGCTCTACCAAGGTAGGCATGTATGGAGGATTTACAAAGAAAGCCACCTCGATGGAGGGAGTTTTCCCTCTGTCGAGGTAACTTAAGGGACAGAGGCAAAGAAAGCTATCTCAGTGGAGGGAGTTTTCCCTCTACCGACCCATGATCATTTAGTTAGATAAGGACTCCTAATTTCTTCTGGTTTAGGAAGCTTTGGTAGCATAATTTCATCTATTTAAGCAATAAAAACACCAATTTTAAATAGAGAACTAAATTTTTATGCTAAGTATTGAATTGTTCGTAACAAAAGGATTTGTTACTTAGAAAGATATTCAGAATAAATTATTTGAATTTACAACCAGTTTTCCATAATCACTTATGTTATCTTTAATTAAGTTATTACAATATTAGTTGAGGTGGATAGTCTTTTAGCAAAAGTATCTTTTATTATTGAATGTATCATCTTTTATTATTTTCTTTGTTTAGGTATAGGTTTATTTGCTTAAGTTTATGTTCACTTGTCTTGGTTTTATTACTTTAATTATTTAATTTTCAGTTTCCAGTTTAGTTAGTTCTATATCATTCAAAACTTAGGAATTCTTTGCACACATCACTCATTCTAAAATATGAAATACATAACACTTACACATTTCCCTTAGGTTCGATATTTAAGGTCTTAATCTTATTTTCTTATATTACTAGCCGATCTAGTATACTTGCTAGACACCGATCAAGTGGGATTTCAATAAGGGACTGAGTTCTTGAAACCATTCGATCCATATATATATATATATATATATATATATATATATATATATATATATATATATATAAGGCCATTTAGTCCACTAAATGAATTAAATTTCCTACACTGGAACAAAGCTCTCAATGCCATTTAGTACTGCTCATTTTTCCTTAATTTGCATGCCAACCTTATCACTTTCTCCCAATTCCTAACTAGTTTTATTAAGGGTAATTACAATAAATTTCAATATACAACATACTCATGAGATATCATTTATGTTTATGGGATCAAACTCTTATCTCATATTTCTTTCACATAAAAATTCGAAATTATTAAGCTTCTTCTATCATTCCTTTTATTTCAATATTTTACATAATTTATTCTCTTCTAAGCATTAGAATAAATATTCTATATATCTACCTTAAATTCGGTCGACCGAATTAAATGCCACAAATAAAGCTACCTTCTCAAATTCATTATAATTAATCTTAATTATAACCAATTTAACCCAAATGTGCAAGAACATTATTAATTATTGCTTCAATAATAATTTGACCAAGACTAATTCTAATATATTCACATTTTCTTCTTTCTTTTAGATATTATACTTGTTTTTAAACTCTTCCAAAATACAAATATCAAATCATTCAAATAAATTAACCTACTTAACTAAAATTTAACGATTTACTTAGTATATACCAATTTAAGTGAATTTAAAACATAAGTTCAAAATTAAAATTAGTCACATATACAACCTCAAATAGCATCTAATTAAATACTTTTGACACCAATCCTATAAAATATAATTCATACTCAAAATCCCAACTTATATAAATGTCTAAATTTAAAGAAAATGAATTTTTCTCAAACACGTACCCAATTTGCTATCAATTTCTCCAATTATACACTCTAAAAACTTCAATTCATCTTTACTTCTCCATCTCTTTCTCCTTCATTTTCATCTCACCTTCTTATTCTTCACAAACCCATAAATTAATATAAATACCTCAATAAAATATGCAATACTCAGAAACTAAAGCAATTTTAGTTAATTATTTACTCAAATTTTAATTAACTCAAAGAATAATTAAGCTCTTAAAATTTTCCCCAAATCTTAAAATCCCTAAGTGTGGGTTTCTTCCTTTTTCCATAAATATTGATAACTCAATTTCAGTATTTAGTTTTAGTTTAATTTGAGTCTAGTTTCATTGATCTCTTAGCATCTTTTGCTTTGTTTTTACTACAATTTAATAATTTATCCGATTCTCAGTTAATTCTAGCTTTTGTGTGATTTTTGAGAGTTTTTGACAGATTTTGTGATTTTTAGGTACCTCACGGTTACCAATTTCCTAGTAACCGTGACCCATATATCCTGTCAGAATGCACCATTTTGAAGCATGTCACGGTCAGCATGGCAATTGTACTTGATGGGCTGGTAACTGTGACTTATGGAGTTTTTAATACAGAAGCAAAAAGAGAAGCATCTCACGGTTACTAAGGATTTCCTAGTAACCGTGAGGCAGGCAACTTTTTAGTCCAGAATGAAGATGAGAACTATCTCACGGTTACCAGGAATTTCATGGTAACCGTGACCCAATCCTGAATTCAGCTCCGAGCAGTCTCATGGTTACTAAGAATATAGTAGTAACCGTGACCCATTTGAATCAAAAGAGGGTTTTTTATTAGAGGTCACGATTACCACGAATTTGGTAGTAACTGTGACCCATGCTGACCTTTATAAAGCAGAGTTTTCTGAAAATCGAAAGAGAGGGTAGTTTTTTTTGGGTAAAATTTCAGTTTTTAGGGTTTCTTCTTCTCTCTTTAAGTTCTTAGTTTATTTTACACACAAAAATACATAGAAATACTTGAAAATAGTAGGATTTACACAAAAACACTTAGATTAAACATAGATATAGAGTTTACAAGTATAGATTTACATATTTTGAAGCTCATTTTTCCTGAAAGCTTTGGAGAAAGAGATTGAAGGGCTTGGAGTCAGCTGGGTTTTCTTTACCATGAACTTCAGGGGTTTTTCTATCTTTTTCTCTTTTCATTTGATTATGGATTGTGAGTAGACTTTTTGTTGCTTGGGGATCTTTGAATCCCCTGCTCATAATGTGAATATTGAACTCAAATTTATTTTTACATGAATGGATAGTCTATTTCACAAGTACTTATTTGTTTATCATTGATTTTTCGATCTATTAAGTTATTTTGTATCCATGGATGAATGGTTTTTATCATATGTCTTGATGGGTATTGAGCCTAATAGATTGGAGTTTATGAATGATTTAGCTCAGTTTTTCTATCATGAATATTGTCTATTTTGGATGGCCCCGGAATGGGACTCTAGATGTTTAGTATTTGTGATTCTAAAACTAGAGTAGGGAGTGAAATAGATGGGTTTTGGGTTGCCTGGCTCCGGAATGGGACGGTAGACCGAACTTAGGATTTTAGACCCGGGTTTAGGCTAGTTGTTGGGCTGGCTCCGGAATGGGACGTTTAGCTACTAGAATAGCTAGCTCCGGAATGGGACGCTTGGGTTAAGATGGGTTATCCCGAGTTCATTCATGTATACTTTATGTAAAAATTTATTCACATTTGGGTATGGGGTGGATAAGTGAACCCGAGTAACGCTTTACTTCTATAAATATTTACATTTGCTAATTTTTCAGAATTTAATACACTGAATTTAAATTTATCTATTTTACATACTTAGGTTTTTAAGTTACATTACATAAATCAACAATTCATACACACAAACAATTGGGAATTCTTTAGCATACAATTAATCCTCATAGTCTACACACACACATTTCCCTTGGGTTCGATATTGAGGGTCCTAACTATATCCCACTTTATTACTTATTGATCTAGTGCACTTGCTAGGGTCACAACAAGTTTTTGGCGCCGTTGCCGGGGAAATTGGCGTTGTTAGTAAGCTATGATTATTGTTTGTATGTGTTTTCTTTTCCTTATTTTATTTTTCTTGATTCTTTTTAGGTGAAATTGGTGCATGAATAGAACAAGACAAGAGCAATTACTGCCTTTTGATCCTGAAATCGAGAGGACTCTACACCAAAGGAGGAGAGATAATAGAGATAACGAGATGGAGCATGATCCTCCTCTTGACGAGTTTCCTCCCGAGAATGAACAAGTGCCGAGGGCACATGAACAAATGCCAGGGGCAAGAAGAGAAGAAATGCCTAGGCAAAGGACCATAAGAGACTACGCTGTGCCAAGGTGGAATGAAGATCACCGAACAATTGTATTACCAAGAGGAGTACAATTTGAGCTCAAGCCAGCCACAATTACCATGGTACAGAGGAATCAGTTCTCTAGTTCAGAAGTAGAGGATCCAGCTCAGCATATCGACATATTTCTGGAAGTGAGTGACACTGTTCAAATTCCGGGTGTTAGTACGAATGCAATGAGGTTGAAGCATTTCCATTCACATTGATTGGCAAGGCAAGAGAGTGGTTACAAATGTTACCACGTCAGTCAATATGGATATGGGATCAAATGCAAGAAAGGTTTTTAATGAGATTCTTTCCTCCAACAAAGACTGTAAGTATCCGAAATAGTATCATGAGTTTCCATCAAATGAATGAAGAGCCTTTTCACGAGGCATGGGAGAGGTTTAGAAGATTATTGAGAAGTTGTCCACATCATGAAATAGCTGTCTACCAACTGATGACCATCTTTTATGCTGGAGTTACACCCCAAACAAGGTCATTATTGGATGCAGCATCGGCAGGATCTTTCTTGAACAAGCTGCCTAAGGACGCTTTTCAGTTATTGGATGAGATGGCAGCAAATGATTCACAATGGACTGCCCCTAAATCAGTCCTGAGGAGACAAGGTTTACACAATGTGGATGAGGTAGCACTGTTAAAAGCACAGCTAGAATTAGTAAAAAAGGAGTTGAGTGGTTTGAAAGTTCAAAATGTGGCTGCAGTGAATCAAGGAAGTGGACCGTGTGAAAGTGAGCAAGTTGTCCAAGAAGGTGGAGTGGTAGGTGATGTAAATGCATTGGGCAATTTTAGAAGGAATGATCCCTACAGCAATTCATATAATCCGGGATGGAGAAATCACCCAAATTTCTCTTGGAAGGATGGGAATCAACAAGCTTCATCTTCTCAACCACAACCAAGAGCACCTTACCACTCAAATGCCTATCATAGTCAAGCTCAGCCCCACCAACCACAAGCCACCAATCACTACCAAGTCCCCTATCCACCAAATCATCACCATCAAGGGCAAAACTCTAATCATCCTCAACCATACCATCCACCGAGATTTCAATCACGACCACCCATTCAAGAAAAGAAGCCAAATTTAGAAGACATGTTTGCTAGTTTTATGAATAGCCAACAACAATTTATGATGGGTCAAGATTCAAGGTGGAAATCTCAGGAGCAATGGAATCGAAATCAAGATGCTTCGATGAGAAATTTAGAGACTCAATTGGGTCAACTTGCAACTTCCATTTCAAACAGACAATCGGGGACATTTCCTTCAAATGTGGATCGCAATCCCAAGGAGGAGGCCAAAGCAATCACTTTGAGAAGTGGCAAGGAAGCAGCACAGGAGGAAGAAAGAGATAGATCACCAACTTCACCAACTGACTTGGAGGAATCGACACGGAAGGTAAGTAGTTCTAACTCTAGAGTAGAGGTAGATACGGATGCTCCAAGGAATGACAAGGGAAAAAGTATTGTGAATCCAACCATAGAGGATCTTGATATCAATAGGTTGTCATTTCCTGCTGTAGCTAGGAAGGAGAAGAAGAATGAGCAATTGGCTAGGTTTCTAGAAATGTTTAAGAAATTGCATATTAATTTGCCTTTTGCTGAAGCCTTAGCACACATGCCCAACATTGCTAAGTTTATGAAAGAACTTTGTTCTAATAAAAAGAAATTAGAAGGGTATGGAACTGTTCAACTCACTGAGAACTGTAGTGCAATTATAATGAATAAGATTCTAGAGAAATTGGAAGATCCAGGTAGCTTTACTCTACCTTGCGAAATTGGTGAAACTTTTATGGGAAACGCTCTATGTGATCTAGGAGCCAGCATTAATCTAATGCCTTATTCTATGTGCAGGAAACTCAATTTAGGCGATCTCAAGGAAACAGGAATGCGACTTCAACTTACAGATAGATCGGTGAGAAGGCCAAAGGGAGTTATTGAGGACTTGCTGGTAAAAGTAGGAAAATTCATTTTTCCCGTGGATTTTGTAGTCATGGAAATGGAGGAAGACAGGAAAGTACCCCTTATCGTGGGAAGACCATTTTTGAACACTGCAAAGGCTTTGATTGATGTTCATGGACAAAAGGTTACTCTTCGATTCAACAATGAAGAACTGGTAGTAGATATGAACAAGTGTCAGAAATATCCATCAAGTGATCTAGAAGAGTCAGTCTACTTCATGGACCAAATCGACGAATGTGTGGAGGAAGTACAAGAAAAAGTACTACTAAGTGATCCAATAAATTCGAGTTTGATGCATTCCTTGGAAAATGAAGAATTGGATGGAGTAAAAGAAGAACTAATAGCAGCTGTGGTGAAAGACTGCGAGGAGGAAAATTCAAAGCAAGAGAAAATCACGTTGCAAGAGGGAGACTTGAAATCTGAACTAAAACCTCTTCCTTCTCATTTAAAGTATGTATTTTTGGAAAGAGAAGAAAAACCAGTGATTATTTCTTCTTTGTTGACAGGTGCTGAAGAGGAAACGCTGCTCAAGGTGTTGAAAAAACACAAAGAAGCAATAGGATGGGAGATAGCGGACTTGAAGGGTATTAATCCGAGTTACTGCACACACCGGATTCTTATGAAGGAGGATTGCAAACCAGTTGCTCAACCCCAAAGACGGCTCAATCCTGCTATGCAAGAGGTTGTGAAGAAAGAGGTACTTAAACTGCTTGATTCAGGTATAATCTATCCAATCTCTGATAGTAAATGGGTTAGCCCGGTGCAATGTGTCCCTAAGAAAGGGGGAATAACAGTAGTGAAAAATGAATTAGATGAACTAATCCCCACTCGGACGGTCATGGGTTGGAGGGTGTGCATAGACTATAGGAGATTGAATCATGCCACCAGAAAAGATCATTTCCCTTTGCCATTTATTGATCAGATGTTAGAAAGGTTAGCCGGTAATAGGTTCTATTGTTTTTTAGACGGGTATTCGGGATATCTGCAAGTCCCCATAGCCCCTGAAGATCAGGAGAAAACTACCTTTACCTACCCTTACGTCACTTTTGCCTATAGGAGGATGCCTTTTGGCTTGTGCAATGCACCGGCTACGTTTCAGCGGTGCATGATGGCAATTTTCCATGATTTTATAGAGAAATTTATGGAGGTATTTATGGATGACTTCACCATATACGGGCTTGACTTTGAGAGCTGCTTAGAGCATCTCGACTTAGTGTTAAGTAGGTGTAAGAAGACCAACTTAGTACTAAATTGGGAAAAATGCCACTTTATGGTAAGGGAAGGGATAGTTTTGGGGCATAAGATTTCTGAGAAGGGGATTGAGGTGGACAAGGCAAAAATAGAGGTTATAGAGAAGCTCCCACCACCGACCAATGTTAAGGGAGTAAGGAGTTTTCTAGGGCATGCAGGTTTCTATAGAAGGTTTATAAAGGATTTTTCAAAAATTGCGAAACCTTTGTGAAATTTGTTAATGAAAGATGCTCCTTTTGATTTTGATGATGAATGTTTATTGGCCTTTGAATTATTGAAGCAAAAGCTTATTTCAGCTCCGATGATTATATCTCCGGATTGGAATTTGCCTTTTGAACTAATGTGTGATGCGAGCGATTTTGCAGTAGGAGCAGTGCTCGGTCAAAGACAAGAGAAAGTCTTTTGTGCTATTTATTATGCAAGCCACACTCTAACAGGAGCTCAAGTCAATTATACCACAACTGAAAAAGAGCTTCTTGCCATTGTATTTGCATTTGAGAAATTTCGACCATATCTATTGGGAGCAAAGATTGTGGTGTGGTCTGATCACGCAGTACTAAGGCATCTCTTTGCCAAAAAGGAATCCAAGCCAAGACTGATAAGATGGGTACTCCTATTGCAAGAGTTCGATTTAGAGATTAAAGACAAGAAGGGGGCAAAAAATCATGTAGCAGATCATCTGTCAAGAATGGAGCATGATCATATTGAAAAAGGGGAGATTTCGGATTTATTCCCTGATGACCGAATTTGTGCATTATTTATTTGTGAAGTTTCTTTACCTTGGTTCACTGATGTTGCAAATTTTCTTGCAGGAGATTATATACCAAGAGACTTCACATGGCAGCAAAGGAAAAAGCTTAAAGCTGATGCGAAGCACTACATCTGGGATGATCCTTACCTCTTTCGTCTTTATGCTGATCAAGTTCTCAGAAAGTGCATTCCCAAGGAGGAGCAAGTAGAAATCATGCAAGCCTGTCACAGTGGGGAAGCTTGTGGACATCACGGCCCTAACAGAACGGTATCAAAAATTCTCTCTTCTGGATTTTATTGGCCCACTTTATTTCATGATGTTAAAATGTTCATTCAAACTTGTGATCGATGTCAAAAGGTGGGAAATATAACCAGGAGAGATGAGATGCCATTAACTAACATGCTTGAGGTTGAACTGTTTGACTTATGGGGGATAGATTTCATGGGGCCTTTTCCAATTTCTTACGGGTTTGAATATATCTTAGTGGCAGTTGATTATGTGAGTAAATGGGTAGAAGCTATAGCCACTAGGACTTGTGATGCAAATGTTGTTTTAGAATTCTTAAGGAAGAATATATTCACCCGCTATGGAGCCCCGAGAGCTATTATTAGTGATGGTGGGAAACATTTTGTCAACCACCAATTCAAAGCCTTATTGAAAAGATTCGGAGTGAGGCACAAAATATCCACCCCATATCATGCCCAAGCTAATGGGCAAGTTGAGGTTTCTAACCGAGAGTTGAAGGCAATCTTGGAGAAAACGGTCAATGCATCTAGGAAAGATTGTATCTTAAGTTGGATGAGGCTTTGTGGGCTTATAGGAAAGCTTTTAAAACACCAATAGGAATGTCACCTTTTAGGTTGGTGTTTGGAAAATCTTGTCACTTACCGGTGGAATTAGAGCACAAGGCTTATTGGGCTACTAAATTTTTAAATCTTAACCTTGAGAATGCAGGAAAGTACAGGTCTTTGCAGTCAAACGAATTGGAGGAGATCCGATTCTGGGCTTATGAACATGCCAAGAAATACAAAGACAACACAAAGAAGTGGCATGATCGAAGAATAGCCGAGAAGGAACTTATACCAGGAATGAAAGTGCTGCTTTATGATAGTAGATTGAGACTATTCCCAGGGAAACTTAAATCGAGGTGGAAAGGGCCCTATGTGCTAGTGAGAGCAGATAAATTTGGGGTAGTGACTCTCAAACACCCAAGAGATGAGAAAGAATTCAAGGTAAATGGACATCGCGTGAAGCCCTATTTCGAGTCAGCATTTGAAGGTGCTTCGGTGATTGTCACTCTTCATGACCCTTGACGATATTTGAAAGTCCAGCTGCGGACTTGATAAACGCAGAACTACCTCTAACTCATACTTTTGAACAATGTTTTGTGTTAGTTTCTTTTTAGTAGTTGTGTTAAGGGTAGTGGTTCAAGGATTGTGAGTTTCATTCAATTTATGTGTTTTTTTTTTGGAAATTTAGTGGATAAGAAAGTCTTGTTTAATTGTTGGGAGAGAATGAGAAAAAAAAATAAAATTTTTCAAGAATTTTAGGGGTTCACGGTTACTAAGCTTATCTTAGTAACCGTGAGGTGCCTTCAATTTGGTACAGAACTAGAATCCATATTATCTCACAGTTACTATGTTTTTCATGGTAACCGTGACCTATGTCAATATTGTTCCAGTAGCCATTCGCGTTTTATCTCACGGTTACCATGATTTTCATAGTAACCGTGAGATATCTTCGCTTTAGTCTAGTAGCAAATTTCATTTTATCTCACGGTTACTATTAAATTCATAGTAACCGTGACACAGGTCAGTTTTTAGTCCAGAAACCTTTGTTGGGTTACCTCACGGTTACTATGATTTTAATAGTAACCGTGTTGGTTTAAAAAAAAATTGAAAACGATACCCTAATTTTAAGAAACCCTTTCTCATTTTTTATTTATTTATTTATTTCCTTTCATTTCGTTTTCTTTCTCTCTCTCTCTCTCTCATTTTCTCTCTTCTTTTTCCTCTCTTC
Organism: Excoecaria agallocha; assembly: GCA_037975025.1. Classification (NCBI taxonomy): domain Eukaryota; kingdom Viridiplantae; phylum Streptophyta; class Magnoliopsida; order Malpighiales; family Euphorbiaceae; genus Excoecaria; species Excoecaria agallocha. The sequence continues at coordinate 44,856,205 of CM075810.1, read as the reverse complement.
TTCTTCTCCGCCGTTCTCAGCCATCTTCTCCGGTAAGTCTCTCTTTGTTCTCTCTTTTGTTTATTTTTCTTTCTTCTTGTTTAGATCTAAGAGTTAATCATAGTTTTTCTAGTTTTTCTTAGTTCTTCTTCTTCTTCGTTCTTCGTTCTTCCTTCTCTTTTTCTTCTTCGTTTTCTTTTTCTTCTTTTTCTTTTTCTTCTCCATTTTCGTTGGGTTTTTCATTCTTGTTAGTAGATCTAGTTTCTGTTTATCATAGTTTGTGTTTAGATCTAGTTGATTTCACCATTTCTTCTCTATGTCATTTTCTCTAACTTTTTACTTTCTTTTTTTTTGGTTATGGTTGTTTTTAGTTATTTCTCTTTTTCTCCATCATCATCATCAACCAAGTAAGTCTCCTCTCCTCTTTAATTTTTATTTCATTTTATTTTATTTATTTTATTTTATTTTTATTTTTTTCTTTCTATTTTGCTTATTTTTGGAATTTCTATTTGTGTTTTCTTGTTGTTTAAATTTCTGTCCAGTGGCCTCTGTCTATGTTTTTGTCTTCCGTTTTGTTTTCTATGTTATCTCACGGTTACTATGGATTTCCTAGTAACCGTGTTGTTTATAAAAAAAAATTTCAATTGTTTTTGTTGTTGTTTTTATTGTCATGTTGTTGTGTTTTTTCTTTCATTTTTATGTTTGTTCATTTGTAGTTTTGTTCCTCGTTTTCTCTCTTTCCCTACATTTTCGTTTTACTCATTACAAATTTCTTCTTCTAATGTTTCCTTTTTGATTTTTGTTTCTATGTTTTGTTACTTATCTCTAGGTTTTAGTCTTCCTTCATATTTTAATCTGTGTGTGTCTATATATATATATATATATATATATATATATATATATATAAGTTCTGATTTTTGAATTTTTGAGTTTTGAGTCTATCTTTGGTCTATTGTGGATTGATTTTGTACGTATGATGTAAAGCCCACAGGTATGGTCTCTTAACCCCTTTATTTTCTTTTGTTATTTCTTTTATTTTTCTGCATTGGGTTGATTAAATTAGAGGAATTAATGGATTTGCTTGGTCATGTCTATGTCGTTTGTTTTCTTGTGTTGGTTTAACCAGTTTTATTTCTTTTTCTTGCCATAATCTTCGCAATTGAGCCCTGTGTCTTTCTCTTTAATGCCCTGCATTTTTCCTATTTGCTGAATATGATGAGTGCAATGCTTGAATTCTTGCTTGAATGCATACACTGATACATCAATATTGTCATGCATACAGATTTATGAACTGTTATTAAACGCATTGCTTTACCATGAATTGTTGACATTGTACCCCAATCACTGGTTTTGATTTGGAGCTGTTGCACACACTTGGTTAGTCATTCATTTATCAAGCATATCTTAGGCTCAAATAAGCATGCCAAATCAATATTCTTTTGTTTAAGTTAGCAATTGCATTTACATGTTTGTGTGTGCCATTTCTGTCCTGGAGGTATATAGGCTGAAACGATTCGACCTGCGGGCTACTGGTTTCCAAAGGATGACTCGGTCATTGTGGTTGAGTGCCACATACCTCTAAGGAACTTGTGTGACATAAATTTCTTTATGCATTCTCATATATTCCTGCTATAATTGTGTTTATTTTCCTCTCCAACGTTGTAAACTCTCAATTTTGTTGTTTTTGGCCAGTGGCACCTAAAAGAGCTCGTGCTTCTAGTTCTTCACAAGCACAGGCCATCATCCCACTTGCCAGGCAACCCTCCCCTTCTGAAGAGCCTGCTGGAGCTAGTCAGCCACCACAGCCAGCCTCTGTGCAACAGAAGCCACAGAAGAAGAAGGGACCAAGAATTCCAAGTTGGGTTCCTGAACGGATGCAGACCAACTATGATATCTTCTCTAACTGCGAGTACTTGCCTTCTGTTTATCTCAATATGAGTTTGCTAGAGCAGCTGGGGATCAAGGGGGAGATTGAAAGCCACATTGAAGCCATCGGTTGGGGCAAATTCTTCAACTGTAGGGAACTGGTTTATCCAGATTTGACCAGGGACTTCCTTTCTACAGTGCAATTCCATTTTGGCCAGGGTAACAGTCCTAACAAGGTGACCTTTTTCTTGGAAGGCCGATTCTATGACGTGCCTTTGGCTGAAGTCACTGAAGCTTTAGGATTTCCCTCCGATGGGATCTATGCTTATGAAGAGCATTCAAAGGACAGAGCTTGGGAAGACATAAGAGACCCGCTGATTAGAGGCCCTTATGTGGCCGGCACCACCAAGTCTCATTTACTGCGGGATCATCCTTTCAGAATTTTACATCGGTTCTTTTCTATGTCTTTTATGTCTCATGTGCAGAGTGCAGGGCAGATCAATCTTCCAAAGGCTCTCATTCTTTCTTGCATGGTGCGACATTGCCGCATCAATGGAGCATATCACTGGTGGAATAAGCTCGAGGAGATGCAACAAAAACCTACTAAAGTGAAGAAGATCTCCTTTGGTGGATGGGTGACCATGATTGCCAGACATTTTGGGCATCCACTGGACATTGACAAAAGCCTCCCTGCAGCTGCCTACATTGATTCCAAGATGCTCAAGAACATGAAGATATTGGTTGATGATGTGACTACGGAGCATGGGTTCAGGCTAACCACCAGAGAGGAATACTTGCATAAGATGGAGCGCAGCTTGTGCCATCCTCCACCTGCCCCGGATCATGATGCAGTCACTTTGTCCTCCGCTCAGTATACTGCTTTAATGGATCATATGGACATCTTGGATGCTAACCAGGAGGAGTTCAAGCAGCAACAACAGCAAATCATTGAGGCATTGGCTGCCCTGAACTCCCAGCTTGATTCCCACGCTCCTCCGCACTTTTGAACAGGAAGTCCTTTCCCCCTATCTCCTTTGAACTTATCTTTTTGTTTGCTCCATACTGAGGACAGCAGGTTTTAAAGTGTGGGGTATATATTTTCCCTTTATTGACATTGTTATAATTTTGAATTGTGTTAATTTGGTAGAAATTTGAACAATTGTTGGAAGCTAATTTTTGTTGCAAACAGATTGCTTTATGCAGATTATCTATTCAAAAGAACAATCTGGGATTCAAATGGCGAAAATTGTGAAAAATCTTGAACCATAACTCATTTTAATTTTGTTTCAGTTGTTTAGTCTTTCTTTATAAATTTTTGCATTGTGAATGTTGATTTGTGTTTGGAGTTTGTGTTTATTAATTACCTTACCTTTAGCTTGAGCTGCCAGTTAATCTTGAATTGAATTAGCTTAGACTCATTTTTGGACTGATAAGTTGAAAAGACTGGATAGTCGGAGAGCAGTAGTTTGTTCAGTAAAGAGTATCTTCTTTAAATTGATCTCAGTTAATTATATATCATTCATTTTTCTTATTTAATGAGCACATTAGGTTAAATAAAAAAATTTAACAATAAATAAAAATCCAGTGAGTGAAAGCAGCTAAGTGAAGAAATTTTGGAATAGCTAGAACCTTCCTCATCACCCTTTGAAACAAATATTCAATTTAGGCAGGTATAGGATATGACTCAGGCAGCCTTCTTTGGTAACAAACTTTTAAATGACTTTTGACCTACCCTTAGTAAATTTTACCATTGTTAGCCCCCTTGAGCTTAATTGGTATGCTAAAAGCGTACTACATTTTTTTATGGCACTAATGCTTAACCATATAGCCTAAATGCTTTTGTCTTTCCCATTTTGGAATTGGCCATTCTAGGTTGGGTAACGAAATTTGCATGTCGGGTTTGATGAATTTATGATTATCAGTTAGAAAGGGGGAAGTTGAATAAATTTTTAGAAGTTGTTGAGTTTAAATGTGTTAAAAATTCTGGGACATGGATGATAAACAATTAGTGCTTTTGGTATCCACACAAACAAGTAAAAAAAATCAGTTGTAATGCTGCAGAAAATTTTAATTGATTCATGATTGCAGAAAATAAGTGTGGGGTACCTAGCATTTATAGGAAGTGTCATGTATCTTACTTCCTACAATTTTGAGAATCCAACTAATGTCCTAAGATCATATTTTCATTCTTATGATGATAGGGTATGGTTTTTGAAGAAGTTCCTTGAGAAAGTTAGGTGAGTTTTGTTTCTGGATAGTGTGGCTAATTCTGTATTGCTAACCTTTAAAATCATTGGAACCTTTGCCTTATCCCCATTACAACCTTAATGTAAGCTCTGGTGATCCTATTTTTCTCTAAATTGTCTAGTGGAGATGACCCTTGTGGTTCAGGTGCTAAAAGAGAGGCTTATGACTATTTTACGTTGCAAACACAAAAATTGTCATAATACTATGTTTACTTGATTGTTGGAATTCACTGGTAGTTTTGGTTTTGAGGAAAATAAATCTGTTTTAGCCTCACACACACACGAGAAATTGTTTGATATAGATCAATTTGAGTCTTTTTTATGAAGTTCATATTCTGAGTGACTTCTGCTAAGTGTTGTTCTGGCACTTCTGATTTTTCATGTTCTGAATTGAGGTTTTGAGCTTTTCAAGATTGTGGATAATTCATTTGCTTGAGGGCAAGCAAAGTCTAAGTGTGGGGTATTTTGATAACTCAATTTCAGTATTTAGTTTTAGTTTAATTTGAGTCTAGTTTCATTGATCTCTTAGCATCTTTTGCTTTGTTTTTACTACAATTTAATAATTTATCCAATTCTCAGTTAATTCTAGCTTTTGTGTGATTTTTGAGAGTTTTTGACAGATTTTGTGATTTTTAGGTACCTCACGGTTACCAATTTCCTAGTAACCGTGACCCATATATCCTGTCAGAATGCACCGTTTTGAAGCATGTCACGGTCAGCATGGCAATTGTACTTGATGGGCTGGTAACCGTGACTTATGGAGTTTTTAATACAGAAGCAAGAAGAGAAGCATCTCACGGTTACTAAGGATTTCCTAGTAACCGTGAGGCAGGCAACTTTTTAGTCCAGAATGAAGATGAGAACTATCTCACGGTTACCAGGAATTTCATGGTAACCGTGACCCAATCCTGAATTCAGCTCCGAGCAGTCTCACGGTTACTAAGAATATAGTAGTAATCGTGACCCATTTGAATCAAAAGAGGGTTTTTTATTAGAGGTCACGGTTACCATGAATTTGGTAGTAACCGTGACCCATGCTGACCTTTATAAAGCAGAGTTTTCTGAAAATCGAAAGAGAGGGTAGTTTTTTTTGGGTAAAATTTTAGTTTTTAGGGTTTCTTCTTCTCTCTTTAAGTTCTTAGTTTATTTTACACACAAAAATACATAGAAATACTTGAAAATAATAGGATTTACACAAAAACACTTAGATTAAACATAGATATAGAGTTTACAAGTATAGATTTACATATTTTGAAGCTCATTTTTCCTGAAAGCTTTGGAGAAAGAGATTGAAGGGCTTGGAGTCAGCTGGGTTTTCTTTACCATGAACTTCAGGGGTTTTTCTATCTTTTTCTCTTTTCATTTGATTATGGATTGTGAGTAGTCTTTTTGTTGCTTGGGGATCTTTGAATCCCCTGCTCATAATGTGAATATTGAACTCAAATTTATTTTTACATGAATGGATAGTCTATTTCACAAGTACTTATTTGTTTATCATTGATTTTTCGATCTATTAAGTTATTTTGTATCCATGGATGAATGGTTTTTATCATATGTCTTGATGGGTATTGAGCCTAATAGATTGGAGTTTATGAATGATTTAGCTCAGTTTTTCTATCATGAATATTGTCTATTTTGGATGGCCCCGGAATGAGACTCTAGATGTGTAGTATTTGTGATTCTAAAACTAGAGTAGGTAGTGAAATAGATGGGTTTTGGGTTGCCTTGCTCCGGAATGGGACGGTAGACAGAACTTAGGATTTTAGACCCGGGTTTAGGCTAGTTGTTGGGCTGGCTCCGGAATGGGACGTTTAGCAACTAGAATAGCTGGCTTCGGAATGGGATGCTTGGGTTAAGATGGGTTATCCCGAGTTCATTCATGTATACTTTTATGTAAAAATTTATTCACATTTGGGTATGGGGTGGATAAGTGAACCCGAGTAACGCTTTACTTCTATAGATATTTACATTTGCTAATTTTTCAGAATTTAATACACTGAATTTAAATTTATCTATTTTACATACTTAGGTTTTTAAGTTACATTACATAAATCAACAATTCATACACACAAACAATTGGGAATTCTTTAGCATACAATTAATCCTCACAGTCTACACACACACATTTCCCTTGGGTTCGATATTGAGGGTCCTAACTATACCCCACTTTATTACTTGTCGATCTAGTGCACTTGCTAGGGTCGCAACAAATATCTTTCACAATTAACCAATTAAAGGAGAAGTTAGAGCTTACCTTTTGTTTAATAGAGGAAAAATGGCAATAAAGAGCAAAAATGGAGTGGTTGTTGAGAAAAAAAGGGATCAACGATGAAGGTTGCTCCTGCCATGATAAAAAAAAAGGCAAGGAAGAAGAAAAAACAAGCCAAAGTAAGGTTAGGCTAGTACAGTGGGTAGAGGCAATAGCAACGTGTCCAAAGAAGGAGCAAAAGAAGATGAAAGAAGAAAAAGAAAGGAAGAAAGAAAGAGGATCAATTTCATCTTGGAAATGCAGCCAAGAAGAATAAATCCCACCCCAAAATAATTTAGTTTTGGGTGAGGATGGAAAACTTTCAATTTGATCTGCAAAATTTCCATTTGATCCCTCTAACTACTTAATTCTTATTTTTGAATCCCCTTTCAAGTATAAAATATAAATTAAATTTTGTTTTTCCTCGATTATTATTTTTATCAACATTATTAACACAAATTTATTTTTATCAGGTCATTTCTAGGGTTAAGTTAGTCTAATAGTATTTATTTATTTCAAGTATGTAATTGAAATTTAGGGCGTTACAATGTCCATATGAGTTAGTTCATCTTCATATGCTCTTAACTTTTGGGTAAGGAATGGATAACAACTTTGACCTGCTGCTCATCAATCACCTCATGACTAGCCTTATTAAGCTCACTTATCATATTTTCCATCTCTCTTAAATGTTTCCACATGGTATGATCAAACTTTTTCTAATAAGTATCAAATTTGATTGTCAGTAATTAGAGCTTAGTCAAAGACACACCTCTGAACTTCTTCAGCAAAGCAATATGCATTGCATTTAGATACTTGTTGAACTGCTTAGTGACGTTACAATCCATTGCACTAAGTAAGATGATTCAAGCAGTAAAATTTTTCTTTTTCCATTCCACATAGGCATCTCGGTCCCACCTATGCTACTGTAGTCCCATCCTCAAGTTTAACCATAACTGAACTTAAGGGTTCTTAAGCCTCTCGCTCTTCAAGCACATTTTGGATCTTTATACTCCAAGTTTTATAATTATCGATGTTTAGCTTTATATCTTTGTTAAGCTTGGTGACAATTGAATTGGAAGCAGTAGCTATTTTGATCCTCTGATTACTAATGGAACAATTTTGCACATTATTAAAGAAGATAAGGCAATACATGCTAATCACTATGCATTTGAAATAATAACCTAATGAAGTTTTCTATTAGGCTCAAATTTGAAAAGGCTATTTATAATTTCTAATTACCCTCTAAGTCTTATTGCCCAACCTTATAGGTTAAAATTTCACACAAAGTAAATACGAATTATTAAATATTAAGTTCTAAAACTTCAGAGGAGAATTTTATTAATTTAGTTCATTAACCCTCAACTTAATAAGCATGCAATCATTTTACTCATAAAACATTACAAGGCAATTAACAATTAAATAAACACATTTATTACAAAGTAAAAGCCAAAAAATAAATGTATTTATTCAACCAATAAATATCCAATAATCAAAAAATAAGGCACTAATGTCAAATAAAAATAGAAAACATAAATCCTATTTCAAGAAAATAAATGCCAACTAAAATTGACACATATGTCAACTATACTAGAAGTTTAGATCTTTAAAATATTTTTCTTTTTAGGGATTATTTCTTTGACCATCTTAATCGAATTCTCATGTAATTCATTAGTACATTAATAAAGCTATAGACGATGCGCATTGTAGATACTAAGCCTAAGTCCGCCTCTGTCAGGGTTACCAAATAAGGATAATGTTATTTTAGAGACAACCAGAAAGCAGCAAGTGCTTTTTTTTCTTCTGCATTGGTGATTATTATGAGAAAATATTTATCAATTTTCAAGGGGAAATTTGGTCTTTTAAAAGCGTATTTTCATTTCTTTTGTCAAATTGGGTGAAGTGATCATAATTGAGGGTCTATTGGTTGACTTAAAAGTAAGTCACAAACTTGACTCATGGGTCAGGTCCTTGACTCACCTCTAAGTCATGGTCTTAAGTGACTGACTCACTACCCCTTTTAGCCCATAACTCACTAGCGAGTTAAGGACTCAAGCCTATGACTTACCGATGAGTTAAGGCTTTTGGTCCTTAACTCATCTCTTTTTTTGGCTTAAAGTGATTTTTAGGAGCCACTGGGTCCAGCTCATAAGACACGATCCATGACTTGCCAATTAAGACCGTGATTGGGTTTTTATAACAAAATTTCAAGTTTTCTCCATGTAACACAGGGGATTATTTCAAAGTAAAAAATCTTCCTTTTCCCTTTATCTTAATCCAAAGTAATTAAGAGAGGATGGGATGTTTTCTTGGGATTAATTAAAAAGAATCATTTTCTAACAAACTAGAGAGAGAAAGAAAAAACTAGTTTTTGCTCTAGTTTTTGAAAAATAAAAATGAAGTATGCATGTCATTTTATTTATGTGAGTTATTTATTTATTTATTATGAAATATTGATTCTTTTGAATGATAATATAAAAATACATCAAATTATTTTCTACCTTAAAATTAAAAGCTGAACAGGATTCTTTTCAATGCCATGAGGGAACCAATATTCCCCTTTTTTCAACCAAAATACACTTAAAATAATGTCTTTTTTATGAATATGCATGCAAGGACCAATGTTCTCAAAAATATTGTAAATTAATTTTCCGATTTATGAATGATTTATCTTCATATTTTTTTCTTTATTGCTTGGTATATATGCTTTACAGCTTTCCAACATGCTTGAGGGTGCCTTTATTTTCTAGCATGTTATCTCTATGAGAAAAAAGATGAAATAAAGTAATAAAAAAAACTCATTTATTTAACATTAGCCAAAGGTATAAATAGGAGTGAGGTCCCAAACTATCTTTGGTTTTAGTCTTATAAGGTTAGAACTTATTGCCTAATATTTTATTGGATGGTGACTCCATGATACCTACCTTATATGCCCAATAGACACCCTCATATGTCAATCATTAGCAAATAAGTAAGGAGACTGCAAGACACTATCTCATGCCTTTTTGAGGCCTGAGGCATTTCAGATTGGGTTAAATCCCTATCCATTTCGAAGCGACCGACCTTTATGAGTTAAACCAACCTTTATCCTTGAGCACTAAAAGTAGGCTTTTGAAAGAAAACTAGATGCTTACAGGATTTGATATTCATCAAGGTGGTGACTCCATTAGGGACCATGGGATTTTGCTTTGAAAGTGCCTTTGGTTAATTTAATATAAAAGAATTTAGAGATTAAGATATTTTACCTCTTTTCAAAAAGTTACATTGCATTCATACTAGGGCCTTATAATTAAGTTAGGCATCCCTTTTTTAGCCTTGGTGTATTCTTAAAGCAGGTCCTACTTTCACTCAATGCAAGTGACCGATTTCTAGCAAGTGTACTAGATCGGCTAGTAATATAGGGAAATATAGATTAAGACCCCAAAATATCGTACCCAAGGGAACATGGATTGCTAAGGATAATACCTATGTATGAATTAAAGTAATCCGAGATTGTTTCCCAAATGCTTTTGATTTAAAAGCAAAAATTAAACAAAATAAACAATTAACAAAACAAAAGCTAAAACATGAATTAAAAACAAAGCAATAACTGAAATTCTCTTGCTAAAGAAACTATCCACCTTAACTTTCATTGTAATGACTTAAGTTCAATAGAAATACCAGTGATTATGGAAAAACTAGTAATAAAGCAAGATATCTTTATTCAAGTATATCATTCTTAGTATTAAACTCATAGACAAATCTAATACTTAGCATGCAAGTCTAGTTTTAACTTCCTAAATATTCATTGAAGCCTTTCTCAAGAGATTCAACTCCCATTCATTCTTGGTTCCTCTTCTCTTAGTATTAACCAATAAAATTCACACATAATTATCTCATATTTCGGATAATAATCATGCATAAACATTAAAGAGTTAACCCAAGAACATGCAAATCATTAACTATGTCAAAACCAATTTTTAGTTATTTATTCAATAACCAATAATCAATCTCAACTTAATCAAAGATAAGAATATGCTTAAAACCAAGAAATAATCAACCGATATTGAAATTAAGCTCAAACAAAGTCATAACAATGAAAATTTAAGATTTCAAGAATCCATTAGCAAAAGAAGAAAAACTACTTCCTAAACATATTTAAAAACTAAAGACAAAGTTGAAAAAATAAATAAATAAATAAATAAAATAGAAAACAATAACTAAGCTAAATTCTAAGATTAATCCCTAATTCTCTAATTGATCTCCATTGATTCTCAGATTCGATCCTTTCTTTGGTGTTTAAGCCTTCTATTTATAGGCAAAAGACGTTGTGGATCGCTTTTCAAACTCCAAAATCAAATAGGAAGCAAACTCTGCCCAAAACAGGAAGTTCGAGAAAATCCTTCGCGATATGGGAGTAGAAATCACGTGGCCACGCTTCCATTTGTGCACTTCCTACATGTGACCAAGTGTATGCAAGCTTCTCTTCCACACGTGGCCACGTATGGTCCTTCAAAAGAATCCATGTGGTCACGTGGTCTTCATTCCTCCTTCTTTAATTCTTCACATGGCCACGACTTCTTCACTAATTCTTCTTCACGTGGCCACGTATCTTATCCTTCAATATTTTCACGTGGTCACGGCTTAAAGCTCTGGACTGGATGCTCGTTTTCTTGCTTAATTTCTTCAAATTTGTACTTTTGGCCCAAAACTTTGCACTTTTTATACTTTACGCCCTTTTTTATCAATTTGACCATGAAAATCATACAAAACATAGAATTAACCTTAAAAACATAAATATTAACTAAATAACTCTAATTTAACCTAAATAACACAAAACTAACCTAATTAAACACCTAAAAACATACTAAAAACATTATATAAATGACCATTATCAGCAAGGAAGTAATAGGGAGGATCACTAGCCCAAGCCTCATACCTTTTGGTATATCAAATGATGAATCGATCGATTGTCATGCTCGTTATAAGCTAAACCCACCGACAAGGACCATACTTGGATAGCCTTAAAGCTATATTACCGAACTAAAACCCATGTAATGGTATAGGCACTTCCACTAGGGAGTTTGCACCATAATACATTACTTGTGATGTAGGATTTTATGTGTCAAATAAATCCCAATAAATTTAAATGTTAACTCATTAAGGCTTTTATGTTCTGGTAGGCATATTTCAATTTATTTGGATTTTTTAAATACAAAATGGCCAAAATCCATCCTCATGTGCTTTAAATAAAGAGAGGTTATGTTGTCTATTTTCTACTGTGCATCATATGCATTCATTAGGTTCCCTATTAACCCATAAGCCAATCCCTTCTGGGAAAGAGATCACACGACCTCCTATGTGGGAGCAATAAGGTTGAAAACATTTATTTCTTTTCTTTCACATGTGGCTATCCATCCCGCATAAATATACATCCATTTCTAATTGTAAATTAATAATAATAATCCATAAACTATGCATGTTTTGTGTATATAGATTTTGTTCCTTAATTTATATGCTTCTCATCTTGTGTATAATTTTTTTCTTGTATAAACTAGGACCTAATATGTAAATGTAACCTAAAGCATGTAAATCTTGTGTGCATGATTTTGTATGAGCATACATTTCATTCTGTGTGAAAACAAATAAAGATAATTAATATAATAATGTAAAACACATATGTAAAATCCTCTTTGCCATGAAAGTGTGTATATTTTTGTTTGTGTGCCCTGCATTATAGTGTATTCTTATTCATACATCACAATGTGTGCCATATATCATCTGTATGTTTAGTATGTCTATTTTTTGCATACATCATTCTAACCCTTTGATTCTTTCAACCATTTTAGATTCACCTAGGTGGTTTAGGGGTCCTAACAAATAACTTCTTAGTAGGCTTCATCCAAGATGATCAAAAATAGAATCGAAATTAGAGATAAGTTTGGAGTTGATACTTTCTAGAGTAACTTCATAACACACAGAAATGGAAAATATATCACAGGTTAGTGCTTCTAATTCTCGAGAATTGGATAGGAGATTCGATGAGTTAGAAAGAACAATCAAGCACTCGATTGATGAAATAATGCTCACTTTGGTGCCACCTACCAAGCCGCACCCTATAGTCTCTGCCATTGGACAAGTAGAATCAAAGGCTACAAGGGTACCTCTATTGGATGATGAACATAGGGGTTCAAAGCATAGAGTTTTACCTGCTACCAATACCAGGGGTAAGGCATCACTTATCTCACCAAATAAGTTAAGGAGAGATGGGGGATGTGTGATGGGATACAACTTCTTACCTGTACAGGTCAAAGATCTAGCAGTAACACAAACCTTAAAAAGTAAAGCATTTAGATGGAATATGGCTTAGAATCATACTAAAGTCTGTGTTTGGGAGATGCATCACTTCGAACTTTAGCTCAACCACCAAAACAAATGGAAAGGATAATGATGTTTGGTTTCTCACAAATAAGTTTTCCTGACCTTCTAAGTATGGAGAAGAAGTTTGATGACACTGAAAAGGAAATTACATCAATAAGGGCTAGGCTAATAGTCTCTATAGCTTCTTTCAAAGCAAGAGGTTTGAGCAAATAGATTGATAACCCTGAAAGGAAAGGTATTACTGGTCTCGTAGTGGATTTAGCCTTTATTTTCAATTTGCAATCTAAACTGCCAAATATTGAGAAGGTCAAACCACGTAGAGGTGAAGGAACTTCTTAAACAGGATCCCCACTAGCAATGAACAAAGAAAATACGGTACATCAAGTCTCGCCCACTAACCGAAATGAGGGGTGGTATTTGGCTATGAGCGATGGATCTACTAGTTTAAGCGGTGGTTAGTATGATGACTAGCAAATGTATAGAAGCTTAGAGTATAGTGGTAAAGGTGGTAGTAGAGGTGATGGTAATGGTGTGATAGACTATGATAAGAGCCTTTCCGTAACAGAGCCTAGATGTGGGAAAGCCACAATGGTATTTTGAACATTTGTGAAGGAAGGAAAGTTGCGGTCTTTGCCAACCAAAAACTTGGGAAAGCCAGGATATAGATTAGATTGATATTGTGTTTATCATCAACAAAAAGGGCATAAGACTGATTATTATCTCACTTTGAAAAGGCATACCCAGGGCATCATTTATCGCAAACAAGTGAAACCAAGCAAAAGAAAAAGGAATTAATTGTGATATTTTGTGACGACCTGGTTTTGTTCAGCTCATGCTGGCCAAATGGCATATGTTTTGAGATGCATATGGTATGTAAATATCTAGCTTTTATCTATATAGATATAATGGCAAATGAATTAGAGAATTGCATGATGTAAATATCACCACTAATCTTAGGTACATTTTAAAGAAGGAAGAGCTTGAGATATGGAAAGAATTTTTGCTGCCTATGCTTGTAGTGGGAAAACATATGATATAAGCCACTATTTGCTAATATAACATGTGTTTATATTTCTTTAAATATGTTAATAATATGAGTCCTTCTTATAAATGCTATGTCTCATTTTAATGCATCATGCATGGTAATGATGTAGCATTTATATAAGACATTAATTTAATAAGCATTCCTTCACTTAATCTTAAGAGCAATAACATCTTGATTGCATCCAATATGGCTCCTAAAGTGAGAATAGCTTAAGAGAATGAAAAAAGGTAAGTAAAAATAAAAATAAAATGAAAAAAAGTCTTTGCCTGGACCTAATATAACATGCTCAAAATTGATAGAAATACAATGAGATATGTTGTTTGAGTTTATCTGAACCATAGATCATTAAGTAGTGAATTTGAAGACCCAGACCAGATAGCAAAAAAGATAAGATGAAGTTTCCATATGATAACCATCGAGGAAACTGATGGGAAATCATGACCCCATTATTTAGAAGTGCCAAAATTTCTTAAAAGTGCCTCAAAGAAGGATTGAAAATAATCTACAACCTGTCACCTTAACTTATTATCTTAAGGGGAGTATAGAGCAAGAAATAGGTTGACATAAACCAATCAAGATAAAGAAAAAAAATGAAAACTCAAATAGAAGCATGGACGGCTGCATAAATAAAAAAACAAGACAAAGGAAAGTTTCAAAGAACATTCCTTTCTTTTTGGCATTTGAGGATGGACATATTGTAGCTAATCAAGATCGAGTCTTAACTATGAAAGCATTGCTTCAAGAGCTCAACTGTCAGAGTCAGATTAACAAGGCATGGTCTTTTGTAACTCAAAAGAGAACATCTTGATCGAGCTTGGAAAGAAGAGAAAGGTCAGTTTAAGGTTTAATGAAACATGTATTTTTGCATTACATGTCTGGACATAATTGTTGCTATTGTTATATGATGCATGTATATAAGAATGCATATATAAGCTAGGCATAAACATACGATTAACATATAAAAAGAAATTTATTGCATACATTAAAGCTTACACTGAGGCTAGATTTTCAAAAGGTAAAAGCAACACCTCAAATGTTATATACTTCTTCTAGGATGTTCTTATCATCCTTATCAGGACACTATGTCAACAATTGTAGACTAAGAGGTAAACTACCTTTGTACAGAAGTTTGTTCTTAATGAGTGTCGCGAATGGAATCTAGTGTGGCAAAGATAAAGTTACACCACTTGAACCAGATGAAGTAGAAATGTTCTTGCATTATTTCTGGGAACTACGAGTATTCGGAGGAGTAAGGGGTTATTAGTGAGGACAAAGTCCATGTAAATTCCCATTTGGTAGCCAACTTGTAGCTTAGGATGTAAGGCAGAGTGGAAGCTTCAAACCATAAGCTCTAGTAGTTGTTAAAGGAAACGTGTGATGGATCGATCTCTTTAAGAAGCTACTGAATAGAGTGTAGAAGCCAAGTTGGAATTCTTTTTCAGGTTTTTTAGGGCATTAGATGGAATATGCATGTAGAAGTGTAACAAAGATGGATTGTCTTCCTTGGGAGTAATAAGATGGCTCAGGAAAAGGGCAAGTCAAAAAATTTAAAGAGAAGGAACTTAAAGAAAACTTGCTTAAAGCCCACTTAAAAGCAGATAGCTGAAGAGGAATTTCTCATTTGATGATGGAAATTATCTGAAGCCATTAATAGCAGGATTATATGGGCTAGAATCACCCTTAGCCTTAGGGTTAAAGATAGTAGAAATATTTAAAGGTTCATCACTTGTAGTTACCAGGCTCTTAGTGAATGCTTTATCAAAAAGAAGTAATTATCATCTTGTGAGAGCTTAGGAAGACTTAACATCATGTTTGCCTCCTAAGCCTTATGTTCAGGGATGAGAACTTGCTAGCATATGCCTTGATAGCCTTGATTTCTACATTCAAAAGTCTAACTGAGGTCATCAGATAGATGGTGTTTCGAGAGCCGAAGTCGTACAATTGATGTACTATAACACCCCAATACCATTATACTATACATACAATAATCGGATGTTATAACGATAAGATGATTACACATTCGCTACATAAGATAGTATAGTAAAATTTTTTTCCACTTAAGTGACATTATGAACGTACACATAACACAATCATCGGGTAATACAATTGTGTCTCAATATTTCACAAGCACACATCATATATGTTATCCTATACATACACAATTACTATAACTTTAGTACATACATATACATGTTAAATCTAATTTTTCCTTGTCTCGTATCTTGCTCTTAACTATCTTTGTAACATCAGCAACCTTAATCTTATCATCTTCATAACTTGCGTCCAGTCAGCAACTATATACTAAGCATTGAAATGTTCAGTGGTGGACACATATCCCAAAATTTCCATAATAAATTACATACATGCATGTATACATACATACACACACACACATGCATGCTTCCATAAGCATTATTTAAATATTAATTATTCATTAACTATTATAATGTGCATCCTACATTCATGTTGTTTCAGTTATTACTATTATTATCATTACGATCTTTCTCATTTATCTTACTTGAGTTTCATTATTTTTGAGGTTAATCTTGTTTTGCTTAACTTACTTCTTAATCCTTATTCTTGAACTTAACAATATCAATCACTATTTAGTCGTTCATATTTGTCTTATTTTCAAGCTTATACTTTAGTTTATCTTACTTATAGTATTATTTTTACGTCATTATCCTTTTGTTATCGTTGATAATATTATTATTCTTATTTATCATTATATTTAGTTATATTCTTACTATAATTATATTATCATGATGCTTATACTCGTTAATTGTGTCTTTAACCAGTTTGCATTCTAATTATCCAATCAACATTCACCATTTTATTTTACTGATCAGTCCTTTAACTAATAGTCAACTTTGGTTAGCCTCTATTAGACATACAATTTCCTTATGACCCTAATTCTTACTTCTTTATTCTAAATTAGCATATAATATAAAGATGTTACTATTTTACCTTTATCTTTCTTGCTTGCTTTTATTTACAGTTTTAATTTTCATCTCATCTTATGAGCTTCCATCTATTTATCTTAACTTACTTCCTTTACTTTCATGTTTAGTTACATCTTTACCTCTTTTTACCTTTCATAGCCCATATACATGTTATTTACGGACATTCTTAGTTCACATTGTCATTTACTTGTTCATTATATCTATTTCTCCTTTAGAGTTACATTTATTATTCATTCATTTACATTTTAGTTCCACCAGTATATTAATACTATTATATCATAATTCAATCCTTTGAATTTCGTTGATTCATAGCTTTTACCACAATTTTCCATATATTTACAAACCCTTAATCATTATAATTGTTCATTTGTAATTGCTTATATGTTATATGAAATGTTAGTTATACCCTTGCATTTTGTTTTATATCAAATTATACTTTGACGGTCATGTATTATCATTTCCTATTTTTTTTATTATTTATTTCCTTGTCATCTTTTCATTATCCCATTTATCTTAATAACTTATATAATTATCATTTGATCCCTGCAATTCCTTGAATTTACGGTTACACTCCTTCCGATTCTTTTAATTCATGTTACGCTTTAATTTATTTATTAAGTTCCGATTTGTCTTAACTTTCTTATTTTGTACTTTTTACCTTGTTTCCTTGAGTTTCCCCTAGTGTTAGTCCGATAGAAATATCTGGACTGGATACACGAGATAAGGACCCTGAAGATCCAAACATGTGAGGTGATCCTGAAGGATCACTGAAAATAAAGATGAACGTGGCATATACTTATAACTTGAGAACATGTGACATGGGGTAGACTATTATTAGCCTACCAAACCGAGTTGCAATGACTCGAACCACGGTGTAAGTGTTCTTATGGCTGACTACTTATATCCTGACCTAGATTTACCACCAGACCACTAAGGGCAATATATCCTGCTTTTTACTTGCATTTGTTCTTTACATATAAATTTCAAGGTCAGCACATGCTAACTTTAATCTGTTATAATATATATATATATATATACACACACACACACACACACACACACACACACATATATATACACATATATGTTTGTATGTATATATATATGCAAATACATATATATATGTATATGTATGTATGTATGTATATATGTATGTATACACACACACACACACACACACACACACACACACACATATATATATATTACATCTTTTACTTCCTTTCTTATTCCTTACTAAACTTATTACTTTCTTAACTTAATTACTTGCTTCCCATCAATAAAATTCCACTTAAATTTTATTTTATTATCCTTATATGTCACCTTTACCATTAGTTACCACACTATTATTAGTTCATTTTTTTATTCTTTTCTCTAATTATCCACTATCTATGTAGTGTCTAGCTTAACTTCATGATCAATGTTCAACACTATTCAATTTCATGTTATTTCATTGATTAAAGTCATCCTTGTACATTTCTAATTTAGTCCTTATCAGCATCTTCGTATGATTTCTTATATTTAAGTTCCTATTCAGTTATTAATTTATTTAATTAGCTTATTAATTACATGTTTCCTTCAAAACTTCTCATTTATTATTCAATCCATTTCAGTCCATTCTAACTTACATTAATACATATTTAATCATCATCAAAATTAAGTTTACACCATAATAACCCTAAGTAACATGCTTAGCCAACATGTTAATTCTTTACATAAACTCATTCCTTTTTAAGTTAATTACTTAAATTACAATTTCAATTCCATTTTACTAATTATCTTATTCTAATCTTAATTATGTCATTATATCACTTAGGGATAACATATTCCAAATTCTTTAATTAATACATAATGCCATATTAACCTCACTTATATTCAATTAAGCTCTAAAAATTCTCAATAAATTAGTCTACACTCTATTTCACTTTTATATCCATTTTTAAGTCTATATTAAAATTTTATGTTATTGCATTCGGCTGCAACCTTAGTTTTACTCTCCAATTTATTTTTCCTTCATTTATTAATTATTCAACTAAATTACACATTAATTAATTATTTACAAGTTTAAATATAAATTAACATCAACATATTTTACTACAAATCCTAATACCATTTTCAGCCCAATCAAAGTTTCTCAATCTAAATTTATTATTTCCATTTTAACCATCCAAATCTTCATTTTTAAATTCCATTAACATGTTTATAAGACTAATTTTCATTATTCATGCATGGTTTACACATAAACACAATGTACATAAGCTTAATTACACACAAACTTAATGGAAAAAGAAGGATAGTGTACCCACATACCTTAAATCTTTATTTTTCCTCACTTGAATCTCTATTTACTTCATTCTTACCACTTGAAACACCTTTTTCTTCATGAAATTCTTAAAGTGGCTGAATACATACATCAAAGAACCACCCTTAATCATGCCTATTTTAATCAATTTAATACTATAAATTCACTTTATATACCTAAATCTATCTGTTAGAACCTTTAAATCAATTGAAAACCATCATTCTCACTTACCTAATTTTTAGCACATAATCTTCTTTCCATGATTGCTACCACTTCTTCCACCTCTATAGAAGATTAGAGGTTCCTACCATCCACTAAGGGAGCTGAACCTCACTTAGAAGGCTTGATTCTAGAGAAAGAAATAGAAGAAATTAAAGAAATTGATAAAGAAAAGCAATTTAGCCATTTGGCCAAAGAGAAAGAAATATGAGAGACAAAGATAGTTGGAGAGTCTTGGGGAGAATTCTAGAAATTTATAGATTTTTAAGCTATTTATAAGGTTAATTTTGGCTAGGCTCGGTTCAACCAAATGATCTAACCACTTTTAAGCCCAATTACACCTTTAAGCCCAATTACATACTCCAAAATTAGTTCTCTTACTTCCAAAACTCAATATCTTTCAAAAATAATTCCATAATTCTTAAAATATATAATATAGCCTTTATAAAAAATTGCCTCATTCGGAGTCCATTTTTTATTCGATTCACTAAATTCAGTTCGATAAGCCAATTTTCGATGTTACTATAAAATTATTTTTTCACTGTCAAATGATTTTACATTTAATTTAGGGTAAATCTAAAAAGTTTGGTAATTTTTAGAGGTCATTTGCTATTTTTAGAGTGTCAATCAAACTTTTTGTCAACATTGATACTATTTGAACGAAACCATAACTTTTTCTTTGTTTTGACTTTTGAAGCCCTATTTGGCTTCGTTTTCCCTCCATTTCACCCTTAGACTAGTCATGACTAGTACTTTCCAAATATCCAATAAAATATTTTCACCTCAGAAACTTCCCAGGAGGTCACCCATCATTATATTTCTTTGACGTATAGACGTTTAACCTTATACTGTTAATAAATTTTGGTGCAATACTTCTAATATAATCACACCTAAAATACTTCTTTCATAGTTTCTCAATCCTTGAGCCCTTACAGTTGCTCTGATATCACTATTTATGATCAAAAAATACTGTTCACAAAAATTATGATTTCAAGCTGTTACATGTTCATTCAATTTGTTGATAAGAGACCACGGTGCTACAACACTCAACCTTGCTTAGGAAAAACTAACATCCTCAGAGGAAGTTTCTAGGAAAGATCCATAAGCTCCTCGCCCAGTTCATCAGTATGGACAGAATTTTGGATAGAGGGGTAGCCATGATGGTGTGTTTGAGGTACATCGATGTGTAAGAAGCCATGATGATTATGAGAGAACTCATGGTTGCATCCATCCAGCTCACATGAATGGATTGACACATTGTAAGTCAAAGGTTTCTATTGACTTGCCACAAAGATAGACATTTCTGATCTAGGGAGTAGATATCATAGGGAAGTACATCCGACAGCTTCAGAAGGTCCAAAGTTCTAAGCTGCCATCACAGGATGGCTAAAAACTGAATCCTTCAAACAATCAAATCCTTAGGGAGCTAGCTAGGATCATTGAAATAGAGTTTGACATTCAAACATAAACTTCCATGACTTTACCATATTCCAGGCAAAGAATGAAAAAATACTTAATGTTGTGAGTTTTCTCCTAGCTAAAAGAGTAGTTAAAGCACAAGAAGATGCCCTCTGGAAAGGTGCAGACCTTTGAGATTTGGACTGAGAGGTCATCATATGCATTATAGGGTTATGAAGTAGGTACCGATACTTTAACTTAAATTCTCCTTGGTAGATGAAGCGCAAATGGGATTTTCAGTAAAAGTCAAACTTTAGTTTTTAATGGGAATCAAATGCTTTTAGGATAAGACCAAGAGTTAGATAAATTTTTGAGAGCATTCTAACCACATCGCTATGGTTAACTACAAGGCTAGTCACCTGTACTTTGCACCTGAACAAGACAATAAGATCACATTCCTTAAGTTTATATGTGCATAACCTTATATGTAGTTTTCTCCATAGAAGATTATAGCCTAACACTTTGCAATCAATAGAAGATTACTTCTAAAGGGTAAAGGTTTCTTACTGTAACTTACAATCCCTCAAGTTGTCTAGTGTAGTGGGTTGTAATTTAGAATGCGGCCTTGCAAAGCTTGCATAGGAGTAGGCCTCTAAGTTGGCCATCTACGGTGGTCAGCAAGAAATCTCAACCATTGACACATTAGATGGAATGCAGTCAACCTATTGTAAATGCTTATGATCGTGTCAAATAGACAATGGTCACCGGTTAGTTCCTTTGTGATCAATGTTAATTGCTAGGCAAGACAGATCAGCAGAATAATGCCACGACAAATGAATAAGTATGTCAGTCAGAGGTCATCCAGTATGTTGGCCAGGTCTTTCAAGAAAAAAGATCCACCTCAAGATACAAGCCTAGCAACTATTGATGGCAATTTCTGACACGTAAGTCACTTCTAATACAAAATTTCACATGGCCTGAGATGTAAGCAAAAGTTTTGGGGGCAAATAATGTGTCTTTAGTTACCATGGACCCTTCGGGCAGAGGGCATAGCTTTTGAGTAAAGTATAGGATCACAAGCTCAGCATGGCACAACATTCAATGAATGAATGCATCACAATTTATGAGAAAATGGATTTCTTTTTGGCAAAAGTGTAGTGATGGCAGATTGTTTTCCATAAGAATAATAAGGGAACTCAAAAAGAGGGCAAAGCAGAAAAAAACTAAAGGAGATAATTAAAGATAGCTTGCCTAAAGATCGGGAACACTGGAAAAGATGCATGTGGATTATTTGCCAGATTACATCTAAGATGGAGTCCTCTAACCACCTATGGTGTAGGCCAAGCATTTCATGCATACATTATTGCATGCTTGCATGCATTCTCATATACATCACACACAGCATTTGTATGTGTTGCTACATCCATAACCTTATAGGTAAGGTGAAAGCATGCTCCGTTGCCCTTTGCTTAATTTTCCCGAGCCTTTATATGCGACAATTTAGAGACTAAGGATTTTCTTATGTCTATAAAATGGTCGCTGCAATGCTATCCTTTTGCTAGTTTTAGGGAGTGTTTCTAACTTAGTTTATCTTGCTAAAACTCAAACAAAATTTTCTTTTACAGGTCTAAGGATCATCACCTCCCTAATGTATTTGACATGGCCACAGCTTTGTCCTATTTTGGAGTTCAAAGAGTATTTCTAGCTTTATTTATCTTGCCAAATTATGCCTAAGGTTTTAACATGATTTCCTTTAATTTACAAGTTCGAGGATCATCACCTCCCTGATGCATTCAAAAATAGCCATTGTACTGTCCTTTTCTTAAGAACAATTTAAGGCTCACTACCTCTCTAACACGTTTAGGATGATTGTTGTAGCGCCATCCTTTTGTCAATCTTAGGGAGTTCCCTTATTAAAATATCTTAGGCCTCAAGCCTAATTTTCTTCATCAGGTTATGTCATAAAGTTCTAACATAAACATTTTTACCAGTTTTAGGTTCGAGAACCACCTCTCTTTCCTGAACATGAACTTGAGAATCATTGTTTTCCTATTGCATTTAAGATTATTACTACAGTGTCATCCCTTTTGCCAATTTCAATTCAAGGGACACTTTCTCCCTGATGAGTTTAAAATGACCATCGTGACATTGTCCTTGTCACAAATAGAGGGAGTATTCTTAATTAAGATAATATGTGCCTTAAGTTTAATTTATCTTGCCAATTAATGTTCAGAGTTTTGACATACATAATTGTCTCTTGTCAATTTACATTCAATTTGAAATTTTATTCCGTCCTAGTAATTCTCAATTGTGAATGAGTTTGTCCTCAATCTGAGAAATTTTCCTTTCGTTCAAACATGATCTGAATAGGAGATAAGCATTGTAATGTCCTCAACACCGGATTAGCTATGAATACTATTTTTCGATAGTGAACGGTGCTTCCGAGCTAAAAAGTACATCCGGAGGTAAAAATTATTTTATTTAACCATAAAAAAATATTGATCATGGTTATTTCGGGATTGAAATTTAAAGTGAAATCAAGGACAAATAGGCCTTCAAAATTCAAAAATACGAAAAATGAAGCGGTTCAGTTCAAAGATTAACTAGGTTGACCTAAGTTTGAAGTTTGATTAAGCCCTTAAAAATAGCAAATGAGTTTTAAAAATTATGAAAAATTGCAAATTTTCCTTAAATGATGTGTATAATATTTTGGCTATAAAAAGTTAATTTTTTGATGATACCGATAATTGTTGAATCGGATCGATTTGATTGAATCAAACCAATAACGAACTTTGATTGGGCTAAAATTTTGTGTACAGCCTATTTTAAACATGATAAGAATGATGGAATTAAATTTGGGCTGATTTGGTTTTAGGAGAAGAGAAAACCACAGAAAATTGCATTTCGGGCTTAAAAATAGAATTTAGGCTTGTGAGATATCAAAGCCATTATAAAAAGAAAAAGGAGAGCATTTTTTTGGCGTGGTCCTTATCACTTCAGCTCCTCCTCTCTCCCTTTATTTGGTTGAACTCCATCTTCCTCCTCTCTCTCAAATTTCTTCAATCCTTATCTTAATTTCTACCTTAATTTAAGCCTCTTAAGTATATTTTAGCCTCCCTACAAGAGTATTAAGGTTCCTTATCTTTGATATGAGTGAATTAAATTGGAGTAAATAAGGGTGAAAGTGAAAGGGTTCAATTTGAGGTAAGTAAAAACCAAGTCTTAATTTTATTTAAGGGTGCCTACATATGCTTTGAGGTGCATAAAGTCCATTTATAATGTTAATTTAAGCATAAGAGATTAAAATCATAGTATTTTTTATGGAAAATTCAGCCCTTTATAGAGTCTCAAGGTAGTGATCAATCTTCTAAGGCTAAAGGAAAGAAAAAGGAAGCCTAAGGAAGATAAAGCAAGTGAGAAATGTTAGTGACTATGAAATCCATCTATTTCCCTTATTTTTACATGATTTTACTTTATAGAACTTAAGCAAATTTATAAAAAAAATGCATGTATAATTAAAATTAAACTTAGAATAATATTTTAGAACCTTGAATATGGCTATTAAAATCTCTAATTGGAATTAAAAGTGATGGTAAGGTAGGTAACCCCTTATGGCCGAATTGTTCCTTAGTGAAATCAAAGTATATTGTGTATTTTTTATGATTTATGCCATAAAATGAACATAGAAATGAAATATTGTATCCTTTAATTTTTTTAGAATTTATAAAAATTATTTGAATATTTTTTAAAAGAAAATTAGCTTATGTATAAAGTGCATTTGTCGAATTATTGAGAAATCATTCATAAATTAAGTGAAAATGATGAATTATGTGATATAATTCATAAATTGTACAAAAGTGTTGAAAGAACTAACTGACTGTTGTACTATAATGAAAAATCAAATGAAACTGTTAGAAATCTTAAAAGTAAATTGAAATTAAGTGAATGTTGCCCTTAGTAATCATCGGGCAATCAAAATCTGGCTCAGGATATATTTGGCTAGCCATAAGAACACCTATACCGTGATGCAAGTCATGCAACTTATTTTGCTATGGTAGAATCATACTGATCTACCATAGTATCTGATTTATTCTATATTCTGTTATGGTAGAAATGGTCCTTTAGGATTATTTCTCAATCTGTACTGTGGGCCTGTAGGATCCACGTCCTATATATCTAGCCTGAAGATTTTTATTAGGATTGTACTAGGGCATAATGGTAAAAGTAAGTTAAAAGTGCAAAAAGAAAGGTAAAAATGAAGTTTAGAATGAAAAATGACTTAATTAAAAATAAATGAAAAGTTTAGGGGTAAAATGATAATTTTCTCAAGTATTGAATTTAATGAGTAAAAATGATAAGAAAATGAATAAAGGGTAAAAATGGAAACAAAATAATGAGCAAACAGTCTAAAAATGAATTTTTTGTAAAATGGAAGGACTAAAATGTAATTTTATATGAAAAAAGTTAAAATAAGGATCAATTGATAATTTTATATGCCAATAATTGAATGTCAAGTGAAAATAAGTAAACTAGAGGTAATTTTGTAATTAAAGTGTAAAAAGGGCAAATTTATAATAAAATGTAAAATTAAGGATTAAATTTAAAAGTTTACCAAAGTAATGGTACAAATTGACATTGAATGTAAAGAACATTGACAATGGTATTTTTTATAGAAAATTTAATGAATTTTGCATAATTAGTGCAATTATGCTTGTTTGAAAAATCCTTCAATTTATAGTCGCCACTGAGCATATTTAATGCTCGGCACGTAGTGCTTGCTACGTGTAAGTTCTGAAGAATGATTGGAGCAATAGTATATAGAGGAGCAAAATTTTGAAGGAAAAATGAGATAGTTAGGATTATTTTTATTGTATTGTCATGTATATATTTAGTTAAAATTGAAGTAAAGAATTGGTTTGTAATTGACCAGTATTTGTGTATATGTAAATATGTATATTGACAGGAAATGGATTGAATAAGTATGTATTGAAATGGAAATGAGAATGAATGCATGAGTTGTATATATTGTTTATAAATTGTTATACCCCTAAGGAGTTGTGAATTATCTGCTTTTTAGCTTGGGTAGGCAAGTTTTTAAGATGTTATATTGCCAAAATTTTATTAAATGAACAGTAAATCGGACAGTTATAGGTCAATCGGCAAGTTTGATTTGCAATCTTTAGTGATAAAAAGAATGTGTGATTTATGGATTAATTAGTTCAGCCTATGATTTTAAGAAAAAAAAATTCAGCTTAATCATTTATATCCGTAGGACTGTTATAGTAAGAGTGTTACAAGTATGTTTTATCTTTATCTACTAAATTACATAAAAGCCTTTGCTATACCATATAGTTTATAAATTTTGAGTACTTCGAGTCAGTTTTTAAAATTAAAAAAAAATATATTTTTTGCAATTAAGAAGATTGGGTAAAACTCAATAAGAGCACTAGAAACTTTCAATTACCTATCGAAGCATCCCCGAGATGAGATAAAGCCTGAAAAATTATTCAAATGGTCCTTTTTTGTATAGCCCTCTAAATAATTCTTCCTACCCAGATTTCATAATCATTTGTTAGCCTCTTAAGCTTTTATTTCAAGCATGATAAATTCATGCTTACTTTATTGTTACACACATATTGAAATGATCTCATAATCCAAAATGATTTGGCTTTCCCTTAGGAAGGTGACTACTATGGTAAAGTTGATTTCTCATATCAAGGATAGGAAGATTAATCTCTACTAATTCTTCATACGTATTTCATCAAAATGGAATTGAACCTTTTTGATGAAATAAAATTAAAAATAGAAATAAAGAACATAAAGAAGGAAAAAAGAAGAAAAAGAAATCAAGAAAAAAGAGAAGCAAAAAAGAAGAAATAAACCTATAAAAGTAAAAACAATGTAAAAAAATGCAAAAAAGTAATGAATAGGAAAAGAAAAAAGAAAAAAGAAAAAAAAGGAATGGAAAACCTTTGAAGTCAACATCACAACAGCAAAAACAAAAATTAAAAGGAAAGGAAGACCTTGAGCTGCTATCTTGGACAATCCTCAGTGAGTTAATCGCCATAGACAAATCCAAAACCCCTTGGGTAATGGGAAAATGGGTAGAGAATAGCCTTCCCATCAATTGAGAAAATATAGTGGTTATGTTTCTCTAGCAACCTGACCTTTCTTTGATAGCCACTCACCCAAACCTAATGTTACAACTAATGTAAGACCTTTTAATTCTGGGCTCGATCTCATCCAACCTAGTGGAGATGACCTCTTAGTAAGGTTTGGTACATAAAAAGAGGCATATGATGTTTCTTGAGCTTCAAGTGGGAAGCCATAAATGAATGTATGTATTCAATTGAACCTCATTCCCAACATTGCATCCAGAATTTACTTTTAAAAGATAAAATTATGTTTTGGCCTTTAACACACATATACACAGAAATTGCTTGGTATGCATTGTGTTGATATATTGATTTGATAGGCCCTAGTATTAACATGCCTATTATCTTGTTCTCTCATTGAGAATAACCCCTTAATTTCTCTTGTTGAGATTAAATTAGTTGAGAATGTGGTCCATTCAACTTATTCAAGGATAAATAAAATTTAAGTTTAAAGTATTTGATGAGTCACACTTACTTTAAATCTTAGGCGTTTCTTGGCAAGTCACTCTTTGCCCACATCACACGTATCGCACATAACTCATATACGTATTTGTACGTATATATATGAATTTCGTACACACCCTATGCTTGTATGATTTCTTGCACTTACTCACCTGAGTAATTTCATACAAGGAAATAAGAAGGAAATCCATATGCCAAAGCTGATCATAGAACAATTCTAAGCAGCGAACAGTCAAACCACTAAAAAAACTCCCATGGGATATATCGATCTAATTCAAGCAAAAAAGAATGAAGCAAGACCATTTACGTGCATTGTGCTTGGGTGCAAAGAGTTTTCTTACAAGGCATTTAACTAATCGCATTCCCTGATTCTGCATACCGACAAGCTGATGCTAAACAAATGTCCCGATTAAGAGTTAAAATGTTTCCAATTTAATAGTAACTACTCAGTTGATCAAGGGTTAACATGTCGCCGAGTTGATAGTAAACCACCCATTTCAACCGACCAAGAGTTAAAATGTCGCCAAGCTGACGGTAACTACTTAGTTGATCAAGGGTTAACACATCACCAAGATGATGGTAAGCTACCTGTTCCAACTGATCAAAAGTTAAAATATCACCAAGTTGACGATAACTACTTAGTTGATCAATGGTTAACACGTTGCCAAGTTGACAATAAACCACCCATTCCAACCGATCAAAAGTTAAAATGTCACCAAGTTGATGGTAATTACTGAGTTGATTCAAGGGTAACATATCGCCAAGTTGATGGTAAACCATCCGTTCCAATCGATCAAGAGTTAAAACGTCAATAAACTAATGCTAAACACCAAATACAGAGTTAAAACATTGACAAGATGAAGGGAATTACACTAACAAGGGTTAAAATATTGACAAACTAACGGTAATCACCCAATCAAGAGTTAAAACGTCAACAAGCTGACAGTAATCATGTAACGGCCTCAACACCGGGTTTGCCATGAACAGTATTTTCGATAATGAATAGTATTTTTCGGACCAAAAAGTGCACCCGAAAGTGAAAATGAAAATGAATTTCGGCAATTGATTGTGGCAAGTGGCCACAATCTTACAAAATAAAAGAAACAACGAAACTTTTCACGAGAAAACAAAAGAATAAAAAAACAAAAAAAAACAAAGAATGCAGTGGTCGTCGACCACCAAACCAAGAAAGAAAGAAAAAAAGGAAGAGAAAGAAGAAAAGAAAGGAAGGGACACGGCCGGCCGCCTCTCATGCCAGCCACCACCGCGACGGCGACGAGCGACGTACCCTCTCCCCTTTCACCGGCGTCCGGCCTCCGTTGTGGTGGTCCGATCGTCGCATTTTTCTATTTTTATTTTAAATGGGTTTTTTATTTGTTCCGACGAATCAAGGCATCGGACGGGGACACAACCACCACCGATCAACTCCCGACGACGAGGCGAGTCTTTCGGTGTATTCCATCGCTCCTCAAATGCCGACGATCGGTAGATCGAAAATGGATTTGGCTGGTGATTCAAGTCAAGATTCCGGCCAACCAAGAAAGGATTTAGGCACGTGACCACCGAAAAATGAATGAAGGGATCCTGATCTACAAGATGGCAGTGTCGGATTGTCACCGGCGAGATTCCGACGATGCTCCGTCGATGCTCCGACGACCGATCCGGTGAGCAAATTATTAAGCAAATCGAAACAAATTTGACCGTTAAGGTATGTGACTACGAAATATTTTAATTTTTCCTTAATTTTTTGAATTTTTTCCTTTAAAATTTATTAAGGAAAAATATTGAATTATTGATGAAAATTGAAATTAATATTATTATTGTTCACTTAAATTTTAATTGAGCCTATTATAGTGTATAAATTGAGTTAAGGAAATTTATTAAGAAATTTCCTTTGTGATTCAAAAATTTTCTTGTTAAAGAAATGAATTATTGTATTGTAAATTAATGAAATTAAGTCCTAATTTGATAGAAGATGAAATAATATATATCCATAAATTGTTATGGAATTTATAGAAATTTATATGATTATTTTGCAATATGTATTGAATAATGTAATTGATAAACTAGAGAATTTTTGTTGATTATGTTATATAATGATAATAAGCATAAAATAAATTGCCATGAATTTTTAATGAAATTTATGAAAATTTAGAGAATTGTTAAGTGTATGGTATATGATGACTTATGTTAAAATAATTAATGAAATAAGAAAATACGACAATAATTGAAAAGCAATGTTCACATAAATTTTTACGAAATTTATGCGATGTATGGATTAATTTAGAAAATAAATATAAAATATACGTAATTGAAATATTGAATTATTGAGAAATAATCTAATAAACAATTAAAAGCTGATAATTTAATGTACATTTTGTATAAGGAAAAAAAAAGAGATTAAATGATAAATTTGCAGAAAATAAAAAGTATAATGAATAAATTAGCCATAGTAAATGATTTGTGAATAGTAATCGTATGAGTGAATAGTAACCGTTTAAGTGAATAGTAATCGTATGAGTGAATAGTAACCGTATAAATGAACAGTACCCAAAGGATTACAAAATAATTCATAATTCGAATAAAATGGTGAATTATTATAAATAATTCTCAACCCGTATAAAATATTGCAATTTCCAAATAATCGCAAATTCAGACCGAAAGAGTAAGAGATTGACTAAGAGTTAAAAAGTGAATAAAATGACTGTAAAAGTATATTTTTGAATTATAAAGAAATAATTCAATAAGTTCCAAGAAAGAAAAGAGGGAATTATCCTGACATAATCACAAAATATGAAAAAAATATATCAAGAAAATAATTAATTAAAAATTGAAAGAATAATAATTATTTATAGTGAATTATTGTAAAATAATTCACGCAAAAGTGATTGAAAAGAAAAAGGAAACGAAAAGAAAAAGTTATTGTATAGTCAATAGCACTAAAAAGAGTATGATTGACAAAATACATTATTTTAAAAAAATAAAAGAAATTAAAATTATTGAAGTTTGAAAATCATTCAGAAAGTGCTTGGCTGTTTTTGCCCTTAGCAATAGTCAGGTAGTGATATTCTTATTCAAGATATAATTGGCTAGCCATAGGAATATCTTATACCGCGGTGCAAGTCATAGCGACTTGCTTTGCTATGGGTAGGATCTTTGATCTCCATAGCTTCAGTGTAATGTGAAAGTGAAAGTGCATCTGTTTTCTGCTCTGTGAGACTTGATCTTCTGAGATCATTTCTCTATCTGTTTAGTGGGACCTTTGGGTCCATGTTTCATATATCATTTTTTTAGAGTCTTGTCATATTGCATTAGGTTCATATTGAAAAGAATAAATGGGAAGTGTGAAAGTAATGAATGTAAATGTTATAAATGAAAAAGAACTTGATTGAAAGAAAATGAAAACTTTGGGATAAAATTGAAATTGTTCCCAAAGGTTGTAATTAATAAACAAGAATGAAAAGAAAATGTTTATATAAAATAACATGTTTATGAAAATATCCATGAGAATGAATTGGTAATTTGTGTACTAATTATTATTTTAAGAAAATAAAGAGTTCGAAAAATAATGCTAATTATGTATTTAAAGTCAAACATGACAATATTGTATTTAAGTGTAAAAATATGACTAAATAATAAATTTTGGAAGTAAAGATTAAATGAAAAGTAAAATTATCTAAAGGTAAACGATTGTTTAGTTAAAATGAAAAAGATTCATTTCAAAAGAAAAGAAAAATAAAGATTATAAGTCTTGGAATTTCTTGTGCGGATTATTAAAAAGATTAAAGTGAATTAAAAGAATAGATAGTGAAAATTGTAATTTAATTACCTAATGGAACTAGGAACAGGAAAATTTGCCATTAAAGACATGAGTACCCATGTAACTCGTTAAATAAAACGACAATTTCATCAGTAATTCAAAAGTATAGGACAAAAGATAAGTAAAAGTAGAAGTAAGAGACATAAAAGTAGTGTAAAGTAAATTGAAAAGTATAAGAATCAATGTAAAAAGATTTTCAAAATGTTGATAAACAATGAAAATTGTACTGCAAGAATTAAAGGCAATTTCTGATAAGATATAAATAAATATTTGCATAATATACGTAATTATGCTTTAATTGGAAAATTCTTGGATTAGTAGTCACCACTGAGCATTTCTAGTGCTCAGCATGTAGTGTTTACTGCGTGCAGGTTTTAAAGTGTTGAAGGAGCTCTATACATGGAGAAGCAGAATTCAAAGATGAAGAATGTTAGTCATACTTTTATGTTTAGTATTGTGGCATGTATATACTTAGATAGTGAGAGTATAGAACTGAATGGTATTTAAGGTAATGTTTGTTAAATGATAAATATTGTTACTGTTCTAATAATTTCTGTTAATGAGCTGTAAATGACTATCATTGATATATGATTTGTTGTGCCTCTGAGAGGCTGTGTGGATTGTTTGAATTTTTCAAGAGGCTAGTAAGTTCTAGCCATTGTACTGCCGAAATTTCGTAAATTGAATAAAATATTAAATTGTATCAAAGTTGTTTGGCAATGATTGAAGTTAAAAAAAAATTTCACCGTTTACCGCTAAGTTGCGCATCGAAAAATACTGTTCTGATAAGGGTGTTACAAATCACTTAACCAGAAATTAACTACCTCTATTGGTACGTGTCTGCACCTTGAGATTCGCTGCCTCAAGTACGTATCTTTTATCACTTTGCTCTTAACTTTGACAAACTTAGACACTAGTATACTAGCTGTCCCAAACTTAGGGGCAACTATAGACACTAGGTCTTAGCCAACCTCTATCATGATTACCTAATGAGGATAATATTATTTTAAAGACAACCAGGAAATGGCAAGTGCTCTTTTTTCTCTTTTACTGATATTTATTTCAATAAAATATTTTATTAAATTTTGAAGGAAAAATTGGTCTTTTAAAAGTGTATTTAAGAGAAAAATTATATTTAACTCCTATAGTACATAATCCTTTGAGTACCAAAAATAAAGATCTTGTTTCGCGTTAATGGCTGAACTTTTATCCTGAACAATTGATGCGGGATAAGAGCACGATTCCATAGTTTAAGAACCCTTGAAGATATAAAAGTGGGCGAATGGAATTTTCAAATTCTCTCCTAAAATTTTCCAACAATCAACCCATGAATCTAATTTCTCATTCCCTATTTATGCATTCTTATACTCGTAAATAGGAAGCTAATAATAAAGATAGCATATTTTTTGAAATAGGAATTTGATCAATTAGGATTTGATATGAAATTTTTTTCATATCTATTCAGATACGATTTGACGTGAATCTCTTTTCATATCCGGTCAAATTTGATTTGATATGAATCTCTTGTCATATCTAGAGTTGTGGGCAAATCTAAAACTCCATCAACAATAAAAAGAGATATACATTTTTTTAGAAAATGTATGTCTCTTAAAAATAATAATTAGTAACCTAATATCATTTATAGTAGTAATATGAGAACATGTTAATTTCATTCAATAAATTTTTTTATTTCATTGGATTATATTTATAGAAGTTGTATTTATATTTTTTTCAATTGAATTTTAACGTAAAAGTGCAAAGTTCGCAAAAGTTAATTATTTTTTTTATAGAGGTTTTACAGTTTAATTATAATAATTCAAGTTTTTAGAGAATAATTCAATTTTAAATAACTTAATTAAATTGTAAAGTTACATATAAATCGGGTAACCAAACACTTAAATTCATTAACTAAAATTTTAAAATTTAAAGTTCGCTTACACGTCCAATTGAATTGATTAACCCCTAAAATTAATTTTAATTCAATTTTTTAAATTGATTTAACAGATTTTCAATTTTTTATCTGGCGCTACATATATCTATATAAATTTAAAAGGATAATTTTTGAATTTTAAGTAAGATTATTTAAAGAAAAATTTACTTTGTCCACCTCTTTAGGCTGCTTAAAATACTAAATCTTCTTCTCAAATTATTGCATATTTTATTTTCAAAATTTTAGAATAAATAATCATCCACGTGTCTTTTTAATAATCTTTTTATATCTTTAAATATAAGACAAAATACATTTTCAATTATTTGCCAAATTTTGAATATATATATATATATATATATGAGGTAATTTTTATATGTATTCATATTATATTTTAATATTAAAAAGTAAATGGCTGATAAATAAATATTTATATAATTTTATTTTAGTATATTATTATTAAATCTAAATGGCTTATATTTTATAATTATAATTTAAATAATTTATATTTTAATTTGATGGATGGATGGATGGATTGAAGTTTTTTTATTAAAAAGTTTATATTTAAATTTTTTAATTTTTAATTAATAATTATTAGTTAACTGACCATATTTAAATATTAAATAAATTTAAAAATATACTATATAAATCAAAAAGAGGTCTTGTTTCTACTCAAGACTAGGGTTGATTTGATAAAAAAAAAAAAATAGAAAAAGAAGCCCACCTTGCTCCAAGTCGTATCATTATCCTAAAGAAAATTGCAGCCTAGGGCCAAGGAAAGGTAAAAGACACACGGCCGCCGCGCCTTTTATTGCCCACTACAAATATCATTTTCAATAGCCATTGGTCACTTATTTATTTTGAGGAAACCATTGGTCATTTATTAATTATTATTTAGCTAAGAATCAACAATCATACAA
Organism: Excoecaria agallocha; assembly: GCA_037975025.1. Taxonomy (NCBI): domain Eukaryota; kingdom Viridiplantae; phylum Streptophyta; class Magnoliopsida; order Malpighiales; family Euphorbiaceae; genus Excoecaria; species Excoecaria agallocha. Next base: position 44,822,298 of record CM075810.1, on the reverse strand, counting down.
GTTTTTTATTTTATTTTCTTTTTGGTATTCATCTCAAATCAAGATAATTATCCTCCAACCTCACCACTTTCTTGAAACCATTGTTTGATTAAATCAGAATCCAACTCAATATATAATTTTATTTATTAAACAGTTATCAATTTTTAGAATATAATTTTTAAAATATAATTTTTATCAATTAAAAAATTTATTTTAATAAATTTTGTCAAACTGGTACTAAACCAAAACATATTCATATTTGATAATTTTTTTAAAGAGACTTAAAATTTAATCTTTTTTTATCTTGAAAATTTATTTGCAAAATTTTATTTTGTTAGTAATTGGACACCTAACCTTTGAATTTTAAGGAAAAAAATGAGAGAGAGACTTAAAATTAATTTATTTTAGAAAAATTATTAGCAAAATTTCATTTTATTAATAATTTGACATCCAACCTTTAAATTTTGAGGATTAACATCCTAATGTTTACTTTCCTAACAATTAGGAAAATCTGTTAAGATTTTTCGTTCCAAACCAATAAATTGACGAGTGGATGCTTTGTACAGGAACTTATATTACAGAAAAGAATTTAAAATACAAATATTTATTAGCTTTTTCTCCAAATAATAAATATTTATTAGTTGATAACGAGAAATACTATTAAATAGAAGTGTATTTGATACTTAACCAATTAGTGGTATAGTTTCAAAGAAAGCGGTTTCTAATTTGAGAAAAATATAAATTTTTTCCTGTTAGAAAGAAAATTACTCTTTAGAAAATGATAGCTCATAATTTTTTTCTCGTAATTTTTTGACTTTCTTTTTAACTGAGAAGTATTTTATTTGCTTTTGTGACTATGGAAGATTAGGTTTGGTGGATATTGACTTATTAGCTCTGTCGCACCCTATTTTTTAAATTCCGTATATTAACATTTATTTTTTAAAAATAATATTTAAATTCAAAAAAGAGTCCACAAAAATATTAATTTTAATTTTAATCAAAATGTGAAATTTGTCCCTGAAAAATTATTTATAAGATCTGATTAACAGTTAACTTGATATTTAATTTTAATTTAAATCAATTAACTATAATGAATTTTATTTGCATTCTATAAACTAATTAATTATATATATATTAAATTATAACCATCAATTTATTAATTTTTATTTTAACCATACACGGAAGAGTCCTCGTGAAGACTGGAAATTGGACTATAATCAATGTTTTAAAACTCGGCTCAGAAGTCAACTCGGCCTGCCAACTGAGTCATAAGTCGATTGGTTCGATCAGGTCGATTCAGAATTTTTATTATTTTTTTAAATATAAATATTTGCAAAAAAATAAACATATAGTATGTAAAAATATAATAAAAAATCTATTAAATACCAAATATTAATATAAAAATATTACTTTTAAGTTGAATAAATTTTATAAATATGAAAATGAAATAAATTATCTTAAGTAATAAATATTTAAATAAATTCATATAATATCAAAAATAAATATTCAATCAAGTTTAGTGAATATATGTAATTAATAACACTGAACTATGCAGAAAAAATATAATTTCATATAAAAATATTTTACAAACTTAATTGAATAATGTAAAAATTAAATTTTATTTAATTATAATAAAATAAATAAATTAAATTATATAAATTTATAATTTTTCAACCACACATATGAGATATAATAAAATAAGTAAATTATTTTTTTATTTTTTATTTTTTATTTTTTCTGAAAAATTTTTGAAATTTTATCCGATTTTTCCGGTTCAACTATAATTTTTTTGGTCCAACTTGATTCAATCTAAATTTTTTTATTTTTCAAATTTTATATTTAATCAATTCAATTTTATTATTAAGTCATGGTTCGATCATCAGGATTAAATGGAATTTTAAAATATTGACTATAATCTGTCGTGGCAAGCACAAAATTATAGGGTTTAATGGGACCCACTTTGGGAAAGAAAGTCTCCGTCAGCGTGATCTGTTGGCATTTTATCAAAAGGTGAGCATTAATTGATACGAAAGGCATTCCATCATATGCTAGCATGCTACGCGACTTTGAACTTACATAAATCTAGATAAAAATTAAAAAAAAAAAACATAATATTAGTAAAAAAATTATATTTCAGTTCAACAAATAAATAAATAATATTATAAAATAAATTTAATATTTATTAAATTTAATATATTTAATTTTAAATATAAAATAATGTTAAAATGTAAAATATAAAAAGATGTTATTAAAAATTTTCAAATAATAATATAAACATATATAAAAATTAACTGATTATTTATATAAATAATTATCTATATAATGAAAAATATGATATGTAATTTAAGTATATTTTTTTAAGATATTATACTATACAAGTATTAGATAAAAATAAATACAAATATTTTAAGGGTATAAAAACAAAAATAATATATATATGATAGAGTTTGGGTGCGCACATAACTCTATCAATATTTATTTTAATCTGTTTAGGATAATCAATTTTAAATTCAAAACGAATTAGAATCCAACTAGGGTTATTACTCTCGAATTTTTCTATAAATAAGGGTTTAAAAATCTAATTGAGGTTACCAAAACTATTGTAAAATTTTTGTTTTACATATCAAAACACTCCCTTCCCATTTGTCTTTCTCAATTTTCTCCAAGGGTTTTTAGACAGTGAAATCATCATTTTTTTCCTGACGTAACTACTCGCAGTTAAAGATTTTTACCAATGACGTAAGAATAAAAGATCTCGTGCTTTCGCTTTTCTCAACGATATCTGCGCTACAAGAGGTAAATACATTTACTCTCAATTATTGTATTTTATGCTAGTTTGGGTTCATGAATCCTTTCATTGCTATTAAGGCCTTTATTTTTCTATTCTAGCAGATTTTTCTTTTAGGTCTATAATTTATATGTAAATTGCTAAATCTAAATAGGTTGTATGAACACCTCTAGGACGGCACATAGAGTGTAAGTGCCACTTACGCTAGGTGCATACTAGAAGGCATGTGTCCCTCATGCACGTGGCTAGCTGTCAGAGTGAAACATCAATCTAACAAGTGAACCAATTGAGGCATGACACGTGGACCACTATAATGGTGCCACGTGTCAGGGTAATGTGTCACTTTAATATGTAGACCAATGGGGTGATGACACATGGACCACTGACGTGTCACCATGTGTTAGGGTGATGTGTCACTTTGACACATAGACCATTTATAGGTGGACACATGGCGCATTGTGGTGATGCCACATTTCATACTTATGTGTCATAAACTAACATGTGTTCCAATCAAGGTCTATCATGTGGCTGATTGTGGTCATACCATATGGCACTTGTGGGTCCACCAAAATGCCAATAGACACCACGTGATCCAATGACTGACTGCCACATGGCAATCTGTGGTCATCCCAATGGCATGTGTCAGTCCACCCGGATGCCACGTGGGCACCAGTGGATCAATAGTTGACTACCACTTATCAGACAAAGGTCTAACATGGGGACGCGTGGCCCTATAGGGTCACACTACGAGGCAATAACCCCTAGCTAGCGTGTGAATGTGCCTGTCACACGTGGGCATATGAGGCCCACCCTCACTATCTCATGAGCGCTCAATTGGCCACCAAATAAACTTAATTTTTTTAATCTGATTTTTTCAATTTTTTATTTTTTTGTCAATTTTTGAAAATTTTTTAAGACCATAAAAATATATTTGGATTTTTTCCAAATAAAATTATATTATAAAATTGATGAAAATATTTTTTTTCTCTACCTTCTTAAATTTTCAAACTTTTTTGAAAATTATTTTTGTGAATATGTCCTTATTTTATTAAAATGAGTTTCAATCATATGTATTTGTACATGAGTGACTAACTGTTTATTTTCTATTATGTGTAACAAAAATGGTTCTGATAAGGACTCCCATACGTTCACGGACTCCTTATGCTATTGTATAAACTAATACAAAAGTGCAAAAGGTTTGCAAAATAAGGATAGATAAGAAGCGCCGAGCTGATGATATTGATGCAATAGTGCATCATATGGTGTTTATGCATGAACAAATGCAACAGTGCATTTGGTCTAGTGGCTTGGACCAAGGAATTAATAACAAGACCATAATTAAGGTGATGATGAACTCTTTTGGTCACCATCCAAATCTAATGAACTTGATGGTTAAAGCTTAGACTATAGAAAATGGAAATTATAAAAAGTCTATTATCCATTTTTTTGCTCAAGGTAACCAAAAGATAAGTGTTGAGGAGCAACATTAAATCTGAGATAGTGTTTAGTAATGGATGTACTGTGTATCATCTATAGCTTCAAGATCGAGTTTATGGGATTCCTTATTAGTTATATAGAATGGTCAAAGATTCATTTTTCATGATGAGATTAGTTTTAGGATGTACTAGACTTCCTAAGTAGTTGGCATGTATGTCATTTTTTTTATCTTAGCAAATATTTTTGAGATAGGATTTATGTTTCCTATTATGGTTATTTTTTAAGGACAAGTATGTCTTATCTTATTTTATTTACTTTTGGGATTGTTGGATGTTTATTATTGATTAAATAAATGCATTTATTTTTTTTGGATATTATATTGGTATTTAACATTTATCATGAATATATTTATTTTATTATTAATTGCTTTGCAATATTTTATGAGAAAAATGATTGCATGATAATTGAGTTAAGATTTAGATTATCTAACGTATAATACCCTTTGTTAAGTTTAAGAATTTAATATCTAACAATTAAGAATTACTATGTATAAAATTTTAACTTGTAAGGTTAGATATTAAAACTTAAAAGGTAATTGGATATTATTAGTAGCGTTTTCGAATTTGGGGATAACATAAAATGGGGATGTCACTGATCATCTTGAACTTGAAGAGGACCGTCTGGCGACGATAAAGATCAATGTCGAAGTGCATATAGCATAATCCTATTCTGGTGAAATGATTTCTAACTAGAATAAGAGAAAAAGGTTCAAGAATCAGGGTAAAGACAAGGCCAATGAGCCTAAGAAGTAAAAAGTAAGATAAAATGCTAATAAGTCCAAAGGTAAGAAGAAAGTTAACATTTCAAGAGTGAAGTGCTTCAATTGCCAACAGAAAGGACACCATGCAAGAGATTGCATTGTGCCCAAATAGGTAAACTATTCTGACTCGAGAGTTAGTGAAATTTGTGTATCTAGTTCTGTATTCCTAACTAATTTTCATCTTTTGTGGGTGATAGACTCGGAAGCAACGGACCATGTGATAAGGGATCAGGAAGCCTTTGTCAAATTTTGTCTAATCCCAAATGGAGCTAAATGGATTTATGTGGAAAAAAATACAAGAGTGGCAGTTAAAAAGATTGCCATGTGCAAATTAGTTTTGCATGAAGGTTGAACCCTACTCCTGCATGATGTACTTTATACCCTGGAGATTCGTAGGAATTTAGTTTCTATTTTAGCCTTAATGAAACTTGGTTTTGATTTGAATTTTAAGGATAATAGTATGTGTTTATATTTGGATAATGTTTATTATGGTTCTGGTTTTGTTAACTTAAGTTTGGATTTCATTTTAGTGTTAATGTCTCACATACAAGTAGTGAAAAAGGGGAGGGAACCAAGCTGAGTCACCATTTAGTCCAATCAGGTCATGTAAACAACTAGTCCAAAATGCATTAACCCGACTGAGACAGGAACCATCTCAGCTGGGTTGATTGCAGAATTTTAAATTTTGCAATAACCACTTCATGCTAACCTTAGACCAACCTTTACTCTATTGTATAATACATCATCCATGTAATATATTTATACATACCTATGCATACATATTTAGGCTATATGATCATAATCATTGCATAGGCATATTCATTTTCCTTTACACATATAATCTTTTAATATTGATTTTGCTCATACATAACCTTAACATATGTCTATCTAGTTCATGAACTTAATACCATAACATGATATATTTATACTCACTTTTATATAAGTGTTTATATATGTATTTCATTAGGCTACCTTCTTAAGGTTAGCACTAAATCCATTTTAAGTGCATAACGTACTTTTATAGTCTAATTACATTGCCATATATGTGTAGAATTAATAAATAGGTTTAGTAAGTACATAAATTACATCATATGCTAATAATTCTTTATGTTTATATTTAATTGGTGTTCAAATCTCAATAGGCAATCGTGTATTTCATGTATATAATATCATGTTATGTCCCTAGACATGTGTTCACAAATTTCTAAAAGTGGTCGAAAAAGTTTGAAAGTCATTCGATAACTTTCGGGTGAGGTTCGACATTGTTTGGGGCCAACATGCAATGTGTCTGGCTGAGAAGACACTTGTCTCAGTCGGGTTAGGGCATTCTGTATGTCTAAAATGCAAGTGACCCTGTTAAGATGGATTTCAAGCTAGCGGGGTCGATGCAAAAACCTAAAAATTAGCAGATAGAATTTTGATATTCAACTTGTACAACAATTTTGACATAGCAAACGTAGTTTTTAGGAAAAAAACTTCAACAAAAATTGTTCCATTATGTCTCTAGTTTCCGTATAACCAAAAATCATGCAATTTGAATAACTATACAAGGAGATATATACTAAATTATACAGACTGCTCCAATTGATAGGACAACAACTACTACACAATTTCAAGCAACAATTAAATAGTCATAGGTGTAGAATCCATTTTTAATTTCTTCTACAAACTTTTAGATCTATATCTTAGCTTTACTCTCCAATTGGAATCACTTTATTTGGAAATCTATAAAGCAGATTATGGCCTACATACCAAAACTATTTTAAGTGAACCCTATGACAAAATTTCACTAGGTCATTCTTTAGGATACTAATCACCATCATTCCAGGTCTCTATCAACTTAATTCAATTTAAAAACATACCAAGAAAAATATGAGAATCCCATACATCTAAGTGCTCAAATCCTCTCTCCAATCCTTATTGCTTCCTTTTTTTTTACTTTTTGCTTAATTCCCTTTTACAACACATAACTACACTTGTAAACCCCCAATCATCACAAATTAACTAGCAGAAATTACAAATTATAAGGAGAAGAAGGAGCAAACTTACCTTTGTTGCTCAAATCTCCAACTCCTTAAATTATCTTACTTAACAACCTAGCTCACTAAGCTTAAAAGAGATCAAACAAGGAGAGAATAACAGAAGTTAAATGAGGAAATTTGCTAAAAAATATCCTTAAAAGGTTGGCTGTTTGACACCCTATGTTTGACACCCTTTTTCACTTATTTAGCTATTCTAAACCTTTTAATCCCCTTTTTAGTGCCAAATTACATTTTTACCCTTATTTTACTCATGTAATTACATTTTTACCCTTTTTGACCATGTTAGCTCTGTTTTTCATTTATTTTATATTTAATCACATTTTCAACATCATTTATGCATAATTTACCATTTAATCCTTCATTTTATGTAAAATTATAATTTTATCTCAAAAAGTGCCTAATGGAAATTCACAGATAGGATATGCAGGATGAGGACTCCATTACTACTGATGTAATGGTAAAACAAGATTACTTACTATAATTCTACATCCCTAGGATCATATCACTTACTGGAACCCTATGTCTACAATCTGTGTATGCCGATAATTCGTAATGTACACAGTCAATCAAATATTATAAGGCTACCGCGGTATAAATCTCTATGGCTAGCCATTATATCTAAAGTCCTGGATTACCAACCGAGCTATTTATTTTCTTACATTATATCACATTCTCACTTGTTTTTCATATTGATCACGTTATGTAACAAATGATACATAACATTATGGTATCCAGTCATGCTTGTTTTTACATATTAATCATGTAAACATGTATTATCACAAAAAGAAAAATTGAAACATGCCATTTCATTACATTCATCATTTCGCCACATTGTGATCACATACTTAACCTATGTTTTCTTCATCATTTACATATCATATATGATTCTAAAGTAATATTAAACATTTATATAATGAAACATGTTCACTTTACATTATAATTATTAAGTTACCTTAAGTTTCATCATTATGTACAATTAAGTAACCTTAAGTTCACTTATGTTTTCAACTTTAATAACTTCTATCATATTTCTTATGTGTTAAATTATGAATTCCATGCTTAATATGCCATAAATTATCAAAATCACCTTATGTTATACTTAGGTTTAAATTCGGTCAACATGAGTTTTCTTACTTTCACTTGGTTTTCTTTACTAATTCACACTCTTTACATCTTAATTCATCATTCTAACATGTTATCTTGAATTATCTCTCATTCCTACATAATTTTACCAAGTTACATAATATGAAATTCAAAGAAAGTTCGATCATATAAATGAAATTAAGTGTAATAAATATCCACTGACCTCAATTAAGCTTGAAAATCACTTATTCTTTTCTCTCTTTACCTTTTTTCTCCCTGCCTTTGTCTTTCCCTTGTAGTTCCTCTATAGGAAAAATTGAAGAGAGAGATAATCATGAGTTTATGCCATAAATTTAAGCTATTAAAAGCTACCAAACAACTCTAATAATCCTACTCTACAAATCTATAATAAATTCTCAAACTAATTTGAAAAAAAACTCATGATGTTACCTAAATTGGTGGGTTTTCTCTTACTAGATTTCCTCCAATTCCAAGCCTCTTTTTGCTTCAATTCAATTTCTAGGATGTAAAGGATGATTTATAGTGTATGTAGGTATAATTTGAGCTTAAGAAATGGTGTGTGGAAGAAGAAATGAAGGAAAGATGATGAAAATGTGAAAGGGAGCAAATTCCAACTCATGCCCTACTTTTTTGCCATTTGTCATGTTTTCATTGGGTTCTATATACTTTATGTTATGGTGATTAATGTAGATGATTATAACTTATTTCCTAATGAAATTTATGTCCTTGGATGAAATAAATATGGTAACTAAGCCTACTAATTCATTTGATCTTGATTTTTAACCATTTTTCTGAAATTGATGTTTTACTTATCAGAATTTTCTAAAATATTGCTCTACGTGCAATATCATATGCAAGAATATGTGTTTAAAATTTTAGCTTATTCCAAGATCATTTCAGTATACTTCTAACTCTGAAGGCAAAGTCAGCTGATCCGAAATTCGAAATTTCAAAACCGTCTGAAAAATTATTTTTCACTTTCAAAATATTATTTATGATATTTATAATAAATATATATCATCAGAATAATTTTTGATGGTCTGTGGAATATTTCTGAGCTTGATCAAACTTTTGGTCAACCTTTTTACGGTACCGAGTAATTTCTTCTCTGTCTGATTTGGGGATCTATTTAAGCTTATTTTCTTTTCAAATTATATCACTGGACTCCATTTAACTTATTTTTTCTCATTTAACACTTAACTAAAACTTTCCATGAGGTCACCCATCTTTCCATTTCTATGGTTCAAGCACATTTAACACTTATGCACTTTTAAATTTTTCTACACTATTCTAATGTAATGACTCCGAATACTATCCTAAGATTATTATGCATACTCTACAACATATCATGCCTGTTAGAGAAAAATTTTAAGGTGTTACAATACTCTCCCACTAAATAAAATTTTATTCTCGAAATTTACCTAAATTGAAAAGTTGAAGGTGTTGTTGTTTCATAGCCTTTCTCTGGTTCCCATGTTGCTTCCTCCACAATATGGCATGTTTAGAATACTTTAACAAGTGGAATCCATTTGCTTATGAGTTATCTGGTTTCTCTGGCAAGAATTCTCATTAATTTCTCATCGTAAGACAAATCAGGTCGTAACTGGATTTCCTCTGGTGTGATGACATGAGAGATATCAGATCGATATCTTTTTAGTATGGATATGTGAAATACATCATAAATCCTCTCCAGTTCTAGTGGCAATTTCAGTCTATAAGCTACATGTCCAACCCATTGCAAAACTTCATATGGGCCAATAAATCCGGGGTTAAGCTTACCCTTCTTACCAAATCTCAAGATTTTCCTCAATGGGGAAACTTTTAAGAACATCTTGTCACCTACATTGAATTCTATGTCTTTTTTCTTTAAATCTGTGTAAGATTTTTGCCTATTAGCTATAGCTTTCAGATTATCTTTGATTACCTTCACCTTTTCCTCGATCTCTTTAATTAAGTTTGCTCCTACAAACTTGCTTTCACTTAATTCGGTCCAAAATAAAGGAGTTCTGCATTTTCTTCCATATAATGCTTCATATGGTGCCATTTTAATGTTAAACTAGTAATTATTGTTATATACAAATTATGATAGTGGAAGTTATTTCTCCCAATTACTGCCAAATTCAAGTATGCAACACCATAAAATATCTTTTAGTATCTATATTACTCATTCAGACTGTCCATCTATTTTTGGATGAAAAGCGATACTATAATCTAGGCGAGTCCCTAATGCTTCTTGCAGCCTTTTTCAAAATTTAAAGGTAAACAGATGATCTCTATCTGAAATGATGGAGAGAGGAATACCATGTAGTCTGACTATCTCATTAATATAAATTTCTATCAATCTTGAGTTTATTTCATGAATTTAAGCTATTAAAAGCTACCAAACAACTTTAATAATCATGCTCTACAAATCTATAATAATTTCTCTAACTAATTTGAAAAAAAACTCAAGATATTACCTAAATTGGTGGGTTTTCTCTTACTAGATTTTCTCCACTTTCAAGCCTTCTTTTGCTTCAATTCAATTTTTAGGATGTAAATGATGATTTATAGTGTATGTAGGGATAATTTGAGCTTAAGATTTGGTGTGTGGAAGAAGAAATGAAGAAAAGATTATGGAGAGGTGAAGGGGAGCAAATTTTTGTTTTCACAAAGGAGAATGGGAAGTTTGCAGATTTTGAGGAGGAAAGTAGATGTAACTAGCTCATAACCTACCAAAATTGAAGTCAAAATTCCTCCATTTACCTTTCCAACTCATACCCTACTTTTATGCCATTTGTCATGTTTTCATTGGGTTCTACGTACTTTATGTCATGGTATTTCATGAAGGTGATTATAACTTATTTTCTAATGACATGTATGTCCTTGGATGAAATAAATATGGCAATTGAGCCCACTAATTCATTCGACATCGATTTTTGACCTTTTTTCTTAAATCAACGTTTTACTTATCAGAATGTTCTAAAAATTTGTCCTGTATGAAATATCATATGCAAGAACTTGTTTTTAAAATCTTATCTCATTCCAACATTGTTTTAGTCTACTTCCAGCTTCGAAGGCAAAGTTAGCTGGTCTGAGATCCAAAATTGTAAAACTATCTGAAAATTTATTTTTCACTTCCAAAAGGTTATTTATGCTATTTCTAATAATTCTATGTCATCAAAATAATTTTTTGAAGGTCTGTGAAATATTTCGAAGCTTAGTCAAACTTTTGATCAATTTTTTTACGATACCGAGCAATTTCCTTTATGTCTGATTTGGAGATCTATTTAAGCTCATTTTCTTTTCAAATTATACCCATATACTCCATTTAACTCATATTTTCTCATCTAACACTTAACTACAACTTCCGAGGTGGTCATCCATCCTTCCATTTCTATGGCTCAAACACGTTTAACACTTATGCATTGTTAAATTTTTTTGCATCATTCTACTGTAATGACTCTGAATATTGTCCTAAGGTTACTGTGCATGCTCTACAATGTATCATGCATGTTAGAAAAAATTTTAGGGTGTTACAGGCTGCCTCTCATTTTCCTCAAAAATCCACTTTCCACTTCCTTCTAGAATAAAATAGGTGGCTTTCTTCTATTGGACCACTTGTGGCCTTTAGAAGAAATTTTATTTTCCTCTCTTAATTTTTTTTCTTAATCTTATAAAATTGACTCAATTTAATCCTCACTTTAAGCCATTTTAATCATGCACTTGTATGCCAAAATTTTCAATTACCAAATTGCCCTTATATTTCCACTTAATACCCTTTATATCTCATTTTTTTATTTCTTTTTACTTCAAACATGCCATTTACATGTATTTTCTCTTAAGGTACATGTTGGAACCTTACAGCCGTCGCCATCACCCTTACCACTGCTGCTACCACCACCACCATACCGTCACTTTAGCCATCACCTCCTCTATCGCCACTACCGCCGAAATTATTATCATAATATACATGAGTAATCAAAAACTATACATGAATAATGAAAAAAGTATGATATGATTTTTAAATATATAAAACAGTTTTTTAAAAAATAGATAATAAAAACTAAAAAATAATTTTTAGATTTTAAAAAATAAAAAAATAAAAATTTACGATTTTACCAAACATGCCCTTAATTTTTCAAATTTGTTCTCTAATAATTTTACTTCTTAACTTAGTTTTATTATACCTTCAACTTTTAATTATATTTTTTCTAAGGTTATCACTCTTTAAATGTGATTTTCTATTCACATATAATAAAAAATTTAAGTTTCATCGATGGTCAATATTGAATAATTTTGTTTATTTAATCTATTCATTCAAATGTTCCATTTTCTATAAAAATGAACAAATTAATGTTGATTTGTCCAACTTTTTTATTACCCTAGAAATCAAACTTAATTTCTATATTGCCACAATGGTTTAAGTTTATTGGAGAATCCTGTATTATATAGACATTTAAATTTTCAATTGAGAATTCTAAAATCAAAATTATTTATCAAGATATGTGAATTCATATCATCCTCCTAATTTTCGTAACAATTGATAAACAAATTCCTTTGATTTAAAAAAACAAAATCAAAACAACTAAAAAAATAAAAAAACAAAAAACTTAAAACTAAAGAGCAACCTATTCCAAATTGGGGGTGGAAATTTTTTATCCAACTTACGAATTCAATTTAATCCTTCTTTAAAAATATAATTCAAACTCAATTCAATCCATTAATGACTCAACTGATTTGATTTACAAAGTAATTTGATATGATTCAATTCATTATATGACCTATTTGATCTTATTTATTTATTATTATAAATAAAAGAAAAATTAGAATAAAATATAGAGAAGAATGAAAAGCATGATTTCTCTGTTATGTTATTATATGTCTAAAATAATAACACTGATAGTATTTATTGGCACAAAAACTTGGTACATATAGAAAATAAAATGAATATAAGAAATAAATCAAGTAATAAAAAAAATAACCAATATGGAAAGTCATCCAAATAGGAATATTTTACAACAATTCCCCTTTGATGACTATACATTATGAACATATCTCGTTAAACCTTGCTAAGAAAAATCCAATGAGATAAAAACTTAGCGAATGAAAAAGAATAAAATATTAATATGTACTTTCCCTCAATAATATAATGAATCATGCTAAATCCTTTAATTGGTGCATTCTAATATTGTGCACATGTTTCTTGAAAATTGAACTTAGTAGGGTCTTTGTGAACAAATCTGCTGGATTATCACTTGAGCAAACTTTGCAAACATCGATCTGTTCTTCTTTCATAAGTTCATGAGTATAAAAGAATTTTGGAGAGATATGTTTGGTGCTATCTCCTTTGATGTAGCCACTTTTAAGTTATGAAATATACGCTGCATTATCTTCATACAACTTTGTTGACTTTTTTTTCCTACTATTAATTCACTTATTCCCTTAATATGTTATGGTTTTCAATCACACATTTACGACCTGTTTTATAGATAGATTATATTTCTGAATGATTTGTGAAAGTAGCAATGATTGTTTGCTTAACAGATCACCAAGAAATGCCAATATCACCGTATGTAAAGATATAACTTGTTTCTACCGAATTTTATGAAGATCTAATAGGTATCCAGCATAAAAATGAATATAAAAAATAAATCAAGTAATAAAAAATAATCAATATAAGAAATCATCTAAATAGTTTATAATTTTTTATATAATATAAAAATAAAAATAATTATTTTTTATAAATTATATATATATAATTTTTTTAGTACAAAATTTTAAAAAATAATATTATAATATTTAATACGATTATAATTCAATTCATTTATAATTCATTTTTTCATTAATTCAATTCAATTTGAGCCCATTTCATATAACCAAACTCAAGCTAATCATTGCAACTTTATCTTTTTATACTTCTTAACTCTCATACCACAAAAAGAAAAAAAAAAAAAAGGATTGAAGTGGCAACAGGGTTAACTGGTGCCCGTAGAAGTTTTTACTTTTCAGTTAGAAAAGTGATGAGAACAAGCAGAACAGAACATTGAAACCAATTGGAAATGTAGTACGACCGCATAAAACCGACATGAACGGTCGAAACACCAAAATCAGTTGATGAGAGGTAATTTCCGTCTCTTTCTCTTTCGCTTTCCCACTCCGATTTCCCCTCTGTCTCTCTTTCTTCATTCTTCCATTAGACGTTTCAACTGCGTACTACAATAAAAAATACTTTCATTTCTCATTCCACCATGCCCAGATTATTATAAAAACTCACACTCTCCTATAATCGGTAATTCTGTAATCGTCCTGGTGGTTCTTGTAGGAGGAGAAACGGTTCCTTTTTTTTTTTTTAGCTTGGAATCGGTTTCGTTTATTGAGTAATTCGTCGTGGTGGTGTTGAAGGCCGCCACGTTAGCCGCCGTGTGCACGAGCAGCAGTGATGAAGGATCGTGGTAGGAAGCGCAACGTCGTTTCATGGAGTAGGTTCTTTTGGTGTACTCTCATCGTCGTTTTCTCTTGCGTTCTCTTCACTGGTTCCAGTTTCTCTACTTTCCGTCTCTTATTTGGAGGTGATTAATTTTTTCTATCTGTTTTACCTTTATTTTTTCGGATAACCATGGATTGAGGTCGTTTATTGCTTTTCCTTTATTCTGTGCTGTTGATTGAGGACGATCATCTTCTCTAATCTTGCTCGGTTTTATTCTAAGTTTTTTCTTAAGTTAATTATGATTGATCAGTGAATAATTAATTATTTAATATTTGTGATTATTGACTAATTTCCGTTAATATTTATTCCGAAGCAGAGAAATTCCGTCCGGAAATCGTCTCCGGCTGGCGGCAACCGGCTCTGGAGGCCATGTCCAGTGATTCTACGACGAATTCGGGATTATTAATTCGCGATATCGTTGTCCTGCCCGACCATGCTTTGCTATTCCTAAAATACCCTCAATCAGCTCGGTTATTAACAAAAGAGGACTTATATTGCGTGTATTTCTTGGCCAACTTATCGTCATCTCAACCGCAGCTCAAGGGGCAGCCTAGTTGCGTAGATGGTGAGGATGTTACTGATCAGATCGTACGGTGCCCTTTGACTCCACGTGGCTTCAGCGTTTCCTTAGTCCTTAGCTCTTCTGGTAGGTTTATCCAGCCTGGGCCCACCCATAGGTGGGACTCACTCGTGTACGAAGCTGAAATCGACCGTGATAATACTACCGTTATATTTGTGAAGGGGCTCAATCTACGGCGAGATAAGCGCTACGATCCATCAAGATTTCAGTGTGTATACGGTTGGGATTTAAGAAAATCAAAATTTCTATTAAAATCAAATGTTATATCCATAGCTCAAGAGATCGTACGGTGCCAAACACCTTTGAGCATTTTGAGTAATCAGGTGATCGTGAACAATCCTATCAAAGTCTCTCTTAGAGTTAAAGGTAGAGGAACATTTCACTTTATAGCCCGTCCGAGGCCTGGACCCGAAATCAAACTCGATCCAACAGAGACAAAGCCACATAAATTGTGCATATGCACAATGTTGCGAAACCAAGCAAGGTTCTTGAAGGAATGGGTAATGTACCATGCTAAAATTGGAGTTCAACGTTGGTTCATTTATGACAACAACAGCGATGATGAGATTGAAAATGTGATTAATTACTTAGTTGAATCCAATTATAATATTTCTAGACATGTATGGCCGTGGGTCAAGACACAAGAGGCGGGTTTCGCTCATTGTGCACTAAGGGCTCGAGAATGGTGTGATTGGATTGGGTTCATAGACGTGGACGAATTTTTTTATTTGCCAATTGGGTCAAATTTACAAGAGATTATAAAAAATCAATCCCGAAATTTGACTAACGTGGGTGAATTGCGGGTGTCATGCCATAGTTTTGGACCGTCCGGGATAAAGAACTTGCCGGTTCAAGGAGTTACGGTAAGTTACACATGTCGAATGGTAATGCCAGAAAGACACAAGAGTATAGTGAAACCAGAGGCATTGAATTCGACATTGATCAATGTAGTGCATAATTTTGATTTAAAGGATGAGTTTAGGTATATAAATGTTGATAGGAGTTTGATGGTTATAAATCATTATAAGTATCAAGTGTGGGAAGTGTTTAAGGAGAAATTTTATAGGAGAGTAGCCACATACGTGGTTGATTGGCAGAACGAGGAAAATGTTGGGTCTAAGGATCGAACACCCGGGTTGGGGACTAGAGCTGTGGAGCCACCAGATTGGCCCAACAGATTCTGTGAGGTCACAGATACTGGGCTTAGAGAGAGAGTAATGAACAGTTTCGTGGACCCTTTAACCAATCTTTTTCCTTGGCAAGAAGTGATGGGAATTATGGTTAAATATAATAGAAGAGCATCGTGTAGTGGAAAACAAGTAGGGTTCAGATAATTTCTGGGAATTTTGAATTTTTGTTTATGTTGGTGTTAATTATATAATGTAAAATTCCTTGTATAGATGGTTAGCCAATTATGTGTATATGTATAATGTATATGTAGGTTTTAAATACATACAAATGAACAAGATGCCACGTGCATTCCACACAATTATTTCATTTTGCCTCCTAAATTTCGTGTTCCAACCTACATAATTCCTAACTTGAAAATTAGGTAAATAATTAGTAAAAGTATATATAGGTCTTCGAGCGCATTTGATACAATTGAGTCGACAAACTTTTTATTTTTTATTTTTTTTATTTATCTATCATTTTTGGAATAAATAAATCCTATTGCACATTTGATATAAATTGGGGTGCAACCCTAATTACAGGGGTAGTGGAAATTCTCATAGCCGAAACCTCAGTTTAGTTGAATCAGTTTTTTTACCCACGGAGATTGAGACAATCAAGCAGATTCCTTTGAATTCCATACTACCTGATGATGTGCAATTTTGGACTCTATCCGAAGATGTTTTATTCATCTCACAATTCTAAACCTCTTTGGAACCTTATCTGGAAAATTAAGGAGCCAGCCAAGATTAATCATTTCTTGTGGACTTACTGAAGGGTTTTCTTCCTTGTCTCAAATACCTTTGTGCTAGAGGTATCGGAGGCGTGGGTCTGAGTTTCTTGCAAGGAAAATTGGGACTCAGCTATGCATATTTTTCTGGGTTGTGATTCTAGTCAGGAATTCTGGTTGCCGTCTGATGTGGGTTCTACTGGGTTATCATCCAAGTCAGTCTCCATGGGGGACCTGATTCTGGAGCTGGGCGGTGTACGCTCTCAAGGATAATTTTTGTGTTCTGGTTATTATGGTTTAATCATAATCTTTTGTGGCATGGTGAGGAAAGTCTTAGTGTTTCGGATTTAGCAAACTCACTTCAGGAGAAGGTGGCTGATTTTTGCAGACGACCACGAAGATTTGGTGTGGTTGGTGATGCATCTTGTCATTGGTTGCCGCCTGCTTCTGATTCAAGTCAATGTGGATGCTGTTTTTAAACATTCTTCTTTTACTGGAGGCTGGGGTGTAGTGGTGCGAGATTGCCATGGACAAGTGTTTCTGCTGGTAGAAAATTCGGGAATTTGTGGATGTGGAAGCAGCAGAAGCTTCGGCTCTGTTATATGGTCTTCATATAGCACGAGATTGTGGAGTGAGGAAGCTGGTGGTTGAATCGGATTCAAAGGCGGTTGTTGATCGGATTAATCTGTTTTCTCCTACTTTGGACGGACTTGGTTTGATTATCGAGGACATTAGAAGCCTTGCAAAGTTCTTTGATTTAGTATCATTTGGTTTTGTTAATTGCAATTGTAATTGTAATAAGCTTGCCCATAACTCCGCAGCTTGGGGCTCTTCTTTGGATGAGGAGATTGTTCTTATGGAAGACGTTCATCCCTTTGCTTGTGTTTCTGTTTATGAGGATTTATCCTCTTTTGCCAATTGAATTAATTCAAGTTTCTATTAAAAAAAAAAAAAGCGCATTATCCTACAATAATATTTCTTATTTTACTAATAAAATATATTTCGACAATACATATTAATTTTAATGTATTGAAAAGGTTTTAAATTAATTTTATGTATTTTCTTTGTATATATTAAAAAAAACGAACTATAAAAAAAGTGAAAGGAAAAAGAGAAAAAATAGTTTATTAATAAATTGAGTGCAAAAGAGGATAAATCCAAAGAATGAAAACACAGGAAGTCGCCTTCCTGATATAAGCATTAAAAAAACACCAAAGGGTAGTGCCAAAGTAGCAGTTATTCCAACAGATGGTTCTGGCTCTGTTGAGAAGGCTATTCTCCAATTAGTTAACACTGATAGAGGTGGAAGGAAATGGAGACGGAGTTAGAGCGCAACGTCAGACAGCTAATTCTGATGGTAATGTACTGTAGTATTAACTTGGTTTATGGATTTTTTTTAATTTATTTATGTTGATGGATTTTAAACACTTTGGTTTGGAATTACTAGGGATATTCACGGGGCGGTGAATCCCCAACCTCGACGGGGATCAACCCCGAACGGGGCAGGGATTTCCCGATTTCCTCCCACGGAAGCGGGGACGTGGATTAAAAAATCCCCAAGGTGCATTTCGGGACGGGGGCGAGGAATGGGGTATTCGCCCTGCGGGGATCCCCGCCCGATATATATTATTACCCCTAATATTTTAGTTATTTACACATGTGCCATTCTATATAAATTTCCCTAATTGAAACCCTAACTCCGTTTTCTTTCTCTACCGTTTTCTCTCTTCTCCCTCATGGCCTCACATCGACACAGCCGGTTATAGAAAATAAAGGTTCAGAAATTAAGTTGAGAAAAAGAATTTCGTCATTCTCATTTCTTATGCTAGAATACAATTTATATATTTATAAGATGTACATGTGATTCTAAATTCACGGAGTCAAAGTAGTAAAGTCAAAGTAGTAAATAATTGACTCAATCATCAACCCCACAATTAACTCCACAATTGACTCAATCAATTATCCCACAATTAACTCAATCACCTAGCTGACAAAAAACAACACACATCATGATTATAGAATAAAATCCAGCTCACGCCAACACTCCCCCTCAAGTTGGTGAATGTATGTCAATCATTCCCAACTTGTCAAGTGAGCCATTGAAACATTCTGCAGATATTCCCTTCGTTAGAATGTCTGCCAACTGATTTTGTGAAGTTACGAAAGGAAAACTGATTGTTCCTTTATCCAAATGATCCTTGATAAAATGACGATCTACTTCTACATGTTTAGTTCGATCAAGCTGGACAGGATTATTGGCAATAGCAATAGCGGCTTTATTATCACAATATAATGCCATAGGTTCGTTATGACTTATGCCAAGATCATGCAAAATGCGTTTTATCCATAATAATTCACACACACCATGAGCCATCCCGCGAAATTCTGCCTCTGCATTAGATCGAGCAACTACCTTTTGTTTTTTACTTCTCCAAGTGACCAAGTTATTTCCAACAAATGTAAAATAACCCGAGGTAGACTTTCGATCAGTGTGATCTCCAGCCCAATCTGCATCTGTGTATCCGGTAACCTTTTGATCTCCATTTTTTGCAAAAAATAATCCTTTTCCTGGAGAAGATTTTAGGTACCGTAAAATTCGATAAACAGCCCCCATGTGATCTTCACTTGGTGCATGCATAAACTGACTTACGAAACTTACAGCATAGGCAATATCAGGTCTAGTATTAGATAAATAGATCAACTTACCAACTAGCCTTTGATATCTCTCCTTGCTTGTTGGAACTTGATCTTATTGAATGGCTAATTTGTGATTCATCTGAATAGGTGTGTCAACCGGTTTACAATTGAGCATACACGTTTCTATTAATAGATCGATCACATACTTTCGCTGACAAAGGAATATTCCATGGCTTGATCTTGAAACTTCAATGCCCAGAAAATATTTCAAATTTCCAAGATCTTTGAGTTCAAATTCAGTTGCAAGGCTTCTTTGGAGTGCATCTATCTCATTTTTATCATTGCCCGTAACAACCATATCATCAATGTACACAATGAGAGCAGTAAGTTTGTTTAATTTTTTTTTATGAAGAGAGTGTGATCAGCATCACTCTGTATATATTCGATCTTCTTCATAAAATTTGAGAGTCTTTCAAACCATGCTCGAGGTGATTGTTTCAACCCATATAACGCCTTTTTTAATTTGCATACTTTTCCCCCATAATTTAATCCTGGTGGGGATTCATATATACTTCTTCTTCTAAGGTTCCATTAAGAAATGCATTTTTTACGTCAAACTGTTGAAGAGGCCAATCTTGATTTGCTGCAATCGAGATCAGAATTTGGATGGTATTTATTTTTGCTACTGGCGTAAAAGTATCCCCATAATCAACCCCGTATTTTTACGTACACCCTTTTGCAATAAGTCTTGCTTTGTAGCGATCAATGTTTTCATTTGAATTGAGCTTGACTATGAATATCCATCTGCATCCCACAGTTTTCTTCTTATCTGGTAATGATACAAGTTCCCATGTGTGATTCTTTTGAAGCGCTTCCATTTCCTCATTCATTGCATTCTTCCATTTTTTATCTATCAACGCTTCGTGCACAGTACTAGGAATAGATATAGAGGATAGCTGATTTACAATAAGTGCACGTGACTTAGACAAATGATTTGAGAAAACATAATTATTAATGGAATATTTGGTTTTAGCATTAAGAGCTGGATCATATTGTTTTCTTGGCATTCCTCTATTCATCCTAATTGGGTATCTGGATTCAATAATATGTGGATCAGAAGGAGATAAAGTTACCTCAGGAGACACATTTGAGGCTTCTACGGCTGCTGGTTCACTTTGGGAAATTGTACTATCTTGATTTTCTTGAACTTCATCATAATGTCCCGATCCTGGTAGACTTGATGGTAATAGATTTATTCTATCTGTTTTAGTTTGGACATCTGGTTGTAAGTAAATTTCTCTAATTTCTCCCAATAATTAATTTCCAATTTGATCATCAAGGTTCTGAATGTTATCTTCTCTAAAACTAATCGGTTTCTCCCCCTGAAGAGAACTGTTAGAACTCTTAAAAAATGAAACATTTTTATGAAATGGAACATCTCTAGAGACGTATATCTTCTTGGTGCACGGATCATAACACCGATAGCCTTTCTGAAACTCACCATAGCCAACAAAAATACACCGTACCGAACGAGGATCCAATTTTCCAGTGTTTTGGAGGTGTACATATGCAGTGCAGCCAAACACTCGTGGTGTAAGGTTTGAAAACCTTGGCACTGTGACAAGCTCTTGTAATTTCTGCAATGGTGTTTTAAAATTGAGAACACGAGATGGAGTACGATTTATCAGATATGCAGCAGACCGAATAGCCTATCCCCAATACTCATGAGGTACTTGCATTCCAAACAAGGAAGCACGAACAACTTCCAAGATTTGTCGATTTTTACGCTCTGCCAAGCCATTTTGTTGGGGTGTACCTACACAAGAAGTTTGGTGATGAATCCCTTTCTTTTTACAAAATAACTCAAGGTCAGAATTGATATATTCTCCACCATTGTCAGATTGAAGAACTTGAATTTAACACTTATATTGAGAAATAACCATATGATACAGTTGCTAAAAAACTGAACAAAGATCTCCTTTGTTTTTTATGATAGATATCCAAGTCATGCGAGTACATTCATCAATGAAAGTTACAAAATAACGAGCACCAGATATACTCAAGACACGAGCAGGCCCCCAAACATCAGAGTGAATGGTCATAAATGGAACAATACTTTTATTTAAACTTGGTAAATACAAAATTCTATGGCTTTTAGCTAGTTCACACAGCCGGTTATAGAAAATAAAGGTTCAGAAATTAAGTTGAGAAGAAGAATTTCTTCATTCTCATTTCTTATGCTAGAATACAATTTATATATTTACAAGATGTACATGTGATTCTAAATTCACGGAGTCAAAGTAGTAAACAATTGACTCAATCATCAACCCCACAATTAACTCCACAATTGACTCAATCAATTATCCCACAATTAACTCCACAATTAACTCAATCACCTACCTGACAAAAAATAACACACATCATGATTATAGAATAAAATCCAGCTCACGCCAACACCGGTCATGGTAATCTCTCTCTCTCTTCCTCTTTCTGTATATGTTTTCTTGCTTTTAGGGAGGAGATCATGGTAATCTCTCTCTCTCTTCCTCTTTCTATTTCCAGAATCATGGAGATCTGTTTATGTTTTCTTAATTAATGGTGTTTATTTGATTTCTTGAATATTTGCAGACAAGATCTTGTATTCCTCACTATTTTTTTTAGACAGTAAAGCCCACTCAAGCCAATCAGCATGGATCCCCTGATTCGCAAGATTCGTCCTCACCTTCTCGCCAAAATCCCCGTTCTGTTATCTTTTTTGCTAATATTATGTGTTTTAATTGTCAAATTTGGTGACAATTTGATTTAAACTAGTTATTCTCCAGCTTCAGTTGTTGGAAAGTCGACTGCAAAGGGTATATTTAGTACTTTTCTTATGCTTTTATATCCTAGTTTATTTTCTAATTAATTGTACGTTCTGATTTTATTAAATTACTAACTTTATATTGAATATTATAACTAGGCGAAGAGGTAAAGAGCAGAATATCTGTGGCAGAGAGGAAGGCAGCATAATGCTAGTCGAGTGAATTGGAATCGAATGCACAAGCAAGCTGATCTCCTTTCTAGAAAATTAGCAAGGTATTTAATTTCTGCATTTAGTGTTCTCCAAAGTTGTGTTGTCCTGTTAAATCATTTGGCTTATGAAAGCTTAAATTCTCTTGTTTTAACTCTTTACACACGTTCTTTGAAGACTGGCATTCTAGCACTATATTTCCTGTTATACGATGAAGCAAGGAACACTACAAGGCTTTTTTTCTTTTAATTAAAAAAGTTATTCTATAGTTTTGCAGATAACTAATGTGAACTATCATATAGAGAGTTGTTTCCTGGAGACCCAATGCCTTTCAATTTTGCAAGAGAGAAATTATTGCATAGTGCAGAATTTTATTTTATGCATCTGATGATCATAGATGAAAGAGTTATTCACCTGAAAAATTATATAATGGTGTTATTCTTTCTTTTACGTGCTGAAGGCAGTTCATTAGGTCAGGGATAACTACATTAGACTTGGCAAAGGACTATGAGGCCTTGAAAATAAATGAAAGTTCTATCAAGTCTATGCCATTTGAGCAGCTTGCATGGTTGATTGAATCTGGTGCTACCTTGGAGATTACTGAAGCAATTGATCTAGACATTCTCTTTCAGGTAGCAGGGTTTTATACCATTTTTAAATTGCTGGTCAAAATTTTATGCACCATGGATCTGACTTTTTTGGTCTCTTCATCAGGTGCTGAAGTCGAGTATCTTGGAAAGATTCTAGATTTTGCATTATGTACCCTGTAAAAAATCTCTTCTAAAGCCTAAGAGGATGAATTGAAAGTCACACATCAAAAATTATTCAAAGAGTTGGCTGATGCATGTCAAACCCAAGATGAGTCAAAGTGTTCACATGCAATTGCAATGATTAGAGGGTTGCGCTTTGTGCTAGAGCAGATTCAGGTGTGTATTCGTGCTCCTCATGTTTCTTGCATATTTATTTTTTAAGTGGAGCTTTGTGATATTTTCATTCTTTATGAGAGGTATTGCTTAGTGCATTTTTGTTCAGCAAGTGCTCTGATCTTATTTGATGCTTGCTTGCTTCTCATTTCGATTCACACAAGGGTAGATGTATACAAAACAAAATTACAGGGGTATCTTCTTTTATTGTTTCAATTCAGAAGAAAAATGGCACTTTGTGTACAGATTTGTCCCAGTTGTTTTTTTTCTACCAAACCATTGTATCCTTGTATACACCATACAAAAAGGTGTTTTGATAGTTTGTTGATGCATGGACAGCTCACGACAGAAAGGTCAAAAAAATATATTGCTTATGTTTAAGAACTGAAGATGCATAATGAGTTTTGTTTTTCTCCTTATATCCATTACTTAATCACTTTTGCTCAAATAGTTGTTTATCTCTTTCTTGCCATACAATAACTCTTTTGATATTCTTTTATGTCTTATCACTTGAAATTAAAACTTCCCTAGATATACGATTAAAGCATGAATTATTGATTTCCAAGATTGATTTGGTTAATTTGGAATTATTGCTATGCCTATGTACAACCAAAACTAAAAAACCTGTGCAAGCGGTTGTGATTATATATGAAGAAATACATGAACCTTTTATTTGTGTTAACTTTGCTGCTGCATCGAATGGTTTCAGATTCTTCACAGTAGCAAATTAAGTTAAAAACTAATTAACTAATTAACTTACCGGTTGAAGTGCAGATGGCCACTTAGAGATTATGCTTAGAGATTATTTGTATTTAATTTTAAGATTATTGAATTTTAAATTATATTTAATTTTAGATGTGTCAATGGTTAAAATTTATGTTAATTTAAATTGTGGTTGATTTTAGATTTTTTATTTATTAAATGTTATATTATAATTTTAATTATTTGAGAAATATTTATTTTAAAATAAAAAAATTATTTTTTTACGGGAGACGGAGATCCCCGCGGGGGATGGGGATCCCTATGGGGCGGGGATGGGGGAAATTTTCTCCCCGATATTGGGGGCGGGAGCGGGGAATCCCCACCACTAGTGGGGCAATGAGTGGGGGAGCAATCCCTGGCTCCGCCCCACCCCGTGATCATCCCTAGGAATTGTCAAGGGGCTGGGTCTAGCAAGTTTGTTAATATTGTCAAAGATTTTTGTAGACGGTTTAAAGTTTCCATCCTTATTCTATTGGAAACTCGAGTAAGTGGCAGTGGTGTGAATAAAATCATTAAAAGAATTGGGTTTGATTATTCTTTTCAAGTAGAAGTGGCAGGTTTTTCAAGAGGCATCTGGATCTTGTGGAAGAGTTTCATTTCGCTAAATGTCATCTCTTTTACTTATCAATGGGTGAACTTGAGAATCTCTTATCAGGACAGAACTGACTTCATTTTTACTATTATTTATGCAGAACCCATAGCTTTAAATAGACATAAATTGTAGACAGATTTGGTTAAGCTTAACAGTTATTTTTTGGAGCTTTAGTGTCTTACGGGTGATTTTAATTCTTTTTTATTTTCTCATGAAAAGTTCAACTGTTCTTCTAGAGGCAGTAAACCATGCCAGCTCTTTCAGGATTGTATGATCAAATGTAATTTGCTGGATCTTGGATTTCAATATTCTAAATTTACCTAGCAGAGGGGTTGTGTCCAAGAGAGACCAGATAGAGCTGTGTGCAATGTAGAATGGCACCATAAGTTCGACTATGCTAGTGTGTAGCATCTTCCTAGGATTGGTTCAGGTCATAGGCCAATTCTTATCTCCACTAATAATAGTTCGGGCTCTAGAAGTCTCGCCCCTTTTCGATTTCTAGCTCCTTGGTTGTTACATAAAGTGTAACTGTCCAAATACCGAGCTAGTTGGAAATAGTATTTTTCGATAGTGAACAGTGACATAGGGATGAATAGTATCACCTGGAGTCAAGAAATATTTTATTGGATCATTGAAAAGAGCAAGTTAGCTATAGTCTAAAAATATAATTTGGACTAAAAATGAGGTAAGATAAACCACCAAAAATTAAAAATAAGAAAAAAAGTCACGGTTCCAGTTAAAAGGGTGTTCAGATTAAATGAGAGCTTCTTTTGGACTTTAAAAATAATAAATGACCTTTAAAAATTATCATAATTTTTAGATCTGCATTAAATGCGATGTACAATCATATGGTAATAAAAAATTAATGTTATGACAACTTTGAAAATTAGAGTTTCGGACTGGTAAAAAAGAATCAAATCGGAAAATAGTCTCTGAATGACTTAAAAATATTCATGGATTCTAATGAATATATTTTGAGGGTCAAGAAAGTATTTTTAAGGAGATTTGACCTCAGAAAGTAAGAGAAAAATAATGATTTCGATTTAAATAGTAACCGATCAATCATAGATTTGATCAGAACTTTAAAAATAGCAAATGATCTTAAAAAATTACAAAAATTTTCAGTTAAGTCCTAAATAAGGTTTGTAATCATTTGGTGGAAAAAAATTAATTTTTTAGTAACATCGAAAATTTATTAATCGTACTGGTTGGACTGAACTGGACTGGAAACGAACTTCGATTGAGCCAAAATTTTAGATGAAGGTTTAATATATTATTTTAAGCATTATTAAATTAATTTTGAGTGAAATTGAGTTTTGTAAGTAAGAGAAATAAATTGTGGAGGCTTATTGAGCTTAAAAGGAAATTTGGGCTTGAGCTAGGCCCAACCATCTTGGTTGGACCAGGCCCAGCCTAACTCACCCCTTTAAATACCCCAAACCTCACCATTTTTCCAGAAAATTCTCCCTCTTTCACGGTGGCTTCTCTTCTCTTTGGCCGAATGGTGTTCTTCACCATTTTGCCTTGATTTCTTCATCCTTCTTCTAACTCTCTCCCCAAATCAAGCCTTCTCAAGTAAATTCCAACCCTTATACTAGCTTATAAAGGTCTCAAAAAGTCAAATAAGCTGCTGGAAGTGCAAGAAATCAAGAGAGAGTTAATATGTAAAAAATGAGGTAAGTGTAAATAGAGTTTTTAAATTGATTTAAAGGTTTGTATAGGTAAATTTAAGGCTGTAGAGTGAGAATTTATAGTTAGATTGAGCAAAGGAAGCAAGAAACTAATAGATTTTTGCTCTTAAAAATTTGGCCACTTAAGGAATTCTTTGGAGAAAAAGAATTTTCATGGATTAAAGCTAAGGAGAGGTAGATTAAGGCGTGGAGGAGATGAATTTAAGGTTAGTGGATACTCTATCCCTTAATTTTCCATAAATTATGCATGAGAATTTGTTTATGTAAACATATGATTTTATGGGATTATGTATGATTAATTGGACATAAGATTATATATGTGAAATTGGAGATTTTAATTGATGAGTAGAATGTTTTAATTGGAAAAATTAAATTGGAATGTCAAATGGAGGCTTTGCCGAAATTTATATATGTGGGTGTAATGGTTGATTTTGATGAAATTGTGAGAAAAATGCCATAAATTGAATATACTTGTAAGTTTAATGGTATGTGAATTTAATTGGAAGTTTTGGAAATTAATAGAATTTTTTTAAGTTAAATTTTATATTATGCTATAGTGAAAATATTGAATTTTAATTAGAAAAACTAAATTATTGCATAAGAAATCATAAAATAAGCCAATTAATTAATTGGAATAAAAAGAAAATAAATAGAATGGAAAATGAAATAGTAGAGTGGAAAAAAAAGACTTAATTGAAAAGAATGAAAAGTTTAGGGATAAAAGTGAAATATTGCCAAATAGTGAGGAAAAATTAGTTTAAATGAATTAAGATTATATTAAAAAAGAAAATGATAAATGAAATAAGAATTTATGCATAAAAATAATTTTAGGGACTAAATTGGAATTTTTCCAATAAATATAGAATTAGTAGTGTAAAATGTGTAATTGGTGGCAATTTTATAAATAAAATAAAATAAAAGGGTATTTTTGTAATTTATGAGAATTTGAAGGACTAAGCAGCAATTTAACAATTTTAAGGACTAAATTGTAATTTTCCAAGTCTAGGAACTAAATGGTAATTTTAGGATCAAATAGTAAATTAATGGCATTTTGATAAAAAAATTAAAAGAAAAGGGCATACCCATAATTTGATAAAAAATTGAAGGATTAATATGTAAATTGCCCACAATAATGATAATTGAATGATTAATATATAAAATAATTAATAATACGTAAAATGAAAATATTTATTGAGAATAAATAAGTTTAATAATTAAATTAGTAATATGAGGATATTAAATTATAAAATATTAATAACGACAGTTAAATCAATTATTCAGTATATTAGTCGTATATGAATAATTGTATGCAAATATGTACATGTATGATATGTGTACAAAGGTATGTATGATTTGTAAAAACAATATATTTATTATGTATGAATGTATGAGCAAGTATGTAATGAATATAACTATAATGAGCTAAGTATATATGTGCAAAATAAACATGATTATTATAATGAATTATATGTATAGGACAAGTGTAAGTGTAGAACATGAAATATTGCCCTTAGTAGTCTGATAGTAAATTTAGTTGGGGATATAGTTGGCTAGCCATAGGGACACCTATACCACGGTGCAAGTCATGGCGACTTGCTTTACTATGACAGATTCGTGATGGTCTCCCATAGTGCATTGATATGTTTCATGTTCATAGTTACAAGTATCATGTTCATCGTTTGTGATCCTTTAGGGTTACGTCACAGTTGGGACTTTAGGGTCCCTGTCCCATGTATCCAGTCCAAGATTTCTATTGGACTATTACTAGGGGCAATTCAAAGAAACAAAGAAATAAATGTATGTATGTATGTTAATGCAAATAGGTATGCATGTATGTATATGTAAATGTACGTGTAATGTATGCATATGAAATGTATATATGCATGTATGTATGTATCGGTGTATAAAAATACGTATGTGTATATGTATGTATATATTTATGAATGTATGTATGCAAGAATACATATGTATATGTATAGGCATGTATGTAAGCATGTGTGTGTGTGTGTGTATGAATGTACATATGCGACCATATATGTATGTATATGTGAAAGCATGTATGTGATCACGTATGCATGAGTATGTAAAGTATGTATATGTATAAGTATGCATGTAAAGTATGTGTATGTATGTATATGTATGCATGTATGATATGTATATATATATATGTAAATTTATGCATGTATATATATGTAAATGTATGATATGTATGAATGTATGGTATGTGTATGTATGTACACGTATGTGAAAGTATGTACGTGTATGTATGTATAAGCATGTAAATGTATGTATGTATACATATGTGGATGCATGTATGTATAGGTATGTGAACATATGTATATATTAAATATATATATGTATATGCATGTATGTATGCGCATGCAAATGAATGTATGTATGAGTAAATTCATGCAAGTGTGTATGTGTGTTTATGTGATTTTTATGAAAAGTTTGGGATATGTATCGACCACTGAGCATTTCGATGCTCAGCGCGTAGTTTGTTGACTGCACGCAGGTTATGAAGACGCTAAGATTTCGCTAGTCGGTATTGCAGGAAGTAGTCAAGTCCAGGAAAAGAAACAAGACAGGAATTAGTTTTTGGTATGCATAAATATAGTTAATGTGCAAGTACAGGATGAGTATATGAAATTTATTTGTTAATTATTGAGACACAGTTATATAGTTATTAATTACGTTTTAAGTATGTTTATCAGTACTGTGTAAAAAAAATTTCACTGTTTCACGTTTGGTTTTGACATCCGATTATCTCGTGCACTGTACAGCGGTATAAGAGTGTTGCATAAAGAGTTTCCCTCCTTTGTCAGAGAAAAATGGGATTCGAAGGTAGAGATTAGTACAACTATGAACTCCTTTGCTAGTCATGTTACAACTTGGAATCGAGAGGTTTTTGGCAACATTTTTTGGAGGAAGAAAAACATGTTGAAGAGGCTTAATGGAATTAATCAGGCTCTTTAAAAAAGGCACTCGCATTTTCTTTTTGAGCTCGAGTCTGATGTGAGAGGAGAGTACAAGAAGGTGCTTCATCAAAAGAAACTCTTTTAGAAATAAAAATCTAATTCTGACTGGCTGATGGAAGGAGACAAGAACACCCGCTACTTTCATAATAAACACTGAATGAAGAAACATAGATTGACTATTGATAGACTTCAATTGCTTGATGGGTTTTGGAGCTCAGAAGTTTTGAAGTTAAAAAATAATGCTATGGATTTTTACTCTCACCTCTATGCTGAAGAAACTTTGTTTGCTCCGAAATTTCCCATAAGAGGTCGATTTGTAAAGATTTCTGATCATCTTGTTGATATGATGGGTGCAATAGCTATAGAGGAGGAAGTGCGAGAATCTCTCTTTAGTATGAAGCCTTTCAAAGCCTGTGGGAATGACAGGACGTGTGATGGTTTCTTTCAAAGCAACTGGAATGTTGTGAAAAGCTTCATTTGTAGATTTGTTAATGATAGCCTGAGTGGAAAATAGTTTAACCCTCTTCTATGTCAAGCTGTCATTACCCCCATCCCCAAGAAAGACAAACCGACTATGATTGCTAATTTCAAGCCAATTAGTCTCTTATCGGTGGTGTTTAAAGTGTTGATGAAGGTTTTAATTAACAGAATAAAATTGTGTCTAGTGAATCTTATCGGCAAAAATCAGACCAGTTTTGTTCCTGGAAGGCAAATGATTGATAACATTCTTATTACTCAGGAAGTAGTACATTCCATGAATAATAAAAAAGGTAGAAAGGGTTGGATGATTATTAAAGTAGACTTGGAAAAAGTCTATGAGAGGCTCAAATGGGAGTTCATTTTTGACACTTTGATAGATGAAGGTTTGTCACATTCTTTTATCCAAGTTCTGCTCAATAGTTGGGAGAATAGCAGCACCAGGATCCTGTGGAATGGTGAAGTGACAGACTCCTTCAAACCGACTAGGGGATTGTGGCAAGGAGACCTTCTCTCACCATACATATTTGTCCTATACATGGGAGATTAACTCAGGAGATCAACAAAGTGGTGGACGAAGGTCTGTGGAAACCAATAAAAATGGGCTGACATGGGGTTCCAATTCCACTTTTTTTTTTTGCTGATGATCTCCTGCTCTTTGGAGAAGCTAATGAGGAGAATAGGCTAATCAAGGGAGAGTAAAAATCAAACCAAATTGAAAAATCGAATCGAATCGATTTTTTTAATTTGGATCAATTTTTCAGTTCGATTTTCAGTTTTGAATTTTAGAAAACTTTGATTTTTCAGTTCGATTCGTTTTTTGAAGGAAAAAACTGCAGAAAAATCGAACCGAATCAAAATTCTATATAATTATATAATTTTTTATTTTTTAAATGAATAATTATTTTATACTTGTAAATTATCTTATTTTGAGTTGTAAATTATATGAGTACATTTATCAATTATTAATATCTATTTTTAGGTGATAATTTAGAATTTTGACAATTAAATTGAAAATTAATTAAATGAAAAGATTTATGTAATGGTTTTGTTGTATTATTTATTATATGTTTTGGATTATATCTTTAATTTGAACTTTTATTTGTACAATTTAGATATTTTTACTTTAGTATATTATGATTTATAATTTTTAGACACAATCTTTTTTATTTTTTAAAAAAATAATTTTAATTTTTGGTTTTTCGATTAACCGAACCAAACTTATTGAAAATTTTGGTTCGGTTTAAATTCGATTATTCTATAAGTTTGGTATGGTTGATAAAAATAATGAAAATTTAATTTTTGATTATTTTGATTCTGTTCGATTATTAAACCTAACAGACTGTTGCTTTCCCCTACTACTAGTTATGTGCGATGTGCTTAAGGATTTCTATCAATGTTTAGGTAAGATAATCAACAAAGGCAAAACCTCTTTGTTTGTGTCTAAAAATGTTAATAATGACATTAGAAGCCGACTGGCCTTTATGTCATGTTTCTCTATTGTAAATGAAATTGAGAATGTATTGATGAAAAGAATATATTGTTTATGAACTGCCCCCGAGGGGCTGTGGAATTATTTATTTTTCAGAGGGCTAGTACAGTTTATAGCTGTTATATTATCGAATTTTGGTAAAATGAATAGTAAGATTGGAAGTTATAGTTCAGCGATAAGTTGGATTTATAAACTTGAATAATGGATAAGAATTGGTAAATAATGAATTATTTGGTTAAGTGTATGATTGTTAAGATAAGAAAGAAAAAAATTTTCTACCTAATTATTGCTTAAATCCATAGGACTGTAATAGTAAGGGTATTATATTTTGTGGTATCAGAGCAATGGTTTAAGCAGTTATAAGATCAGAGTGGGATTAAGTAATTTATTTATCTATATATACATGTCAATTGTCAGTAAAAAGGTATTATGAGATCTAATGTATACTTGCTTCTTTTTATTTTATAATGAAAAGATGTCCTCTGATCGAGATAGGCAGGTAAGGGATGGTGAGAGTGAGGTTTCCATAGGCACTGGACAACATAAGGCCACACAGCAATAGGCTTCTTCATCAACAGTGCCACCTCCACACCCACAGCTGAATTTTCTAAATTTAATGGTAGATTACATCTAGCAGAGGCTGTAGGCAGGATAGGTACAACCTTCTCAAGCAACAGTACAGGTTCAACCAACTTCACCTAGAAGAAAGCCTATTCTAGAGCAATTAAAAAGGTTAGGAGCTGAAGATTTTCATAAGCATGACCCACTGACACCAGCCCAGATAGAGGAATAGTTGTTTAAAATAAAAAGATTATTTGAGATCATAAATAGCCCACGGGAATAAAAGTTTGAATGTATATTGGCTTTGCTTCAGGTGCCAGCTTTCATTTGGTGGGACTCAGTTAGGAGGCACACCCCAGTGGATCAATTGAGTTGGGATTCTTTGTGTCCTAGTTTTAAAAGAAATATATCGGCTTAGAGTATAAAGTAGAAATGCATGATACCTTCTGAAGGCTAAAATAGGGGAACAAGTCAATGGCTGAGTATGCACTCGAGTTTGAGCGCTTATTTGGATGAGAGTCAATCAACAGAAGAAAAGTTATATTAGAGATTTGAAAAGGGACTGCATACTGAACTTAGACAGATCATTGGGACCTAGAAATACCCTGATTTGAGGGCTATGGTTGAGGCTGTTATTAAGTTAGAAGCCATTCGGATAGAAGAAGCTAACAGGAAGTCCAGTTTCAACAAAAGAGAAAGCAGGGACAGTCCAATGGTAGAGGAGACAAGGTAAGAAGTCCAAGGAATCTCCAGCACCTTAGGACCATTCACCAATTACTACAAGCCGAGGATAGGGTAGTGCAACTAGTGGCAGGGCATCAATTTCTTCAGTAGCTAGCACACCTTGAGACAGAGAAAGTGGGACTATTATAGCTTATGATCACTATGGCAATGTTCATCCATGGGAGTTTAGATATTTAATCGGAGCATGCTTTAGATGTGGGTCTAGAGATCATCAGATTAGAGATTGTCCTATAGTGCAGACTGCTTCAGTCACCTCACCAGTGACATGTACTGGGTCCTCTACACTGAGAGATAATGGTAGGGGAGCTACCCCTATCACTTCAACATCTAGACCAGCTGGGCAGTCATCTCAAGGTCAGAGATGAGTTGCATATCAGACCTATGCTATCAGGACCAGAGAGGATAAGGATGCTCCAGATGTGATCGTAGATAAATTCCTTTTGTTATCTGATTCAGTACATGCTTTGATAGATCCTGGTTCTACTCATTCCTACATTAGCACTGATTTATCACGGGGTAAAGGGATGAGAGATGAGAGATGCATGCTTAGACTAGAATATATTGGTGAGTAATCCTCTGTGGCATAGTTTAGTAGTGAACAAAGTGTACAAATAGTGTCCTATCAGTGCCCAGGGTCATGTATTCCTAGCAAATTTGATTGAACTATCGTTCCATGAGTTCGATGTGATTTTGAGCATGGATTGATTATCTGTCCACCAAGCTATAATTAACTACAAAAGAAAGAGGATCACTTTGAAGCTTGAAGAAGGTCAAAAAATCACAGTTGTAGGTGTGAGAAGTGACTTCTTATTTGATGTGATATCTGCCACAACTACCAAAAAACTTATTAGAAAAGGGTGCATAGCTTACTTATGTTATGCAGTGGAGGCAAAAATAGATACTCCAAAGGTGTTAGAAGTGCCTACTATCAGAGAGTTCCTTGATTTGTTCCCTGATGAGTTACCATACTTACCACCTGACAAGGAAGTAAAATTCTCCATTGATGTTGCTTCAGACATTGCTCCTATCTCCATTGCTCCTTATAGAATGTCACCTGTAGAATTGAAAGAATTAAAAATTCAGCTGTAAGAATTGCTTGACAAGGGGTTTATCAGATCCAGTGTTTCTAAAACACCAGTCCTATTTGTGAAGAAAAAGGATGGAACACTCCGGTTGTGCATTGACTACAGACAGCTAAATAAAGTGACTATTAAGAATAAATATCCCCTTCCTCGCATTGAAGACTTGTTTGATCAGCTAAAGGGAGTGGATGTATTCTTAAATATTGATCTGAGATCGGACTATTACTAGATGGCAGTGAAAGAAACAGATGTGTCCAAGACTATTATCCGTATTAGATATGGCCATTATAAGCTCTTGGTCATACCTTTTGGGCTTACAAATGCTCCAGCCGCCTTCATAGATTTGATGAATAGGGTATTCCACCTTTATTTGGATCAATTTGTAGTAGTCTTCATTGATAACATCCTGGTGTATTCAAGATACTAGAAGAGCATGACAAGCATTTGAGGATTGTTCTGTAGACATTGAGGGAAAAGCAACTATATGTCAAGTTTAGCAAATATGATTTTTGGTTGAATGAAGTATCCTTTTTAGGTTATGTAGTGTTTGCTAAAAGTATAAAGGTTGATCCTTTAAAGATTGAAGCAATTATTTGGTAGAAGCCACCTAAAAATGTTACAGAAATAAAGAGTTTCCTAGATTTAGCTGGGTACTACAGGAGATTCATAAAGGACTTCTCCACTATTATAGTTCCTTTGACTCGACTGCTGCAGAAATAAACTTAGTTTGTATGGATTGACAGATGCCAAGAATATTTTGAAAAGCTTAAAGGTATGCTGATAGAAGCTTCTATCCTTACTCAACTAGAGTCAGGCAAGGATTTTGTGATCTACAGTGATGCCTCCATAAATGGTTTAGGTTGTGTACTGATGCAGGAAGGTAAGGCGATTGCTTATGCCTTTCGACAACTTAAGATTCATGAGAAAAACTATCCTACTCATGATCTGGAGCTAGCAACCCTAGTTTTTGCTTTAAAGATTTAGAGGTATTATCTATATGGAGAAAGATGCTACATTTACTCAGATCACAAGAGTTTGAAATATCTGCTTACTCAGAAGGAACTCAACCTTAGATAGAGATGCTAGTTGAAGTTAATTAAAGATTATGATTGCTTTATCGACTATCCTCCAGGAAAAGCTAATGTAGTGGCTGATGTACTTAACATGAAATTCATATCAGGTAATGTGAATGCTTTTAAATGAATTTGTATACATGCTTGATAAGTGTAATTAGATAATAATAGTAATGTTTACAGCTCTATGGGGGGCTATGAATGTCAGTTTGAGTTTGTCACCAGATGGAGATTTATTAGCTGAAATGCAAGTGAAGCCAAATTTCGTGCATCGGGTGAAAATAGCCCAGAAAGAAGATGACCGATTGATAGCCATTATGAACAAACTAAAAGATAGAAGTGAAGGAGATTACTCCTTGAATGATGATTGAAGCCTTTGCTATAAGAAAAGACTCTATGTTCCAGATCAGGAGGAACTGAAGAAAAGTATCCTTACCGAAAGCTCACCATAGCAGTAATGCCATGTATCCTGGAGGTAACAAGATGTACCAGGACTTAAAAGCTCATTATTGGTGGCCAAGTATAAAGTGGGATGTGATAGAGTTTGTTAGTAAATGTCTGATATGTCAGCAAGTAAAGGTAGAGCACTAGGTTCCTTCGAGATTGCTTCATCCCATTTTGATACCAGAGTGAAAAGGTAGGGATCCTAGATTTACTTTTCATTTTTGTAAAAGTCTACAAGAAGCTCTAGGTATGAGGCTCCACATCAGCATAGCATTTTACCCTCAGACAGATGGTCAGTCAGAATGGGTGATTCAGATATTAGAAGATATGTTGCAATGCTATATATTAGAGTTTGGTAGCAGTTGGAAAAAATACTTATCTTTAGCAGAGTTTGCCTACAACAACAATTACCAATCCAGCATAAAGATAGCCATTTTGAAGCTTTATATGGAAGAAAATGCAAAACTCACTTATGTTGGACAGAATTGAACGAAAAGAAGCTGGTACAATCTGACTTGATATGTGACTCGAAAGAAAAAGTTTGAATCATCAAAGGTACATTGAAAGAAGCCATGGATCGCTAGAAGTCTTATGTAGACCTGAAGAAAAAAGATATAAAAATACAGGTCAGAGATAGAGTTTTTCGAAGGTATCTCCGTGGAAAAAGATTTTGAGATTTGTCAAGAAGGGCAAGCTCAGTTCAAGATTCATTGGCCTTTATGAGATACTTTAGCGAGTGGGTCCAGTAGCTTACCAGTTGAAGCTACCATCAGAGTTAGAGAAGATGTATGATGTGTTCCAAGTATCCATGCTCTAAAGTTATAGATTTGATCCTAGTCATGTGATCACACCAGAAGAAATCCAAATACAGATAGATATGATCTATGGAGAAAGACCAGTTCAGATCCTAGCTAGGGAAATTAGAAAGCTCAGGAATAAATAGGTTTCGCTAGTGAAGGTATTATGGCACCGTCACAATATGAAAGAAGCTACTTGAGAACAACAAGCTACTATGAGACAATAGTATCCTCTGCTCTTTGATATAGATAAATTTCAAGTATGAAATTTCTTTTAGTATGAGAGAATTGTAATGGCCTGGACCCCAAATCAGCCATGAATATTATTTTTTGATAGTAAATAGCACTTCCAGATTGAAAAGTACATTTGAAGGTAAAAAATATTTTATTTGACCATTGAAAAATATTACTCATGGTTAGTCCAGAATTGAAATTTGAAGTGAAATTGAGGTCAAATATGCCTCAAAAAGTCAAAAATATGAAAAATAAAGCTGTTTGATTTAAATAGTAATTAGGTTGATTTAGGTTTGATCGAACCTTTAAAAATAGCAAATGAGCTCTAAAAATTATCAAAATTTTCATATGTGTCTAAAATGATATGTAGAATATTTTGGCTCTAAAAAGTTAAATTTTCGGTAACAATGATAATTGTTGAATCGGACCGATCTGATTGAATCAAACCAGTAACTGACTTCGATTGGGTTGAAATTTTGTGTACAACCTATTTTAATATGATAAGAATTATGAAATCAATTTTAGAGTATTTTGGAATTGAAAAGTGAGAGAATTACAGAAAATGGCATAATGGGCTTGATTTGGATTATTGGGCTTAAATTAGTGGGCTTGGGCTGAACCAAAGCCTAATCTAATTCAACCACTATGAAAGCCAAGTAAGAGAGATATTTCAAAAGCAAACCTTATCTCCTTTTCCATCATCTCCTTCCTTATATGGCCGAACCACCATAGTTGATTTTCTCTTAAAATTTCTTCAAGTTTCTCTCTCTTTCTCTCTAAATCCAAGCATTCTAGCTGGTATTATACCTCCCTAAATGATTAATTAAGCTGTTATCCCTTTATTAGAGAAAGTTAAGCAAGAGAAATTAAGTGAAAAAGTTTAGGGTGTCAATTTGAGTTAAGAGAAAATCATGGTTTTAATTTTATTTCAAGGTACCTACAAGTATTTTTAGGCACCTATAGTTCATTTATGTGGTTAATTTAAGCATTTGATAACAAAAAAAATGGTGTTTCTTATGTTAAAGAATTCAGCCATGGTAGGTTCTCAAGGTAAGGGACAAGCTTCCAAGGCCAAAGGAAAAGAAAAAGAAGTTTAGGCAAGCCTAAGCTAAGGAAAAAGATTAGTGGCTACTAAATCCATCTATTTTCCTTAAATTAGCGTGATTTCCTTTTATCTAACTTAGGAAAAACTAAGAAAAATGCATATGTAATTGAAATTGACTTTAG
This sequence comes from Excoecaria agallocha, assembly GCA_037975025.1. NCBI lineage: Eukaryota > Viridiplantae > Streptophyta > Magnoliopsida > Malpighiales > Euphorbiaceae > Excoecaria > Excoecaria agallocha. Next base: position 44,784,455 of record CM075810.1, on the reverse strand, counting down.
AATAATGAATTATGATCTTGAATATGCCTATTAGAAAGCTTAATTTGAATTAACAATATGTGTAATGTGAAGTTCCTTTGATGGTCGAATTGTGTGTTAAAGGGAACTAAAGTGTAGTTTGTGTATTTTGATGAATTTTTGCCATAAAATGACTAGAAATGAATTAATGTGTCCATAAATTTTTGTAAAATTTATGAAAATTATTTAAGTATTTTTATGAAAATGATTTGATTATGTATAAAGTTTATTTGTTGAATTATTGTGAAATAATTCATTAAATAAGTGAAAATGATGAATTATAGTGAAATAATTCACAAACTGTACAAAAATAATGAAAAAGTTGGATGATAGATTTTCTATATTGCACAAGTTAATGAAATTGTTAAAATCTGAAAAGTGAATTGAAATAAAGTGAATATTGCCCTTAGTAATACTCATACGTTCAAAATCTAACTCTAATATTTAATTGGTTAGGCATAAGGACACCTATATCCTGGTGTAAGTCATGGTGACTTGCTTTATTACAGTAGGATTACTGATCTTCCATAGTATCTGCTCTGCTATGTTATGTACTCTATTATGTGAGAAATGGTCCTTTGCGATCATTTTTCAATTTGTATTGTGGCCCTATAGGGTTCACGTTTCGTATATCCGATCTGATAATTTCTATGGGGATTGTACTGGGGGCATAAATACGAAAATAGTTAAAAAGTGTAAAAAGATAAGAAAAAGTGAAGTTTAGAATGAAAAAATGACCTAATTGAAAAGAAATAAAAAGTTTAGGGACAAAATTGTAATTTTTTTAAATATTATATGTAAGGGGTAAAAGTGATAATGAAATAAATAAAAATGGTAATTTAGTGATCAAACAGTCCAAAAATGAACTTTTAAGAAGCAAAAAGGACTAAATTATAATTTTACTTGAAAAAGTTAAAATAAGGACCAATTAAAAATTTTGTAAGCCAATAATTGTATGCGAAGTGAAAATAAGTGAACTAATGGCAATTTTGTAATTAAAGTGTAAAAAGGGTGATGTTGTAATAAAATGAAAAATTAAGGTCTTAATTGAAAAATTTACCAAAGTATTAATATTGAATTGAAATGACTGTTAAAACTATTGAAAATTGTGTTTTGATAAGAAAAATTGATGATTTTTGCATAATTAATGTAATTATGCTTGTTTAGAAAATATTTCGATTTATAGTTATCACTGGGCATATTTAATGCTCGGTACGTAGTTGTTACTGCTTGTAGGTTCTGAAAAATAGCTGGAGCAATAGTACACAAAGGAGTCAATTTTGTAGAAACAGGAAATAGTTAGGAATTATCTTTTTGTATTGGCATGTATATATTTGTAATTATCGAAGTAAAAGTACTGGTCTGTTTTGGTACAATATTTGTATATATATAACTATGTGATTAGCAGGTAGTAGATGAATTGTGTATGTTGAAATGAAATTGAGAATGTATGGATGAAATAATATATTATTTATGACCTGTTGTGCCTCTGAGAGCCTTGAAATTGTTTGTTTTTCAGAGAGCTAGTCCAGTTTATAGCCTTTATATTATCGAATTTTTGTAAAATGAATAGTAAGATTGGAAAGTTATAAGTCAGTAACAAGTTGGATTTATAAACTTGAATAATGGATAAGAATTGGCAAATAATAAATTATTTGGTTAAGTTTATGATTGTTAATATAAGAAAGAAAAAAAATTTCGGCCTAATCGCTTAAATTCATAGGACTGTAATGGTAAGGATGTTACAACTTTATTGGAAACTTTTTAAAATTAGTGTATTTGTAAAACTTAATTTGGAAAATGAGATGTTTTTGAAACTATTTGGTAAAGTAGTGTAGGGAGTTCATTTTGGCAACACCACAAAGCAGAATTGGTTGATGGGGGACACTTCCAAATCAGGTGAAGCTAGGGACAAGAAAGCAAGAAATTCTGGTGGATCTGCTTGTTTGATTCCACAACAAGCAACTACGGAAATGGGTGATAATAAATAGCCAACCACAATAAATGGATGAGCTACTTTGGCAAGATGGTAAAGGTGCACACAATCATGAACCCAAAATCTTGGGTTTAATTCCCTTGGTCGGCGTTATTTAGATATAATTTAAAACTTAGGGGAAAACGAGGGTATTTAATTAGTAAAAACTATTTGAGCCCAATATGACTGAATATATATAAAGCTTACTTGTAAAAATACGGAAAGTACATAAATTTTGAAGATATATTTTGCCTTCTTGTTAATTAGATATTTTTAAATTCATTTGGCCTACAACGTTTTGATTATTTTTAGAAATTCTTTTTCAAATTGCCATATTTTGAAAATTTATTTAGAGAGAAGATATTTTATTTTATATGGTAAAATCCATGATTTAGTTTTTAAATTTTAACATTCTTACATATTAAATTACTATACTTTTAAAATTGTATATTGCATTTCTTAGCTTTTATGTATTTATATATTGAATTTCTATACTTTCAAAATTATACATTATATCTATAAAATTTATCTATTAAACCACATTAATTTCAAATGGATATAAAAAAATAACAGTATTTCGTTAAAAATATTTACTGTGTTCTATTTAAAAAATTTAAAAATTTAATGTGTAGTTATAAAATTATGAACAAGAAGGCAAAATATGTCTTCAAATTTTATGCACTTTCCTTATTTTTACAAGTAAGCTATCTCTCTCTCTCTATATATATATATATATATATATATTGTATATATATTCAATCATATTGGGCCCAAATATTTTTTTATTAATTAAATACCCATGTTTTTTCCTAAGTTTTAAATTATATCCAAATTAAAATATAAAATAACTTTTTTTCATCTTTTTATTAAAATTAAAATTAATTTAAAAAAATTTTCAGTATAAATTAAAATTTATAATTAATTTTTTTAAAAAATTGAAAAAATAAAGATAATATAAAATAATTTAAATTGATTATAAAATTATTTTATTTGAAAAATTAATTATAGATTTTAATTAATTAATGTATAAAAATTAATTATAAAATTTAACATGAAAAAATGATTTGATATATTTAAAAAATCTAAAATATTGCTACTTAAGGGAATTGAACCTAAGACTTTGGGTTCATTATTTAGTGCAACTTTACCATCTTGTCAAAGCAGCTCATCTGTTTACTGTGGTTGGCTAATTAATATCACCCCATTTTCGCAGTTGCTTGTTGTAAAATCAGACAAGCGAACCCACCAGAATTTCTTGCTTTCTAGTCCTTCACTTCACCTGATTTGGGAGTGACCCCCACCAACCAATTATGCAGTTTGGTGTTGCGGAAATGAACTCCCCACACCACTTTCCCAAATAGTTTCAAAAATATCCCATTTTCCAAATTAAATTTTACAAACACACTAATTTTAAAAAAAGTCACACTTTATTGCTAGTTTCATATTGAATATATTTAATTTTTATTAGTATTTATGAAAATTTTATTTTTCTTTTGACTCTTTTAATGGATATTATATTTAATTTGTAATTTTTCATTTTTAAACTATTTTTAACTATTAAAATAATATTATAAATTGTATAATTTACTAAATTTATGTGTTAAAATGTTTTAATGGTTAACCAATAAATCAATTCGAAAAAATTGGTTAAAAATCAAAATCAAAATAGTGGTTAACCGAAATTAATGGACTGCTTAATAAAATTATTAATAAACTGATTAACCGTTTCATATTCACCCCTAATTTTATTTATGTGATTCACGTTTGTTTTAGGTTAACAATTATTTTAGAACAAATACATGTAATTTTTTTATCAAGTCATGAAAATTTGAAAAAAGTGATTTTAATTTTTTTCTTTTTTTAGAATTTATTTTTTTTAGTTTTTTAATGTAAATTAAATCTTTATTAATAATATAAAAAAAGTATGTCTGAAAAGTATAAATAAATTTATAAAATTTAAAAATATATAAAATGTACAAAATTAATGAAGTTGCTAAAATATATATGTGAACTTCTTCGATGAAAATAGTAGATAATGGTAACATACGTCAGGTAATTTGGCTTTTAGCATAAAACTCAGTTCATCTGCTGTCCACGAAAAAACTCATTTCAAAAGAACGAAAACTTCCATAAAGGAAGAAAATAACCTACAAATATGAATGATAAACTTGCATGATAAAAAAATTTAAATTTCATTCAACATTAGTTGAAAGAACCAGATCTATAAAAAAACAAATAAGATCTGGACAAAAACGAAAATCAAATCTAAAAAAAAAATAAGATTTGAGTTTATTGAAACCAAAGCAAAAAAGACAAAAGATGAATAAAAAATAATGAATAAAATTAAAATTTCAGATCTAAACCGATCTGATATATTTGAAAAAATGAAAAAAACACACAAAAATTTGAAAAACATAGATAAAAATTTAATAAAAGAGCAAAATGAAAAAAGAAAAAGAGGGGCTGCTATTTGTAAATGAATTGACGGTAGCCCTAAAATTGGATAAAGAAAAAAAATCTTTGAATCCAGGAAGAAAAGGATATTAGGGTTTTTTATGGAAGCTAGAGAGAAAGTATTTTTTTAGTTTTTATTTGTTTAAAATTGCACTAAAAATAATAAATATTAAAGACTAGGGATGAGAAAAAAAACCAAAAATTCAAAAAATCGGTTTGAAATCGAACCGATTTTAAAGGTTAACCGAATTGAAAAAAATGGTTAAGGTTTTTAAAAATATAAATTTTTGGTTTTCGATTCGGTTCCTATCCACGGTTTTAAAAAATCGCCGATTTCGGTTAACCGACGGTTTAATTTATTTTTTAATATATATATATATATAAGCTAACCCTAATTTTTCACACCATCGACATCTGCCTTTATAGTTCACACCATCGATGCTGCCCCTCTCCTTCACGCCGGCCACTCACCACTGTCGTTCATCTTTATCCTCTCCTAAGTTTCGATAGCATCCCTCTTTCTCCATTAATTGCTTACCGCTCATCTCAAGCAGGTAATATTGAATTTCTTCTCTTCAAAATTCATCATATTATGGGTCTCCTTGCTTTCTGGGCAGGATCTACTATCCAAGATGCCCTCAAAGGAAGAAGCTTGTGGCTACCAGATCAGTTCTGTTTCTGAGCTCCAGACCTTCAAGTCCAATATCAAATTCACCAGATCCAGTTATCAATTTGTTAAATGGTGATAGTAGTATTGTTGCTCACTGAATGGAATTATTATCAATTTTTCCTGCTGTAGATTATGTTCTATTTGTAGTTTCAATCGTGCTCATGGATAGAATTATCTTAGAAGTGAAATAAATAATGAAAATACAAAAATCTATTACTTTAGATGTGGATTTAGGTTTTATATGGATTGCATTTTCTCTAAAACTGCTATAATTTAAGTTTGCATTAACTTCACTTTCTAATTTGAAAGCTCCATCATGAATCAAGCAGGGGTTAATCATAATGGTTATTAACTTCAAGCCCGAGTTATCTTAATTTCTCAATTGCTAGTTCTGACTGCTTAATTATTTCTATTGATTGTGCCATGATTTACCTCAAATCATGTTGCTTTGTACACGCTCAGAATATTAAATTGCTCATCATTTTTTTCTTTGTATCATTGGTTGGTTCCTATCTGTAGAGATTTCAGTTTCATTTATTTTGATTATCAGTTCCAGCATTACTTGCTCTTCTCGGTTATCTTTACTTAAGGTGCATGGATTTATGAATCTATGATTGTTCATTTAACTTCTCAATTTATCCAAGTAGATATTGCACTTATCAGAAGGGCTTACTAGGAAAATTCTTACGGGCAGCTGGATGATAATTACTCATATTTGAAATCTTTCATTACAATTACTTTCCAAGTTTATTAATTTTCCTTAGTTTACCTATATCTTAAGATAAATGTATCTCGGCAATTCAATTACTTGGCTTGGTTCGAGAACTGTATGGTTTGTAACCTTGGAACAGTTGAGTTATTCTAATTTCTTGAAGCTTAAATTCGGGCTTTGGAAAGACAAATTGCATAAGATGTCTTAATATTTGCTAGATATCTCCAGTATTTTTACTAATCCCATGAACATAGGTTGGAATCAGTTAATTTTTGTTCTTGATGCAGCTTGAAGGGTTGTGAAAAACTGATTCATAATGCTGAAGTTACCAATAGATACATATGTAATTAACATCTCAAGCATTTTATATTATAGAGTTCTTTTATCTATAAACACAGGTATGTACTAGATTTTTGTCCTTATATGAGATTACACTGCTTGTGGGAGTAGTATTTTCACATAGGGTGGGTAGTTCATTATAGCGAATTGACTCTTTCTTTCCTTTTCTTCAAAAGAGATTTGAGGTTCCCTAGTTAACTTTTTGTCTCCTCTTATAACTTTAAACTAGTGGGGTTTGTTCAGCCTAAATATTTCAATTAGTTCACATATTAATTAATTTGTAGTGCTCAGCTTTCTCTCCTGCAATTCGCAACTTTTCATGCAGTTTGCAGTGAATAAACTCTCTTGTACTAATTAAGCATGTTTGCAATTCATAACTTATCTTGCAGTGTACAATGAAGAAACTAGGTGTGTCGGATTCGCACGGCTGGGAAGTGAGAATCAAATGATAGTTGCTGGGACAATGAAGCAATTGCTGACTGCTTCAATATTAAGTATGTTATTCAATTTTTATTTTTAAGTATTTTGATAATTTAAATTTTTAATTGTATTTTATAATTGTAGTGGTTAACCGAAAAAAATTGGTTAACCAATCCAAAAAATCAAAATCGATGGACTAGTTAACCGATTACAATGGACTGATTAATGGTTAGTCTTTTGAAAAAATCGATATATATGGAATAGTTAATTTTTTTTGTTAATGGACCGGTTAACCAGTCCATGCTCATCCCTATTAAAGACAAGAGCCCAATATGCCTCTAAAGTATTAAAAATGATATAAATTTATTCTTATATTTTTGTTTCGTTGAAAAAATATTATTAAAATATTAAAAATTGTCCAAATTTGTACTTAAGATATGACAAATATGGGATATTTTTAATATTTTAAAAGTAAATATAGACGTTTCTATTTATAGCAAATATGAATAAATTGTTCATATTTGTTTTCAAAATATTGAAAAATGGTACATATTTATCATTTAAAATACTAAAAAATTACAAATTTGTAACATTTTCAATATTATAGGAGTATTTTTTTAGAAAAATAAATTTTAAAATTAAATTTATATCATTTTTAATACTTTATGAACAAACTTATTTTTATTCCTGTATATTAAATATTACGTTGTTATTTTATTAAAATCTTTTTTAGATGTACTATATATTATTTTAATTTTTAAAAAATATATTGATTTATTAAGAATTTCCCCCCCCTCCCCCCCCCCCCCCCCCCAATTTTAATCATGGATCCGCCCCCAGTGCTAGGGATGAGCATGATTAACCGAAATTTAGGTTAACCGAAAAATCGATCTGAAATCGAACCAAATTTTAGGTTAATCGAACCAAAATTTTAGGTTTATGGTTTTTATTTTAAAAGTCGGTGGCTAACCAATCCGAAATCGAAACCGAATATATATATATATATTATAAATTATATTTTAAACTTTACACTTATATTTTTAAATTTTTGTGTAATTTATAAATATTATGATATATGATTTTGTAAAATATATATTTTTAGTAAATAAAAATTAAAATTATGTGCATAATTAGCGTTCTGTTGTTAATTTTATATTGAATATTTTTTAATTTTTATAATTAATTATGGAAATTTTATTTTTATTTTGATTATTTTAATGGGTATTATATTTAATTTGTATTTTTTCATTTTTAAAGCATTTTTAACTATTAAAAATAATATTATAAATTGTATAATTTATTAAATTTATATATTAAGATTTTTTAATGGTTAACCGATAAATCGATCCGAAAAATCGAGTTAAAAACTAAAACCGATCAATACACAAGTGCATGTGATATGCATACATTTAAATTATTCAAAATTTAATATACATTCAATCAAATGATTTAAATGTACACACACTACACATTATGTGATAACAGAAATAGGAATTTAAAACCAGATTTCTTTTTCCTTTTTTTTTTTTTTTGGGAATGGGCTTTATAAACCCTCAATTATAGCCGTTAGAAAAAAGGAATATTAAATCAATTAAAAATCAATTTTAATTTTTGAACCAGAATCCGACCGTTAGAAACCTTCCATTTCCAAGCTTTCTCTGTCGGGAGATAAAAAGATAGAAAATATTTTCCCTTTTCCTTTCTTTGTCTCCAAAAAAAATATTCCAGAAAGATTACCCTAACGAATATGGTGACCGAAGAACCGAAACAGAGTCCAATGGCCCAAAGGCAATCAAACCTAGTTGAAAGCAGCCAAAATATTGCGACTTTGTTCAGTCCCAGATTGAAATCTCTGGCTGCAATGGCTGGTTGGGATGAAGAATCCATCCTTATGGCCAGTCTTATCGTGGAAGATACTCCGGATCGAGATACTAAGTACAAGAAACGATCCGATTCGGACTTCAAGACTCCGCCTTCCAACAGTTCAAGAAGGTATTTGTATACCCATTTGCCCTAACTGTGTTTGATTAGCCAGAAAATTATTTTCTTGGAAATTGAAATGATATTTTAATTAGGTCATTTTCTTTGTATGTCAGAAAACGCAGGGTTCAGAGAAAGAGTCCGATTCCGATTCCTGTCATCAGTCTTGACGAAGAACCTGAAAAACGAGGTCTTTTTTTGTTCTTTTGTACGCTTAATTTTTAAGGGAACTGTTGAAAATAGGGGAAATTGATGGTTTTTCCTCTAATTGACATTTGACGGGCAGATAATCAGAAAGGAAAGACAGAAGCAAAAATTATAGTGAAAGAAGAAGGTAAAGCAGAGGGGAAGGAATTGCAGAAAGAAAATTCTGATGTTTCTTGTTCAATTTCAGTTCTTCCTTGCATGGATAAACTACGAGAAGAGCTCTCTTGTGCAGTAAGAGTTGTTTGATTTATGTGCTGTTATTAGTTGATTTAGACAAACTAAGAATCAAATTAATGTTCTTGATACTTTGGCAGATTTGTTTAGAGATTTGTTTTGAACCAAGTACCACTTCTTGTGGACACAGGTAAGCCAAATTTTCTACCTTGATGATTAATATTTTGATTTGACCAAGAGATTGAAGAAGCTGTTTTTGTTTGTAGTTTTTGTAAGAAGTGCTTAAGATCAGCTGCTGATAAATGTGGGAAGAAATGCCCAAAGTGCAGGCAGCTAATAAGGTGTGAATTCTACTAAGATTAAGCTCATCAGCAATCTCATTTCGAATTATGTAATTGATCAGTTTTGGCATTTACCATATTATATTACTGAATTTTACAGCAACGGAAGATCCTGCACTGTGAACACAGTTCTTTGGAACACAATTCAGCTTCTATTTCCACAAGAAGTTGAAGCTAGGAAGGCAGCTGGAGCCTTGAATGGCCGAGAAGCATCAAACCAAACTGTGGAAACAAGAATTAATACAAACGTAAGAACATCTAGTTTTCGCCCTTCATCAAGCAGAGACTGGCAAGAGGATTCTGCTTTGGCTCGTAGGCTGCAGAGAGAAGATCTTTCCCGGTTAGCGAGTAGAGATTCACGTGTAAGGAGTAGAAGAGGAGAAGATCTTTCGCGGTTATTGAATGGAAGGGGGTTTCAAACATTAAGTCTTCCAGAGCAAAGAAGAATTGTATTAAGGATGTGCAGACCAAGCCAAGATGAGGATGCTGCATTAGCTCTTCGGCTGCAAAGAGAAGAGTTCATGGAGGCTTTTGGGGGAAATCATGAACAGTCAGGAAACTCTGTTTCCATAGCTAGAGAAAATTTGAGAGCAATGGCATCAAGAGCTGCTAATGTTCGAACCAGAAACCAGCATTCATAGTTTTATTGCATGTTAGATTTAGCCAACGCTGTAAGTGATTCTGATGTTGCTTGTCCTAAGTTCAAAGATTCTCTAAGAAAATAGTCTTTTTATTACAAAAAAGAATCTTCTGTTAATGAAAGAAAAAGCCTAAAAGGTAAGATTTTACTTGCAAAAAAAAAGAGAAACCACATATATCTCAGACCATTATATTTAATTCTTCTCCTGGCTACTGCAATCAATGCAGAGAAAGAATAATACCAATTGATCTCTGATATATTATGACTGATAAAAAATGGAACAGGTAATTGTCCAATTTTGCTACCAATTAATCCCAAAATATACCAATTTGGGGGAGCATATTACAAACCTGCTTGCTTTCTTACAAACAATAATATGATCCCATTACCTGGTCTAATTGAAAATCATATAGGGAAAAGATAAAAAGAATTAATTGCTCAAAAAAGTAGAAGCAAAACAGGAAAAAAATTAATTTATCAAAGTAACTCTGACAAATGATATTGTTTTTTTCCTAAGTGTTACGTTACAACAACATCTCTCATTTGAAATGCCAATCAAGTTCTCTCCAAAAATTGAAAATAAAATGCTCATATACAAAAATGCATTGCTGCGTAAAAATTGCCTGACATTTATATCATCACAACAACAAATTCCCTGTCTCTTCACTATTCTATAACTTTCACATGTAGTTAAAAATCACATTGCTTGCCTGCAAAAAAGCAGCCAAGTCTCCAGTCACAGCTTGTCATGGCATCTGACGTATGATAATGAGTGTACAACAATCTTCGATATATATTTTTGTATGGCTTTAAGAAGCTAGCTCAATGTTTATGTGAATGCTTCTTTCTTCCCAAACGCTGTTCTCCTTTCTCCCTGTGCCTCTGTAATACTTTCAAAGCTAAGGATATGAACCCTACTGCAGCCATGGGATTAAATACTTTGTATGGCTCCAAGCCCAATCCAGAAAGGTAGGAATAATAGCCAGCAAGCAGGTAAAGAAAATCCAACCTCAATTCCTTCCCCAGTATTGCTGGGAAGGAAAACAGGGAATTGCACTCTGGTTTAGCATTGAGGATACCATGAAGAACGACACCTATGCAGAGAGCTGAATCCAGGAACCATGGAAAGCTATGACCCAATCCTATTCTCTGCAATCACACAGCAGCTTGACTGACTGGAGCACAAAAATATATAAAGTAGAATTGTATTCCACAAGAAAGTGACAATATAATGTAACAAGATACTCTATCTTGCATTCTTTTCAAAAAATGCCACTTTTTCATTATTATTTATTTGGGTAAATATTTCTTGGTCAATAATAATAAATAAATAAATAAAAAGGATCACTCTATAAAATTATTTATTGATAGACATTTAGAGGTGTGTTATAAATAACATAGTTATGAGGATGTTCATAACCTTGAAAAGTTTATTCTCTAATTCAATGACATATATTTCACACCTCTCAAAATATTTAAATTGTTTAATTACATAGATTAGTCTCTCCAATTATATTTTTGTAATTCATGATAAGACATTTATGATAAAAAAAACCGTATAAATAGATTCGACACAAAGCATATGTGATTGGTATATGATGAAAATGACAAATAATTTTGTTATAGTCCTCTATGTAATTGTTAGATTTTTTTTTTCTATATAATTTTCCATCACAATTTTCTATCTAAATGGAGGTACATTCCTTCTTTTTATTTTAAGTCATATCCTCTGAAGAGAATTCATGCACTGGATTTGAAGAGATTGCATGGAGTTCTGATAGATATGTGGAAATGTTAGAGGCACTTTGCAAGATGAATAAGGTGCGTTTGCTAGAATGTAAGCTTACTCGATTCCTAGAATTAGTTCCTAAATATCTTTCTTTTTTCCTAAGCATCTTTATAGACATGACGATTGTTGTAGTATGCCTCTAGTTTCAGTCCAATATCTAGAGTGCTGGCACTGCTATAATTTAGTAGCCAACACCTTGAATATGATTTGCTTCATCCATATTTGTAAAAGTTAATTCATCTATTAAAATTTATACATTATTTAAAAAATATAAGTACATGTAATTGTGATAAAAAAAAAAATTATGCATTGCTTAAAAGTGAAATTTTTTCTAAATAATGCATATGCTTATGCTTACAAAGAAATAATAAATATGATTAGACTTTTTAAAATTTTTTAAATTGGATAACTTTAATAATTATAATATTTTTATGTTGCAGCACTTTGATACAGATTACTCTGTTTTATTGATTATATATCTTCAAACTTTTTCATTTTAATATAAAGGGAGATTTGTCATTCATGATATATGAATGAAGATAATGATACACGAATTGGATGAGCACAAAAATAGTAACACTAATTTTTTTTTTCCTTCATTTTTGTGGAGATTGTTGAAAATAATATTAGAAAATAATATTAGAAAATTTCTAAATTATTCAAATACATGTACTTGCATACTTATAATAACAGTACCTGTTCCTTCCAATAATAATAATAATAATAATTACAATTAATGTTTTATAGACTCTTGCAATGCATGAGCATTTATCTAGTTCTTGATAAGCGCAAGGGATTTGGTACACCAGATTTAAGTAAAACAAAATGATAATCTTAAAGATCTAAATGCATGTGTGCTGTTAGAATTTACATGCATGAGCAACTGAAATGTGTAATCATTTGGCATTAAAAGAAAAAAAAAATTATGTATATATATATATATATATATATATAAAAGAAAAAAGAATGCAAAGCGGATTGATATGTTCAAATGTAAACAAAGCAATAATACCATGTGAAATGGAACCCAGCATAGAGAAGCGGCATAGAGGAGGTAGATCACAGCTGTGTTTAAGACAAATTAAATTACTATGTTCGTTCCCATAGTTGGAAACTGAGTGCATCTTATAGCAGCAATATCATGTATCATTTAAGTGCATCAGGTTTAGGAATTAATTTGGTTAGTGGCGATCCAAAAAAGCAAATTTAGTTATCTTTTGAAACACATTCAAAAATTTTCAGAAGTGACAAACTGCAGAACTTAATCCTATTAAACAGATGAGTCATTGATACCTGCAACCAAGCCATTAGAGAGGGCGCAAACATCAGGGCTGCAAGAAGATGAAGGATCAACAAGCCATGTCGGTGGTGGAAGATCTCCAACTGCGTGTCACCAAAACTTTTTGGAGAGTTTGGACTACCAGAGTTGCTTTCTTCTCCTGGGGAATTACGGTTGAACACTCCTTCATGTTTGTTTACTAATTCCTGAGGTCTTTCATTTCCTTTATCTCTATAATCAAACAATTCGTTTCTTCGTGCATGGCTGCGAAAGGAAGCTGTCAAAACACTGATACAAAAACATTGAAAGGCTCTTAGGATGTCTATCCACTAAAAGCACTCAAAGAAAGAAAAAAACATAATGACTTGATATAGAGGTTTATACTACAAAATTACCTGCACAATGCATTATGACAGCAAAAAGCATGAGACAATAGGAGTATGAATAAACCCAATGCTGGATGAACAAGGCATCCCAAGGTAATTGCAGTTAATGGTGTTACAAGTAATGGATTGACTCTTATGACCCTTACCACCTGTTCATGAAGAATTCCAATTAAATAAACAAGTCAGAGCATCAATAGCTTGGCACGTGGTGGAAGAGAAAAATAAGCATGGAAAGAGATTAAGTGCCACAAGAAGGAAAAAGAAACATCAGTCAAAACAGACATCCAGATAATCACATTTCTAGTTGTCTTTGTACCCAGGTTGTCTCTCCCTCGGCTTTTAGGCTTAGGATGTGTGAAAGTGAGAAATAATTCTTGTATCTTCCATTGAAAATATACAGGTATTTATATTGTTTACAAGAGTTGAATTAGGAAACAAATCCCTAATAATTTTTCTATAATTAAGCTAACAATCAATCCCTATAATTAAGCTAACAGCTGTACAAATCATAACACTCTCCCTCAAGCTGGATCATAGATATTGATCATGCCCAGCTTGTTACAAATGTAGTTGATCCGATTCCCAGGTAACGCTTTAGTGAATACATCAGCTAATTGACTTCCTGTTCTGACATGTGAAGTTGAGATTGATCTATCTTCTAGTTTTTCTCGAGTAAAATGACAGTCAACTTCTATATGTTTGGTTCTCTCATGAAACACAGGATTATTTGCAATATAGATAGCTGCTTGATTGTTATACCATAAGTTCATTGGTTTAGACTGAACAAACCCAATTTCTCCAAGCAAATGACGTAGCCATATAAGTTCACAGGTAGTCTGTGCCATAGCTCTATATTCGGATTCTGCACTCGATCGGGACACCACATTCTGTTTCTTACTCTTCCAAGAAACAAGATTACCCTCAACAAAGACACAATAACCGGTGGTAGAACGCCTATCTGAAATATCTCCTGCATAGTCTGCATCCGTGAAACCTTCTATAGTATGGTGACCATGATTTCGATATAAGATGCCACGTCCTAGTGCACCTTTTAAATATCTCAGAATATGTACAACAGCATCCCAGTATGAGGTTCTAGGAGATGACATGAACTGACTAACAACGCTTACTGGAAAAGCAATATCAGGACGAGTGATAGTAAGGTAGTTCAATTTTCCCACAACCTTCCTATATTTTTCAGGATTCCCAAACAAGTCTCCATCTTCAGCTTTCAGCTTTACATTTGGTATTATAGGCGCATCACATGCTTTTGCCTCAATAAAACCAGCACCATCTAATAAATCCAGACAATATTTTCTTTGAGATAGATAGATCCATTTCTAACTGCGAGAAACTTCAATCCCTAAAAAATATTTCAATGATCCTAAATCCTTGGTTTGAAAGTAAGTCCCAAGGAATGCTTTCAACCTCGTAATTCCAGCTTCATCACTTTCAGTTATCACTATATCATCCACATATACAGCCAACAAAATGCACCCAGAAGTAGATGATGTAAAGAACACTGAGTGATCATATGCACTTCTCCGTAGGCCAAACTCAATCACAACTGTACTAAATCTCCCAAACCAGGCACGAAGAGACTGTTTTAACCCGTACAAAGACTTTCTTAATTTGCACACCTTCCCTGACTCCCCCTGAGCAACAAAACCAGGTGGTTGCTCCATGTAAACCTCTTCACTCAAATCCCCATGTAAGAATGCATTCTTCACATCAAGTTGATGAAGTGGCCAACTGTAATTAGCAGCTAAGGAAATAAACAATCGAACAGATGAAAGTTTTGCAATTGGAGAAAAGGTCTCCGAATAATCCACTCCATATGTTTGTGCATATCCTTTAGCAACCAATCGAGCTTTCAATCTAGCAACAGAACCATCAGGATTCATCTTAACAGTAAACAGCCACTTACAACCAATAGCCTTTTTCTGAGAGGACAAAGGTAGAAGATCCCAAGTATGATTCTGCTCTAAGGCCATCATCTCTTCTTTCATTACAGCTCGTCAACCATCATGAACTAATGCTTCAATAAGGGACGTTGGAACAGCAATAGAGTCTAAGGAGGCTACAAAAGACTTAGAGGAAGGTGATAAAGCATGATAAGACACAAAAGAAGAAACAGGGTAAGTACATGTGCGTTTATCTTTGCGAAGAGCAATAGGAAGGTCAAGGCTAGGATCTGGTGGTGGTGGAGGATCTGAAGAAGAAGCAGGAGCAGGAGGTGTCTCAATAGAATGATGCACACGTTGAGAATAAACTTGATGAATAATAGGTCGAGAAGGAGGAAATACTACCTGTTCACTAACAGTATAAACAAGAAAATCATCCCCTGAATCACTAGAGGGCGAAGAAGAGGACACAGAGAAACCAAAGAAAGGTGTATGTTCAAAAAATGTAACATCAGCAGATACTAAATAACGACTCAAAGAAGGTGAGGAACAACGATACCCCTTTTGTTCACGCGAGTATCCCAGGAAGACACACTTAAGAGATTTAAGATCAAGTTTTGAAAGCTGAGGTCGCATGTCTTGAACAAAGCAAGTACATCCAAAAATCCGAGGAGAAAGATGAAAAAGAGTAGATGAGGGAAAAAGAAGAGAATATGGAATCTGACCGTCAAGAACAGAAGAGGACATTCTGTTGATTAGAAAACAGGCAGTAGAAACAGCATCTACCCAAAATATTTTAGGAACCTGCATATGAAACATTAGTGCCCGAACAACCTCTAATAAGTGACGGTTCTTCCGCTCAGCTACACCATTTTGCTGAGGGGTAACAATACAAAAAGACTGATGAATAATACCATGCCCAGAAAGATAAGATTTAAAAGAATGAGAAACATATTCTTTAGTATTATCACTTCTCAAAATACAGATGGATTTGTTGAATTGAGTTTTAATTTCAGCATGAAAAGCACAAAATATAGTAAACAACTCTGATCGAGATTTCATAGGATAAAACCAAGTAACCCGAGAATAATCATCAATAAATGTCACAAAATAACGAAAATCAAGTTTGGATGTAACAGGATATGGACCCCATACATCAGTATGAACTAAGTAAAAAGAAGACTCAACACGTTTATTTAATCTAAGAGAATAAGATACTCTATGGTGTTTAGCAAATTGACAAGCTTCACACTCTAAAATAGATTCCCTTTTAAGACTAGGACACAGCTTTTGTAAAGTTGAAAGAAGAGGACGACCAAAACAACAATGAAATTGCAGAAGAGAAGATGAACTTGTGCAAGCAATGGATCGAGGCACTGGTTGAGAAGTTGATTCAAGAGCATACAAGCCATTCACCAGACACCCTCTACCAAGAATTTGCTTCGTCCCAAGACCTGAAAAAGACAATAATTGGGATAGAAAATAACACAACAGTTAAAATTTTGGGTAATTTGGCTAACAGATAACAAGTTAAAAGGAAAAGATGATAAACATAAAACAGATGACAATGAAAGAGAATTTGTTGGGTTTGTTGTCCCACGCCCAATTACAGAAGCAGTAGATCCATTGGCTAACGTAACACAAGGTAAATTAGCAGTAGATTGGAAAGAAGAGAGAATACCTATGTTGCCAGTCATATGATCAGTAGTACCTGAGTCAATAACCCAACTACGAGATGAGGTGGAAAGACATGCAGCAGGGTTACCTGTATTAGCCAGAGCTGAAGTCCCAGAAGATAACTGCTGTGAATCAAAAGTGGCAGTTAAACAAGCATACTCATCCGCTGAAATGGTGACAGATGGTGAGGATGATTGTGGAAGCGGTAGGATGCCATCCTGAGTAGCTACATTTGCAAACCTCTTATTATTCATCTGACTTGAGTTCTTGGAGGGTTTCCCATGTAATTTCCAACAATTCTTTTTAATGTGCCCCTCAACTCTACAATAATGACATGTACGAGAATTGCTACTACTCCCAACAACAGAACTACCATTTCCACCTTTACCTCTGCGATTACTATTCGAAGCATTACCAACCAATGCCACCGTATCATTGGGTATCATACCGGAAGGCAAATCACCGTCTTTACAAACTCGAAGCAAACGAGCATAAACTTCAGTAAAAGAAGGAAGTGACTCACCAGTTAACAATTGTGTGCGTGCCACATCATATTCAGAACCCAATCCTGCCAAGAAACACTACACCACAATCTGCTCCTCTTGTTCTTGCATCTGTTTAACATCAGCAACAATAGGAAACATAGCCCGCTTTTCTTCAAAGGCTTGTTTCACTTCAGTATAATACTGGAACAGGGAGCGACCTTTTTGCTCCGCTCGATAAATCTTTAGCAACAAATCATGGACACGGGACATATCTTGTTTGCAGGCATACAAAAATTCTAAATATTCCCATAATTTTTTTTCACTGTCACAATGATTCACAACATCATCAACAGCAGGATCTAAAGTATTCTGAATTTGATTAAACAACTTATAATCTTCCATTAACCATTTCTTCCGATTAACAGCATCATCTTTAGACGGTGAATTACTAGTTAAATGGTCCTCCAAGTCTACACTTGTCACAAATCTACGGATTGTTCTTTTCCATTGTGCATAATTGTTACTTCCAGTCAGTTTTCTATCCGTAATTTTAGACGAACCAAACATAATTTCAGTAACAGTCTTCTTATCACTATTCTCAAAATAACTTTAGACAATAGAACCAATGCAGTAAAGAGATCAGTATATCTCACCAAAAAACAACAGCAGCAAAAGACTTGAAGAACAGAACCCAAGAGGCAGGAATAGATCTAAGAGAGAGCACCCTTTAGAAGAGACCAGACGAGAAAACCGACCCTGCGAACTGGTCGGACACACTCAGGCGACGCTGGATCTGGAACCGGAGGGCCGTCGGACAATCCACGCGCCGTCACTCGCCGGCGCGTGAGGAAGGCGTCAAACTTCGATCGGCGCATGAGGTTCACGCGCAGCTCCGATGGTCGCCGGAAAAAGGTGAAATGGCCGGACTGACGGAGGCACTCCTTCCTGTGGTGGCTGTGAGAAAAAACGGTCACCGAAAAATGACCCTAAAAATCAGATCTCAAAACCGAAAACCCAAAGGAGAAAGAAACCTGAAACCGACAAGAGAGAATCGCAACCCTCAGAAAAAAGACCCAGAAACTCGACTAGGCTCTGATACCATGTGAAAGTGAGAAATAATTTTTGTATATTCCATTGAAAATATACAGGTATTTATATTGTTTACAAGAGTTGAATTAGGAAATAAATCCCTAATAATTTTCCTATAATTAAGCTAACAATCAATCCCTATAATTAAGCTAACAGCTGTACAAATCATAACAGGATGTAAGCCCAAGAACCTAATATCTTTCTAAAGAATTGCTACTCAATTGTGGTTAGATAGCCCATTATTGCCACTCTAGTCAGTGTTTGTGTGGGAGGTAAGAACTCACCTTTAATGAAAAGAAACTGAAGGAAAGATTAATAAACCAATAGAGAAATCCAAAGCAAACATTGCCTTCCCATCCTTGCCACCTACACCATGCATACCGATAAGAAACAAGTGAATAAATCAAAAGAACTAATAATACAAACTGAAAATCAAATGACCAGCTACATTAAAGGATGGAAAACCTCTAGATAATAACATAATCTCAAATATACAGGACTGACTAGTAAATAAGACCAATTAAGAGAAAGATGCCAAGTAATTAAAACACATGGAAGAGTTGAAATGGTAAGTTTACTTATCTAAAACACAAGCATGGTATTGTTATAGAATTCTAGCTAACAGATATCTACTGATTCTTACGACCATATGTTACATTGTCAGAAACCAGCATTCACCTGCATACCATCGGCTGTCTCAATTTTTCCTTATTTTTTCTGTTTATGCAAGTAGATAAGACATATATCAAACAGAAACCACACATTTTTTAGAAAACTAGATCGTAAATAATGATGGTGAGTTTGCTGGTAGGAAAAAGAATATGTCTAACAAAGACAGATGCGTAGATATGATCTTCCCTGCAGAAGTACTAACTCTAGTAGCAGGCTCATGTCCTTGGGTCGTCTCACATTTTCCCCATACATTTTTACTTCAACAAATTATACACACACACATATATATTGGCTTAATCTGAAAACTGTTCAAAAGAGTATTGGATGTATGGCTGCACGCCCTTCTTTTTATTTTTAATTTTTGTCATTCAACACCTTTTTTCTGTCTTAAAATACCAACTTCTAATGTAACATTTACATCTCCTATTCCAATTATGGACAACGCATAAAACATAAAGAGCACTAGCTGACCAACCTTGTTTTGAAGAAAACATGCATGATTGCAGCTGCATAGAAGACCGATTGGGAAACAAATATCAATAGAATTATGGATCCATTTGCAAGTATATAGCAAATGATTGAAACAATGATGAAGCTTGATGAAGGAAGAGGTTGAGACATTAGCAAGGAAATGAACAAGGCAACAAAAATGGGTATCACGCCAAGAATCAAGAATGGCAATGGCATTCTCAAATTGGATTCCACAGCTGTCAGCACTGAAGGAATAGGCTGATCAAGATCCCATGAATGTGCTTGACGCATTAGAGCAAAAAAGATAACTGCAATGGAGAAACCAACTATCTGCAAGAGAGAAGTCCCACAAGAAATAGCTTAGTCTTAATACCGAGGGATTTCAACACTAACAGCAAAATGCAAAATGAAATGTTCATGTCTACAGGATATCTTGTATAATAAATCATTGATCATTCAACCGTACTAAGAGCTTCAACTCTACTCATTCACCTCTAGTAAAGATGCATATTAAAGAAATGACTCCAACAAAGCACGCTCCCCATTAAGGATGTACTTTAGAAAATACTTCTTGATTGATAAATTAAAGTTTTAAACAAGGGCAGAAAACAAAAAGCATTAGGGCATTCAAACAAATCTTCAGATATTAATCTAAAGCAATTCCACAACAGTGTATTTCTTGAAACTATCAAATGCCCGGTTCTCTCACAAGTATTCACTACAATGACTTCTCAATCCAAACTTAAAATCCAATACTTCTATCAGATTTTAAAATTATATAAAGACAATTTTGCAGTTGATATGCATATTGATTTACATGAATTCATATGTTCATTGCAAGAGATTTCACCTATTTTTACTTTTTCTACTTCAAACTAATATTCCTTTTTTCATGTCCTTCGTCACGTAATTATCCACCCAAACACCATAATATTCCACAGGAAAAAGGTATTCTAGTGAATCTCAACTGAGATTGAATGATCTAAGGAAATCCAATGTGGTTGTTAAAAGGCATCCAATCTTCCATGTTCTTAAATCTGTTCTACATAATCCCTACGTGAATTACAATCCTTAGGTTGGGCATTGCGATGCGAATGGCAAAATAATGTCCTTGCAACATTGAGATGCCCAAGATTATACCATGATACCACAAGTACCTTCTAAATAAATTCTCTTTAGAGCTGAATCACACCCAATAAATCATACAACTTTCAACTGTAGTTGAACTTGCAGAATTGCTATATAAAAATTAATTAAAAATGAACCACTAAAAAATAACAGAAAGTATGGTGAGGAAACTTCAAACAAAGTATTTCCAAAATGAGAATAAAAGACAGAAAAGAAAATGGCAACCATGACACAATAGGACACATGCATCTATTTCAGAATCCTTCACTCACTTGTGAGTTATACAAAAGCAAAAACCTGCTGGCAGCTGCAGTTTCAGAAACAGCAGTACTTATTTTGTATGAACAATGAGGATCCACCTGTAAAGAAATAAAAATACATAATTGTTTTTTTGGTCAAAAGTTGATGAACATAGTAGTAAAAATAATTATTCATGATGTTTATATGTAAAACTTGTTAAATTCACCAGTAAAAGAACAGTAGTTTTTTCAGATCCCCCAGTGGAACTCCATAAGGCTGGCGATGAATCAACAATAATTGTTTCACCATCCAAATTAGGAAAAGTGTGAAGTCCTGATATTGGATCCCATGCCAGTGCTACTGGTGGGAAACAACGCAATTTGCAAAGCCCTGAATTAACAAGAAAGCTAGCTCAGCACAACAAGAAAAGACTTAATTCAGAAAAAGAGAGAGAGAGAGAGAGAGAGAGATGATCATAAAGGCAAACGGATTTTAGAAATTAGACACATTTGAGAATTCAGAATTTCCATGGAGAGATTTTAAAACCAATCAAATCAAAATGAATATTTTTTTCCCATGTCAAAAAAGTTATTGCAAGTTCCAAAAGCTCCAGCTTGAATCATGGGAATTTAAGCAACGAACAGAGAGGGAAAAATACATCTAGGACTTCATGAAACTTGAAACCTTAAGAATAGTTCAGTGCATCAGGGAAACTAACTTTAGAGATTTAAGGAGCATGGGATTCATGATGTCTAAAAAGATCACTGTTGGGAATTTGAGAGGAATGTCAACCACTAACAGTGCATTTAAAAATAAGTACTCAACATACTATTTCTTGTCATGAAACTTTTGTCACTAGATAAGCTAGAATAGAACTTTTTTTGCCTTCCACCATTTTTATCCAACACATACAGCTTATAGTGAGCATAAGAGGCATGTACGCACTATATCATTTTGCAGGCTGACATATATGTTGCAATGCCCAGAATTACAGAAATGTACAGAGGATAGTCAGAAGATTCAGCACAACCAGTGGAAATTAAATTATTAGGCTTGACTATAGTAATAAAGTCAATTCCTTACTGCTGGTTTCCATCTCTCCAGCCTCTTCAGCCGGAAGCCCAGACCTTCTTATTCCACAGCCCACAGTTTTCATAGATAAAGCAACAGGCAAAAGGCCTAAGCTAATAGAGAATGATAAATTGAAAGCAAGGGGATGATCCTCTTTCAGAAATATTTCCTGTGCAATATGAGTCATGCAGCAGGTCAAAATTCGGTTGTCCGGCAAACAAAATTGATTAACCCAGTTCACAAAATTTACACAATTTAGCAAGTTAGATTAAAGAAGATTAAGAGAGGGAAAACTATCAAGAAATTCCTGCTTTCCTTTGGGAGAAGATGAAACTGGGAGGGTGGAACAAAAGGGAAGAAGATTCTTCCATATCTGAGAGGAACCTGGGGTGAAAATCCGTGGCAATACTCAATTTCCCCAGATAACACATAAGAAAGTGACGAACAGAATAGTCATCTTACCATTGAGAAACATATTTGTTTCACTTTTCATCCTCCCATTTTCTCTTCAACCCACACAGGAATATTGAAAGAAAATTCATCTCTTTTTCCTTTCCCTCTTATTTTTCATCCCTCCACTTCTGCCACTTTGTCTCACAAATATTGGAATAATTCTGTGATTAAAAGCCCAGAAAATTTTTCAGCTATTTAACTAAATCTTTAACCTGTTGAGAATAGGTAGATAAAAGCATCAATGGAACAGATAAATCTCTCTTTCCGTCCCTGGGTTAAAGAACTGCCCAACTGCCATGGACGCTGCTGGTGGAGGTCTGCCTGAAATACTCTGACGTAGAAATTTGCAAACATAAATTACTCGCAATTTCAAAATATTAAGCCACAAGTGTGCAGCATTGACACTCCTGGGGAAAAAAGTCAAGAGAGAGGGGGGGGGGGGGGGGGGGGGGAGGGGGGTGTGTGGAGGCACAAAAAACTTGTAAAATATATCCTTTAATTTTATAGCATAAGAAAAGGAAATGTTAAAGTTTTTCAGGGAATAAATTATAGTTCTGATGTGGAAATCAAGTAGGGATTTGTGATAAGGTAGTCATTTGAATTTACCTCTGTAGTCCAGGCTAATACATAATTTTATATATGCTTAATGAGACTAGTCGCTAGTCAGAAGCCATCTCATGCAACAGTTATGGCCAACAGATAGTGTTTGGCCACGTATTTACTTCAAAAGATTTAACAAGCCTGTTATAGAACAAGGCTGAGCAATTTAGTTTATTTGTAGCTCCTAAGGCATTAGTATTCCTCCTACGCCAATGTTTAGAGGTGCCAAAATTTCAAAAATGAAGGTATTACATTTTGCACATATTCAGCCACCCAAGCTAATGCATGACACCTATCTTGCAGACTCATATGATGTTTAGCAAAAAGAAAGATCGCCAAAAGAGTAAAGGAAATAATACCGGACGAGGGGCAACTGAGATAGTCAGGAATCTAAAACCATGCAAATCCTCCGGGGTCAACTGAAGTACAGCAGATGGAGGAGCTTGTTCAGTCTGACTTCCAGGTTCAATCTGATAAGCAAACAGAACATTCAGAAAATACAGCGAATCTATCATCCATACTAAGACCATTGTAGTCTATCAAAACTCTGATAGCATGATACTTTTGACCTCCACTTGATTAGCATATATGATTACCATTACAGTTCATAAGACACCAGAAACAACATATAGAGCAATAACCAACTTTTTTGACCTTGTAAATGGTATTATAGAGTTCCTTATCAGAATATAATAACAATGTATTTAATACCTGTCTTGGTGCTGGTCGTGAAGGAATCTGCACCAATTTTGATGTCACCTCCATGACCCTTTGACTGGCAGCCCCATTTGAAGTTGACTTTGCCTTTTCAGGCCACAGATGAAGTCTAACTCCAAAACAAGGAGCAAGATTTGTCACAAAGATGAAATGGCTTTTCCCATTAGAACCCTACGGACAAAAGTTGAACTCTAAGCAACTTTACCTTTATGATGGATCAGAAACTTACTAGGTAAAAGCAGCATATAAGTAAAAAATATTTTTGAAAAACTGACCATCCATATTAATATATGGATAGCCAAATGGTGGAAGCTTGATTAAACTCTGACTGCAAATCTAAAACTTCAATATATTTGATCAAAAGAGAACCAAAATTTCGCGTGAAAAAGGTTATAACTTTTATATGCAATTTATTCAGCAGCAATTCTAAAGCTGGACTGGAAACCAGATGCTGAAAATGAGAAATAACAAGTGGAAATGAACTCTCAAGAATCAACAATCTAAACATATATAGCACCAAAAAGATCAAAGATAAATAACAAAAGTACAGATTTTTCACTAGTTCAAATGAGAAACTTTGGCACTGCTAACCAATTTTTGTACGTCCATCCATCGCCTCCTGCCATCCATGGCCAAAACAGTCATACTGGTGGTCTGGATGTACAGATCCCTCTCAAGGCCATCATCATTCCAATTAATATTGCTAGGACAACTGGGTAAAACATGCACTTGAGAACCTGCAAGTATGAAACAATAATATTCTTATAATGTAAATTTATCATGGTGATAAATGAGGGAGCATGAAAATCAAAATAAAATTCTATAGAAAAATCTTTTGTTTGTGGAGCCTCCAAAATATAACAAAGAGTTCTGCAAGGCATGAAATTAAATCCAGCATGGTAAATTGCTTGAAACTAGTGCCAGGATCTCGGATTATTCTTCATTGAGAGCTGTGCTTCACATGGTAACTATAGAATCAGTATCTTATCCTCTAAAGCTCAAACAGAACTAGAACAACCAATTAGCCAATCAGCACTTAATCGATTCACAATTCAGTCATGTATGATTTATTATATGCCACATAGTATGCTAAATTTAATGTTTGCAAGTGAATATTCAAAAATATAAAATAAAATAAATAAAACCAGGCAAGTCAACAGAATTTTTATTTCTCTGGCTTTTTTTGCTTTTGTCTAAAAAGCTTGTAATTTGTAGCTATGCTGATTCATGTTCACACTAAGCAGCTGTGAGCATTACATTGAACATCTAAAACCTTTTCCAAAAAGTACACAAATGTGGCAGACATTTGGCAAAGAAATGAGCTGTCGAAGTTGGCCCTGATCCAACAATCACAGAAAAATGCATAGTCAGTTCCACTTCCCGTAACTATAGTGCTAGCATCAGAGATTGATCAAATTCATTATTTCACAAGCTCTCTCTCTCTCTCTCTCTCTCTCTCAGCTGCAAGGATTTTTTTTCCTCTTTTTTTTTTTCTTTTAAATTTAGCAACCACTTGTCTTTGAACTAAAAAAAATATGCAGTGGCCAAATTTGTGAACTTTAGTTCTTTCTTATAGGGAAGCAGGGGACCAACCTCTAAGCTATCCAAACTCTAGATTAGCCTTCTTTGTTATGTCAATCCTATTTTCTGCAATATCATAGAAAAATTCCTCCAACTAGATTCCAAAATTGTCTAAGACGTGCAAATAGATTAGCCTTATTTGTTATGTCAATCCTATTTTCTACAATATCATAGAAAAACTCCTCCAACTAGATTCCAAAATTGTCTAAGACGTGCAAATGACTTGCCTGCTTTTGTAAGGTTGAGAAGGAATACATGAAACCATTATGAACGATTTTCTTTTCACAACTCTGCTTTCTTAGTTACTAAAACAGACCTTAAATATTCGTCAGCAGACAGCAGATACAATAATGTGTTGAGGATTAATAATTACCAAGAGCATTTTTTACTTCCTTCACGGAAGCATGAGTTGATTGTTGAGATGAGGGTGATTCCCTTATCCAATTGAAAGCCTGAGGTATCCCACTACGAAGCATTCTTGAAAACACTGTGAGTCTTTTCGTAGTGTCGGGGAATGGCTGACCAGTTTTAGAGTCAATGAGACTGAGGAGAGTATGTGCTACCTACATCCAATATGCAGTCAGAGCAGCTGAAGTAGTCTTAGTCCTAAGTGTTGGTTACAATACACTTACTTGCACAACTAGTTGATTACACCATAAAATAGATTGATGTTCCATCGACAACCATACATTTTTCATGCCTGTACTACTTATCATAAAGCCATGACTGGAAGGAACAATGTCATCCAGGGTCCCCAACTTCGTACGCACCTGGAAACACAAAATAGAGTTAGTGTATACATGAATAAACAAAATTGCCACTTTCCACATCCAGCCGATAAAGTATGACAACCTAAAATTTCTATTATTTGAGGATTCTAACAAGAAAACTTCCAATTCCTGATAACCATGTAACATTAATAAATCACAGATTCATAAATAAATAAATCAACAACAAAATAATAATGACTATTCAGAAAGAAATATAAAAACTGCATGTTCCAACAGTAGCATAATGCGAAAATTTTTAACCAAAAAGACTATTTTAGCAATTACTCTTGGGTGCTATGGCAAGTAGAATATAGTACAAAGCACTTGTACTATATTCTATATATAAGAAACATGAGACAAAACTTGCACACTGAAACTCCCAAATTTTAAGCATTAAATATTCATATAGAGAAAGGTCATTCTTTTTAAGAGTATCAAACAGTCTTAAGAGATTCCATCATGTCCACAGCGATTGGTCAAAGCTGTAAGTCTTTCCACTGGAGTGAATATTTAAAATAACCTGATAATCATTAAAACCACCAGAAATGGAGACAACAATAACTTTAGAGAGCAATGAATCTGACACATGCCCTGTCCGAGAGGTTTGAACCTCATATCTCTGCCTCCATTCCTGATTCACACGGGCAAAATAATGACCCAATGATGGTTGCAATGCAACAGGGGGGGACCTGGAAAAATTGGTGAGTCTCACAAAAAATAGATCAATATCTGCAACAACTAAGGACATTAAGTAGCTATTGAGCTCACTGGTGAGAGGTTGAAAGCGTAAGAACAGTCTCCACAGCTGACTTCCTTAAATGAGGGTGGATAATTGCAGCTCTTGCAACAAAACCACCCATAGAATGACCAACCAATATCACACTTTTTGGCAGGTCGCCAGAAGCTGCAGCACCTTCTCTTTCACGTGCTTCACGAGATTGTTTGTACTGATCCAAGATCTGCAGGCATGATAGGTGATACTTGCTGAAACTAAAACATAGGAGCAAAGAAACCTAGACTATTGCAAACAAAAACTCTTCAAGCTTCAATGAGTTCAAGAGAATGCAAAACTATCACCAGCCAAGGGCAAAATTTGTTAGGGCATTGCCAAACTAGGGTGTAATTTCATGAAAGCTCAACAAGTCATGACAGTAAGAAACCAGAAGGTGAAGCTAATTCAATCTATGAAATTGATAATCAAGAAATTTATTTAACTTAGTGACTTCGACCGAACACTTAAAAGTCATTAAAGAGTTCCAAAAGCTAAATCCATGCAATAATCAATCAAGTTGAGAGAGGAAAAAGAAATGCATATAAACAATCTTCACAAGCATGAGGCAGAAACCAAAACTTCTGATAGAAAAAAGGGTTTCAACAAATGGCATCCCTAACTTTTTTTTTTGAAAAAAAAAAAAAGAAAGAACATTCATCTGTGGTGGATATTTGCCACTATAGCTTCTTGATTATTTCTCAATCAAAAAACTGTTCAACTAAAGACTATTTCTTAATAATGAATATAAAAAAATACGGTTATAAAATATCCCATGCACGTAAAAGTAAAGGATAATGGTATTCCCCCTTAATAAGTATCATTTGGTCACACTTTTGAAGATAACAATGCATATATAACTAAAAGCAATACCCGGTGAATGGCATAAACAACATATTCTGTATGCTCTTCAAGTATCTGACCATCCATAGCCGAATGTTCTCCTTCGAGATCTACAGCAAACCAATCCAGCCTGCTCGCATATTGATTCGGTAATTCAAAGCCGGGCATACTCATATCTGCCGCTTCCTCCTCAGGAGTCAGGTAAGCCTCTTGATAAAAATTCCGTTCAATTGGGCCTCCTTGATATGCCCTATCAGATTCTGCGGCTAAGGATCTTACCTATAAGTGTGCAACAAAGAGAATCATAGTTGAGAAAGGAGTTTTACTTTTTTTTTTTTTTTACACATTTAAGGTCACAATAAAATGTCAAGCATCTAAAACGTCTATTTTGCTAATGCATTGCTAATGCTAATTGGTAACTCAATATTCAAAGTGAAACCAAAAGACGCTAATGGTAATTGGTAACTCAATATTCTTTATGGAGTATTATTCATTTTTCTGCATTTTCTAAATAGTTTATAAGTTACGCTGGAAACAAAAATCCTCGCAGCATTCTTTGCATTCCTTAGTGAAACAAACTTGATGGTGACTAGTTGGCTCAGTATTTAACATGAATCATCTCTTAAGTAAAATAAAATGAAACAAAAAGAACAAGGAAAACCTTGCCTGTTTGTAGCTACCACTATTGCCGGGAATAAAAAGAACTGGAATACCGCTGAGTTGCTTTGGATGCTCATTGAAATCAATTTTTTTCCATCCTTCATGGTACAAGTATAATCCATACTTGGCGGGTGACCCACCATCATTAGTAGAAATTGGAACATAAGTAGGATACATATAAGTCATTACACAGCCATTTGAAATTGGCTTCAACAATCCATACAAAGCAAGTAGACCAATCCATAAGGTTACTACAACAAGAATCGCCACTCGAATCTTAGCTCTAACACCTTCCATTTTCCAGATCAGTCTTTTTATTTCCCCACCTCCGATTCACTTCGCATATCTTTTCTGGCAACTCAAAATTTTCGAGAAAAGATAAAACTATTAGTAAGTTAGAGATTTATATAATCAAGGAACAAAAAACAATCAAGAACAAACAACTTCAATAAAAGCATAACTGTTACAAAAAGTTTAAACTAAACAACTTCAATAAAAGCATAACAATGAAAAAAAAAAAAATTAACAAGCAGCTCAGCAACTTCAAGATACCCAAATTGAATAGAATTTTACGAACCTTACTTTAATGAAGTTGATTTAGAAAGAATCAGAGTGAAAAGTAGACTTAATTAAAGGATAGTCCATATATAGCAAGAAAATGGGAGATTTGATTTGGCTATGTAAGCTAAAATGGGAAACAGAGAATGTGAGAGTTCAATGAAATACTGATCGGTGACGCACCGGAAAGTTGCCTGAAATGAGAGTGAAATCGAACTAGCAGAGACGAATTGGCCACAGTGAGGTGTACCGAAATATTTTTGGTGTACAGAGAGAAAAGCCTGAGCAAGAAATGGGTTTCGGGCAAGCGATTCTCTTTCCGGATCGGACAGAAAAGAGTTGAATGTTGCTAATAGGCTAGGAAAAATCGATACAGAATCAAATCTAATTAAAATTTGTGATCAAGCAGTTAATAGATTTTTATTTTTAAATTTTTTGACACAGTTTATGGATTTTGATTTTAGCTATCAATTTAAAATTTTTAAATATTTATAAAACTTTGAGAAATAAAGGGCGTGTTTACTTTTGGAGAATTATTCCAATTTTTCGAAAATTTTTTCCACAAAAAATGAAAAATAGAGTTTTGTATTTAAATTGATCTGTTTTCCAAAATGGAAAACAAAAAATGGTATTTTCCAGTTCTCTGATTTTAGAAGGAAGTTAGAAAACATATATATAACGTTCTCCACAGAAAACATGCTCACTTGGGTAAGAACGGCGTCAAATTACGTTCTTCGAATCCCAGCAGTAGCAACAACATATTTTGTTTCTTTTTTTCTATTGTTTTTTCGTTCTCTCTGTTCTTCTTTAAGTGCATCTTCAAATCGAGTTCCACAATGGAAAAAGCAAGAAAGAAGATTTCTGTGGAGCGTACGATAGCACACTTGGGCATTTTGTGATTGTTTCAGAGATTGGGTTTTTGAGAATCCGTTGCTTCTTGAAAAAGATATGATTACGTCAGGTTGTCTCTGGTGTTTTAAACTTGAACGATTTAGAAGTTGATAAAGCCAATTATGGAGACAATCCACAAGTGTTTATGAGGAAAGAAATATGAAATGATTCTTAATTTGTATCACTACTTGAAAAGAACATAAGAAACGACAGTACCACCATTGATGGGTTTTGAATAGAGAAGAGTTTTAAAGAGAAAGTAGCGATCAAAGAGAAAGTAGAGATCAAAGACATTAGAATTTAAACTTTGGCGGTCAAAGAGAAAGGAGTGAGGAAAATAAGCTCATATCTCCTATTTAATCTCTAACTAATTCTTCTATTATTTTGCAACTAATTCTCCTTTTTAATCTCCCTCAAATCAGCTGATATTTTTCTGTTTATATCAGATTCTCCTACTCAAATCAAATCCCAATTGAAATTTCAAAAATCGTGCATTCTCTGTTTCCAGTATTGATCTATTTAAGTGAAACAACTGCTATCTAGGAGTTTGGTTACAAAGGTTTGTTTTAATTCTTTCCCTTGTTGTTTTCTCTCTTAAATTACGTTTGTCATGTTAATTCTTTCTTCATCTGGTTGTTTGTCTTTGGTTGATAGGTTCATCTGCTGCAAAGCAAAGCTACTGGTTATTTTCCAATCAAGGTGAGTGAATAAATTTATTTATTTTTGCATTAAGCTTTGTGTTTTTTTTCAACCATCCGTAAGCACCTTCAATCTTAATTAAAAACCTTCTAAGTGGCATCTTGAATAGCCAATCTGCATCAAATTATTCCATCTCCTATATGTGGTAGCTTGCAATAACTTATGACTCCAAACCCAACCTTCCACATTAGCAAGCTTTTTGAAAAATTAGCATGGAGAAGCCAAACCACGTTAGCTTCTTCTTCTTTTACAGCTACCATAGTAAACTAGATCCCGTCAAAATCTCTAAGCTAAACTTAAAATCTAATTTTGCATTAGTATCTAGAAAAATAGCAGCTGGCAGCACTTATTTGATTGCACCATGAATATCAACAGCCATACTGAAAATTTTCTTATCCTTAAACTTCTGATCCACTGCTTCGAATTTACCATTGGCCACCAAACATACAGAATTGGAACATCTTCCCCGGGACTGTAAAATATATTTGTCATACAAAAATGTTATCCAATTACACCTAATTAGAAATAAATAAACTACTTGCTTATCCTACTGTCTTCCATTTGTTTTTTTCGTTGATCATACTATTGCTGTTGGATATTTCTTGAACTTGTTGGGGATTGAACTCCATATTGACTCAAAAATAGCAGAAACATAGGTAAATTTTATCCTTGGCCCTGCCCAAATTTACTGATGTAAACTTGATCCCTGTATTTCAATTCTGCACTTAAAGAACCTTGACCTTTATTTGCATGACACATGAAATCCTGTAGGCCAGAATCAAGTAGAAACCTCACCGAAATGTTGACCTGGACTGGTTTGAACCCCCTTTTCTTTCTCTTTTGAGTCACCATGGAGCCTACTCAAAGAAGCCACCACATCCGTGTTGAGCCTACTTTTTATTACTCTTAAAAGTACCCCAGCTGCACCATTGCTGTCTGGGAAGCCAACTTTTTACCACAGAAAAATAAAAGAAATTATTGCTGTTGTTCCGATCAACTTCATGTAAACTCTATAGCATAGCATGACTGAAGCCTCTGTGTCCTTCACTGCATAAAGACACATAAGCAATATCCTCAAAAAATTGTCAAGATCACATTTTTTCACGTGGGACTTTCACATTATATCCTACTCTCATACTAAAGCATCTGAACATTCCAGATGAATTTTTCATTATGTATACACGCCTTTCCAAGAGAGAATACATGCATAAACTATGTATAAGCATTTGAAACCCAGTTTGAATATGCATCTACAGAGTGTTTTAAAATTGTTAAGGGTAGTTCTATTGCAACACATAAAATAATTGGTCAAGGTCAATTACTTCTCCACTCAATTACTTCTGCACTTATTTAAGAATCACTTCACCTTTAAATTCTTGGTATACATTCAGAATTTGTCAGCAACTGCTATAATTTTTGCACTATTCTGGTCCTAATTAGTCTCAAATTGGACTCTTATTAAGCCATGGATTTTGCTTCACATTGGGCTTTTCTTTGACTTATCAGTACCTAATGCGTACATATATGGGGATTTTCTTGGTTCAAATTAATGGCCAAGGTGGAATTAGGCTTTTTCTTGAGATTTGAGAAGTAATATAGGCCATCCTATTGGTTGTCTTGAATTCCAATTGGGTCCATCCCAATTGGAGTCTCCTTGGACATAAATTGGAATGACAACTATTGGGCTCTTCTAGTTTCATTGGGCTGAAATTTGATAAAATCTCAAATTGTTCTTCCCATCAATCTGGATTTGTGCAGAGACCATGATCCATGTCAAACGAAATGAGTTACCTAAACTGTTAGGTTTAAATTTATAAACAATCTACATTAGGTATGACATAATGTAATATATATAATGTTTGATTGGATTTTTTCATTACTTTGTTGTTATTTTTCTAAGTTCACAAATATGTGCTTAAAATGTGTTTTTAAATTTTTTTTAATGCTTCATATAATAGAAATTTTTGTTATATAGATAATTAGATGGGAGGAAAATTGGAAATGGCGAAGAATCGAAAGAGTGGACTGATAGTAATGAGTTTGCTTTTTTGAATATATTATATGAGAGAGTAAAAAAAGATTCGAATGGGACGCCATCTTTTAAAACATCTGATTGGCAAGAAATGGATGATGAATTATTTGTAGCAGGGGGGAAAGATATGATTTAGAAAAATTGAAGGGAAAATATAATCGTATTCGGTTAAAGCATCGACAGTTTACTGAATTATTGGAGCATACTGGAGTAACTTATGATTCAAACTCAAAC
Source organism: Excoecaria agallocha (assembly GCA_037975025.1). Classification (NCBI taxonomy): domain Eukaryota; kingdom Viridiplantae; phylum Streptophyta; class Magnoliopsida; order Malpighiales; family Euphorbiaceae; genus Excoecaria; species Excoecaria agallocha. Next base: position 44,751,527 of record CM075810.1, on the reverse strand, counting down.
ACTATATTTGTCGTGGAAGATATTTGGCAAATGTTTTACAAGGTAAAATTATCAGTAATTTACTTTTTTATTACTTTTTTTTTACATTAAGGTATTTATTTCAATATCAATATCTAAAATGTTATGTCTTTTAAATTACAGAAGCACAAGAATTTCAAATCATTTAAGAAGAATGGCTACAGGCATTATGATTTACTTGGACAAATTTTTAGTAAATCTACTGCCACTGGGTATCTGCATCATGCTTCTACACAGTTACCTCATGAATCGGATAAGGAGCGTCAAATTGAAGAAGAATTCCTTCAAAGGAGCATTCATCATGCATCAGACGGTGACAAAATGGACATTGGTAGTTCAAAAAATAAACGAGTTCCTATCGATTATATTCTCGGCTTTAGTAGAAATAAAAAAGAATCAAAATTTGAAAAATTGGATTCATGTTTGGAAAAGTGGGCATCTTGTTTAAGTGCTAGAGCAGAAAAAGAATTGGCAAAAGCACAAAAATATAAATTGGAAAGCAATCAAGCTACAAGTGCTGAATTCGATCCATATTCTATAGAGGCATGTATGGATCTTTTGGAAGGAATAGAAGATATTTCCAATGCTGCATATAACAAAGCATTGGAAAAATTTGTCAGTCTAGAATGGAGAAAAATGTTTGTCTTGATGCGTGCCAATAGAAGAAGGGATTGGATAGAAAGTTTATGTCATTGAATCTTTGATATTTGTTAAGTTAGATTATGTTCCATAGCTAGACTTATTTTTTAAAAATGTTATTTGTTAATTTTTTCTTTAAATTTGATAAACTTATTTTTTCCTTTAAATTTATGCAGGTTTTATGGATCAAAATTTACATCAAAATCAAGTATCAGTGTATTCATCTAGTAATGATAGTTCTAGTAGTGACGAGGATGATGAGATTTTAGATTTACTTTTAGTTAGATTTTTTATGACTTGTGAAAGGGATTTTATAGAAAGGATTCCTTGCAGAACTTCAATACTTAGTGGAAAAAATTACATTCTTGAAGTTCTTGTAGGAAATCCGACTAGGTGTTATGAAGGGTTTCGTATGGCACCACACATTTTTATAAATTTATGTGAAAGATTTAAATTAATGGGTTTATTAAGAGATAAAAGAGATGTTAGTGTGGAAGAAGGAGTTACCATGGGTTTGTCAGTTCTATGTCATAATCTTCGTCAAAGGGTTATAACAGAACGATATCAACATTCACTTGCTACTGTTCATAAATGGTGTAAGATGGTAATTAGAGCATTAGCTACTTTAGGTACTCACTTGATTAAACATGTCAATAGATTTCCAGTGCAACCAGAAACTCAAAGCAATCCCAGATGGTATCCATATTTTGAGGTAAGATAAAATATTATTAAAGTATTATAATTTACAATTTTATGGCATATAATATCACTATATATATATATATTAACTGTAAGTTAAATATTTTGCTTTTGTTTGGTAAGAAATGCATAGGTCCAATAAACGGCACTCATGTGGCAGCTTGGTCACCGGCTTCTAAACAAAAGACATTTCGTGGTAGAAAAGCAACACTTGTAACACAAAATGTTATGGCTGTATGTTCCCACGATATGTTATTTACATTCGTGTACACTGGATGGGAAGGGATAGCGAACGATTCTAGAGTATTTCTTGATGCATTAACAAGACGGGAAAATAATTTTCCTCTTCCAAGTGGTGGTAAGAGTTTTCATTATTATTTTTCCATAATATCGATTTATGACATTGTCATTTGATTAACATAAATATTAATTTGTAGATTATTATTATGTCGTGAATGCCGGTTATCCTAATATACCAGGATTTTTGGCTCCCTATCATGGTGAAAGATATCATTTAAATGACTTCCGTGGACGGAGACGAATTACAAGAAAATATGAGTTATTTAATCAAAGGCATTCATCTTTACGTAACGTGATAGAAAGGGCATTCAGCGTATTAAAGGCTAGATTTCCAATTTTGAAATCAATACCGAATTATCTTTTATGTCGACAAAAGCTTATTCCAATTGCGTGTTGTACATTGCATAATTTTATCAGGATGGAAGATAAAGCCGATCAATTATTTACATTATACGGTAGAGAAGATTTAACAATGCCTGAAGAAACAACTGCTAGAGTACAACAGGAGGATATTACTATTGATTTATCCCAACAAACGCAAATGGGAATAGTTAGAGAGGCCATTGCTGATCAATTATGGAATGATTACAATAATAATAGAAATTAAAAATTAATTTTTTTAATGTTATTTTCATTTTTTTTAATTCAGTATTCATTATTTTATAAATATTACATTTAATTGAATCATCTTAATAAATTTATAATTCAATCATTTAATTGATATTATTTCATTTTTAAAATTTAGAGTATCTTTTTTTAATAATATATAATTTAATTTTTTAATTTAAAAAATTTTCCATTTTTAATAAATGAACATGTTTTATTATTTTTTTCATTTTCTGTTTTCAAGGAAATAATTTTCCATTTGTTGACAGGTAAACGCATTTTCCAAATTTTTTATAGAAAATAGATACTCCAATTTTCTTAGAAAATAGAAAACAGAAAACTGTATTCTGTTTTCTGTAAGTAAACGCACCCAAAATTATCTAAATACATTTAAAAGTAAAACTTTTATATATTTGATATAATGTTTTTTTTTTGTGGAGATGAAAAAACAAAGAAAACATTACAAAAAAGCCATTGTAGGAACAACAGTTCCCTTGGCATCAGAAGAAAGGATAGGGAGGGTAGTGTGTGCCAAGTGAAGCGAGCATCTTGACTAAATATCCAGTTCGCAAGGAAATTCGGTTTCTCTGTAGATATGTTGGACTTGCACTTCCCAATCCCGATGCAATAAATCATGAATGCGAAGCAAAATAACACTATGAGATGGATAAATGGTAGAGTTGCCATAAATTGCAAAGACCACACTTTTATTGTCTATAGAAGCACTAATTTGCTCCAACAATTTCTCAAAGCTTCCTGTAGCCCAAGCAGGACTCCCTAAACTTTGCAAAATAAGCAGTATTGCCATGCACAAAAGCTAAAAACCTCCAATCCATCTATCCAAAAAGTCACAAAAAATGCCACTTGAAGAAGCTTGATAAACTGAATAACGAAAAGAACCATATGTATTGAGAACAATCCAATCTGGAAGGGCTGGATTCCAACCAATCAAAATATCTTGCTTCCCACCAGCATTTCTATTTAAAGTGCCCATAGAGTCTTTGGCTTCAATATAATTTTTAACTGAGGAACAGATAAGTTGTTTCTTTATATTCGAAGGAATGAACTTGTTATTAAAAACTATTTCATTTCTCCGTTTCCACTTCAGGACATGCTCTCTTTTCCTTTTCTTCCACCGACACCCGATTTCACCTCCAGAATCAAGGGATCGTCCAGCTCGAGGAAGGAAATCCCTGATCTTTAGCAGTTCGATCCCACTTTTAGGGTCTAACCAGGTTAAGGTTCCCTTGCCCAAACTGACCTGTCGCTTTGCGGTGGAAAAGAGGCTCAACTTGACTTGTCAAATCTCAAGCCTCATAAGACATGAGATAACAATCCAAGGTGTCCCTATCTCATCATGAACAATCGATAGCTAGGAAGTATCTTGTTGGGCACCACTAGACTGATAGTAAGGAGTCGTCACTCAATAGAACATTGGAAAAAAGGGTATTCCGACTTTGTAAGGCCAAAAATCCAAAGATGGTTCGGAACTCTGCCCTTATTTTTACCTTTGATAAATATGACATAACGGCCTTCAAGTTAATCATGTTATCCCTTTTCTTTCATGCAAGATTAAAGAAAATATAGAAATTAAAACCCCACTTAATCACATAGGAAAGCAGTAAAATCAAGGCATAGAATAAAGCAATAAAAACATCCATAAATCGGGCAATTTATTGTAACCTTCTTGGTGAGGACTTTGGTCCTCTCATATGGATCATGAAGAAGTGTTTCATTCTAAAGATTTGAAGACAGGGACTTACCAATCCAAGTTTATGTTTAAAAAACGTCCCGTGTTATTTAATTATATATAAGAATCGTTTACATTATTAAAAGCTAATTTTTACATGTGAATTTTCTAGGCAAAAATATGGACATTGGTATGATTTTCCTAATGAAATATCTTAATTCTTTAATATAAATTTTTTTATGCCATTTTCCATTTATTGTAAAAAAAGCCGTTTTATAATAAAAAGAAAGGTGATTATGGACTTACATGCAATGCTCGCCCAGTTATATTTACAAGAGGGTCATTGGCGATGAAAATCATGACAATAATACCAATAATAATAATGGAGAAAAATAAAAGGATACAAAGAAATAAATAAAAATAAAAATGAAAGTAAAAGCCAAGAATCTAATGTGCATGTCAAGTATGCGTTAACATGCATCAAGCGACATACGATCGATTCTTTTATTTAAAAAATGAGAAAATTCATTTAGGGCCATACATCACGTGATGCAAGGGTGTACACCAGGTGATGTACGACCGTATTGACCTAGTATAGTCTAGTTTTCATTTTCTTTTTTATATAAAGTCCTTGTCGATAATAGATCCAAAAGGGTACAAAAAGAAAATATTAAACAGAAGGGAAAACGACTTGCAAACCAATTTTTTTTTCAAAAACGCAAAAATAAAACATTAATGAAAGGATTTTTACATGAATAACATAATAATTGCTACCACATGGCAATATACCCTTTAAAAAGGGTTTCACATCCTAGATCTAAGCATGAGCCAATATATAATAAAAATACGACGAATAAATCAACAAATAAAATTTATAATACTTAAAGTGATATATATATGACTTTTATACTGACATAAAATTGAATCAAGCAGAAAATGCTTTTTATATTATCTTCAGTGTACTTACTCGATTAGACTGTCGAACGTCGGATTCGTGGATCCTTCACATGTTGAAATAATCAAAAGCAGTTGAAAAGTGCTAAAGCTAAATGCTGAAAATAAACTTTTTTTTGCAACTGAAAACCTTAAAAAGCCTTTATAACTGCAATCCTTACAAATCCACAACAAAAACATAAAAAACATCATCCCATAACAAATGTCCAAATGTACGAAGGTATATGAACTGTGTGTGATATAAAAATAGGTGTGAATTTCATCATCTTCCTAAAATCATAGAGCCTTAATGCAGGCCATAGTCAGTAGGGCCCTCGAGTGGAGAACAAGAACAATGTCTGTGGAATGGCAAGCTCAGTGCTGAGGGGCGAATAGGCCTAGCTGTGTAAGGCCTCAACAGCAATGGGATGGAGAAACTCATTAATATAACTTGCAAGGGAATCCAATTTCCCCCGAATACTAGCCAACTTTATTATCGGTACCACTAAGTGTCCTACAACAGTCCCATCTATGCCTGTCACATAAGCTCTGGGATTAGTGTCAAGCTTGTCTTCTTCATCTCCTCCTTAGCTATCTTGCTGGCCGTAACGAATGCAGTCTCTAGTGTTATGATGTGCTCTGTGGCCTTATAAACACTCTTATCCACATTCTGAACCCCGATCTTTATCCTAGCCAAGTCATTTATAAACTACTGCTAGCGAGCATCAATGTCATCAAATCTCTTCAGATATGCCTCATGCTACCTAATCTGCTCCTGGCACATCGGCTGTATATCTATGGCCATAGCATTCTGAGTCACAGCCATACTCTGAATACCCTATAATATGGCATTCCATAGGGTTGTAGGTGTAGCTGGTTGAGTTGGGGGTGGTGTTGAGGACAATAACGCACCAGGATGACCATAATCCTTATGTGGCAATTCCTGCTGAAAGATAGGAAAACCCTAAATGGTGCCACCATAGCTTCTGGCATATCCTCAGCTGAAAGCAATCTAGTGACCAATCCTCTGATAACTGTCGCCTCACCTAAGTTGCATTATGTTTTCTGTGGGTGCTCCAAGATGGTATGGCTTAGGTTTATCTATCTACCACTCATCATGCCCCATAAGCTATAAGTCTCTGCCACCCCAACAGAACCAGGACTGCCTATCCTTCCTAAATATGAACAAGAAAGAACTCTGTGTAAGTAGCGCAGTAACTGTGATCGCAGCATGTGGACTTCGTTGTCCTTCACACATATAGGACACCTTGTCGAGTAATAACCTCCCATATTTCTGCTAAAATTGATCTCTCAAGTTTGACCACACCCTTTCCTATAGACAACCTTAAAATCCGAGCAAAGCATCTACGTGACATAGATACTAGGTGGCTATTGATACAGTATGTAATGACACCTTCCTTTTCATCTAGTCGCTGGTTTCCTAAGTAATGGAGTGTGGCTAAGAACTACCTAATCATCTTAAGATAAGTCATGTAAGCCCCTGTATAGAAATGTACTCATCTTGCCCGTGCTATCAGGTTATCTACCTCCTTCAATAACCCAAGCTGATTCAATAATCCCCTGAACATGAACCTGCTCAGCAGCATGCGAACTTTCGACATGGTCCAACAACAAGTTACTTGTTCTGGTTTCATCAATATTAGAAAATGAGGATCCATATCCTGCAAAATTTAAGGTTTTACAATTAATCAAGGTACATTGCCTAAGGGTGTTATTTAGACATTATTGCTTTTTTGTGCCTAAATTTCAAAAGTATAGCGGCTTAGAATTTTAGGCCCAATCCTGCATAAAACTTGTTCACAAAAACCATAATAGCTAAGTAACACCTAGTCTTTCCTTTCTTAACCTGCCATCGAATCTAGCAATCATACCAATCTTCACAAGAGTAATGTATATATATACATAAAAAAAAACTAACTCAAGACATTAAGAACCATTATATTATCACACATATATACACCATTGCTACTATTTTTGTTATTATTATTCTTATTTACATACAAACGATCATTATCAATGCATGCGTTCTGAAGAATAAACCTAGTTTAATTTAAAGCAAGTAAATTTTACTATTCCTTCTCTTTTTTTCCTCATCACTTATTTACAAATTATGCATATATCCTATTATAATCACTATGAATGGTTTTTTTACATATTTATTCATTATCATACAATTAGATAAAATGTTATGCATAATTTTCCTAATTTACATTCTCTCTGTTATTATGTTATATACAACCATTATGCACCAACTAGCATTATTTTTATCTTTATTATTATGTTATGTACATACCCCATTCTACACATGCATATTCACGCATTTCTTTCTTTGCCAACCTTTAATGTTGCATAAAGTGCATACATTTTGCTAAATAAACTAATTAACTACATAAACTAACAACTTACATAATAACCAAATAATCTAAACTAACAACAAAAAACTAAAGTGCAGTGACTTTTGATCTTCCTAAAATAAAATTAAAATTAGTCATTAATGGTTCATCACACACATCTATAGTAACCCATATTATCAATCTTACCTAATTTCAGTCTCATTTGAACCATAGAAATAAGTTAGAAAACCATAAACATACCTTTTTTTGCTACTAAGTAAAACTTGACGAAAACTCACAAAACTGGTGTCCAAATGTGCACAATGAAAAAACACAACAATATACTGGATCAGAATGGTGAAATATCACTTGTAAGATGAGAAAAGAACAAAAAATCAGGAGGCACCACTTTAAAATCAAAAAATAAGAAGGAGAAGAAGGAAAGAAAGAGAAAAAAAGGAAAAAATCGATAATATTTATGTTTTAAGGGAATGCACCGACGTACAAAGTCATGTACAACCGTACACTCCTATGCAAGATCGTGTACTGAGCATGCAAGGGTGTGTAAAGCATAAAAGTCTAAAAATTGAAAAGTTTTGAATACAAAACGTTACCATGCATGCAAAATGCTATTCACATAGCATTTTGCATGGGTTTTGACCCATATTTATGCAAAATAACCCTATTTTTTAAAAAAAATAACTCTAAAAATTTACAATCTCTCAATTTATTAGTCTAACCAAGTAAAATTATTTTATTTACAACTTATTTACAAGAAACAATTTTTGTATCGGATTAATATTAACAAAATATTCTTTATTACTACCATGTCCATCATGTATCTATATCTATTTTTATTTATCATTACATGTTTAACTTGCTATTATTATTTATTATGCACATCTTTTTTTCCAATTAATTATTATTACATTTTGCTATCACTTTTCGATGTTTGCGTACTCTTACACATGTATAAAGCATACTCTCTGAATTATTTAAGTTATTTGATAGAGGATATAACTTTGGACTATAAGCCAACCTTAAATTGTGAAATTTGAAATGAAACCTGCAAATGTATTCTGTTGGAATCGTGCATGGCTTTGTTAGATTATGTAGGATAAGGTGTATGACATGTAAGGCTGCTTTTTACTGTTCATTTTCACCATGTGGTAACTAGGACTAATGTACGGGCATACACTCCAAATGCAAGGCTGTACAAGCCGGCTTATAAATAGGAACTTCAAATTTTTAGCTGGCCTTTTCTCTAGACTTGCACTTCCCTCATATTTTCCCATCTCTCGTATTCATGTTTTTCATTGCGTTGCTTTGGATTACACTTTACCAATATGACTTCCTTTTCTAAATTCCTCATCTTATTGTTAGATGACTATTCTACCTGGGATAACCCCATTTTATCATCTTATTCCAACTTAAGGTTTCTTCGAAAAGTGGAGCTAGATAAGCATCTACTGGTGGCATCAACATGTTATTGGGATCCCCATTTATATGTGTTTTACTTTAACAACATGGAGATTTACCCTCTTTATAAATAAT